>JAXDDX010000111.1:1130000-1212500 GCA_034670405.1 Hoplostethus atlanticus | reverse complement strand
GAGGAGATGAAGAGGAAGATGAAGAGGAAGATGAAGAGGTGCAGGAATATTCTGCTGTGAGTCTGAAGCTCCAACATCCAGAGAAATGTAGAAAACCTTTAAGTGTAGAAAACAGGAAACATCCATATACAGTCTCTTAGATCTATAAAACCTGGTTCCTGTTCCTGATGAATCTCACTCATCCTGAGCACAAGCATGAGCCTTATGGCCACGCCCACAATTTACTGTAAATGGCTTCAACACCACAATTAGCCTAGTTAGTCATCGTTGTTTTAGTTCTGAGAAGAAATGGAGGAAACACTGAAGAGACTGTGAAGAAGAAGTAATAGAAGAAATAGAAAAGGGGAGGAGGAGGAGAGGGAGGAGGAGAAGGAGGAGGAGAGGGAGGAGGAGAAGGATCCCACTGGAGGAGGAGAGGGAGGAGGAGATGTATTTCAATGTATTTATTTCTTTATTTTAAAAGATTATTATGTATTTGGATTTTAAAAGATATTTCTTCCTCTCTTTTGCTTATTTCTCTTGTTTGTCTTACATGATCATTCACAGAGGATTTTCAGAGCTGTGACCTTTGACCCCTGACCTGCTTGTGATGTTGTTGATGGAGCAGCTGAAGCCACTGTCAACACCACGCTGATGATCTCAGGGACATACAAGGTTATATTGAGATCAATAAACACCGTTAGGACACCGTAGTCACGTTTCTTCAACTGTGGTCAGGTTGTCGTCATGATCTGGGAAGTGTTGCATGGATATCGCTGTACGAGCGGTGATGGTGACGTTTTATGACGAGTGTCAGACAAACTTCAGCAGGGAGGATTTGTCAGAACAACTGAACGAGCCCTGAAGGAAACAAGCAAAGAACCGTCTGATTCCCACAATTCTCTCTGGATAATTGAAATAAGTACTCAACTCGTAGGATTACTATGGGGAGTTTTACTTTGGGAAGGCTCAGTGACGATTACCTTCTTCACAGTATTGGCAATAATGACAATAATTCCTCTTGTTTTCAGTGTAAATCATCTCCAGTGGAATCAGAACTTGACTTGTTGACTGAAAAAGAGACTGAATGACTCGTTAGGATGAACCTCTCTGACTGGAACATAATGCAGCTACAATACGGGATGCAATGTTGAGGATGTGGTGTTGAGGACGCGGTGTTGAGGACGCGGTGTTGAGGATGCGATCAGCTGCTTTGTCGTGAGGGATGACAGCGGTGCCGAGAGGAGGAAGAGCTGCTGCTTCCATTTGGTTTCGTGGGTTTTTGTTTCCAGTCTGTACAATGGAGGAGGAATGGCTGCTGCTGGAGAGCTCCCGCGGCTCAGCTAGCGTGATTTCACCCAGTACTGACACACACACACACACACACACAGAAACACACACACACACACACACACACACACACACGCACACACACACACACACACACACACAGAAACACACAGACTTGCATGTACGTACACAGATGGGCACAAACAACCTCCCTGTACAAACCACACATGCAAACATTCTCCCACTCAACACGCACACACACACACACACACACACACACACACACACACACACACACAGGCCACCGCTGCAGTGAGTGGCTTATGCTCGCTAATCGTCTTTCTCATTCATTCTCCCCTAGCTCGAAAAAAATATGGAAGGGATTTGCTCCGCTGGGCCAGATGTGATAATACTGATCCAGGAGGGTTGACCCGGGGGGGAGTGTGTGTGTGTGTGTGTGTCTCTGTGTCTCTGTGTGTGTGTGTGTGTGTGTGTGTGTGTGTGTGTGTGTGTGTGTGTGTGTGTGTGTGTGTGTGTGTGTGTGTGTGTGTGTGTGTTTCTTCTTTGTAAAAGGAGAGGAAGCAATCCACTCCTCTTTATTTTTCTTAATGTTTATTTAGGCAGTGGGAGAACTGGATAGAATGTATTTTTATTTAACCTTTATTTAACCTTTATTTAACCTTTATTGAACCAGGACGTCCCACTGAGATAAAAATGTATTTGTCAAGGGAGATGACAGCACACAATAATGATACAATACAGCTAAAGTAGACAAGTCACTGACATTACAGGAGCTAATGAGCTAATGATGCGTTCAGGGACAAAGCCACAGTACTAGTGATAGTCGGCTCCATGCTAACACTTTAGCATATGCTATATTGAGTGACAGTAGACCACCAGCACTATGTACTGAGAACTTGTAGCAGCTCAAAAGCTAAATGGTGAGTACATTTTCAGTTTTATTTTTTCAATTGCAGTTTTTTATTGTACCACATTTTCTCACACACAAATTTAACACAAACAAATAAACACAAACTGCGAAACTCCACAAATCTCTTGCAAAAGGAAACATTACATTCAAACCCATATTATGTTTTATTAAGTGATATAAACAGACAATCACATGACCAGATCCTCCTAAGAGCCAGTTACACACTGAATACCTCCAGTAGTCAGGAGGCCTACGACCTGTCACAGCAGGAGGGTTCGATGTGAAACATGACTCGGTCTGCAGCGAGTCACTCTGGGTTTCCTTCAGTCCGAGTCAGTCAGGACCACGTTCACCTGGTCGCCTTTCAGTTCAAAATGTACAAATACTGTAAATACTGTAAATACTACACTAACAGAAAAATACCATACAGTTACATTTCTTTTGACCAACCAGCCTAATTTCGTTCCTGATACATGGAACATACCTGCTGTTTAATATGGTGCATTCTGCAGTACAGTAACGACTGTATGTATTTGTAGTACTACAGTAACACAGTAGTACAGCAGCTCCAGTGAAGCAACTCAGGTTGGACTGGACTATCTCATGTTTGCTGTCCTTGACCGTCCTCCTCTTCCTCCTCCTCTTCCTCTCTACAATGCTGCCATCCGTCACCTTTGACCTTCTGCTCCAATTTGTAATTGAACGGTTTAGCAGCTACTGTTTGCATCTACGAGTCGTCAACGTGGCCAACTGGGAATTTCAGTTGAGCATTTTGACTGGTGATGCTTTCCAGAATGTACAGACCTGTGTGGGTTAGAGCTGCAGAGTGAAAAGCAGAAAATGTGCTTGTAGTTTTTGCAGAATTGGTTCAAGGTTTCAGGTTTGAGCCAAGCGTCTCAAGCTCCAGTGTTAGTGTGGAAACAATTGAGAAAAACTGTAATTCTCACAGCTTTGGCAAATCCTGTGAGAGTGTGAGATGAGGGCAACCAATGCAAAATGTTCCCGGTGAGTATAAACGGCAGCGCTGCTCCAGTTTGCAGGGGAGCTCCCTCCAGTGCAGGAGGGTGGCGAAGGGAAGTCATGAGGTGTGGAAGCAACCACCGCCAGCCCTGATATTCTTATTCAGCGGCACCAAGAAACAATTCCCTCTTCAAATGACAGACGCCGTTTGGAGGCCGACAATCTGAGAAAGGTTAAACACTTCACTCTGCCGATCCGGGCGAGCCGAGGACATCTGTTAGCCCGCGATAAGACGGAGACGCAGATAGAAAAGAACACGATTCATATAGCGTGATTGTTTCAGTATTCTTTTTGATGAGTTGTAATATGTGTAGCGGTGATCAGGGGCGTCGCCGGGAAGCTTTGAATGGCTTTAATCAACTTCCCGGAGCTGTGGTTCATGAGGCGGAATCACAACGGCGGGGGAAACAAGGAAATCTGATTGGCTGTTGGTGGCCCGATGACGGTGAAAAGTTCAGCCGCGGCGACAAGCTTGTTGAGCGTGCACGTCAGCTGAGTCGCTCTGCTCTAGGAAATGAATGGACTGGACATCGTGTTGCACCAATGAACAGACTTTGGAAAGCACAGTCAAGCTGGATCCTCTATATGTTACAGATATTAACAGATCATAAAAGGACTGTAGCTCTTCATCTGCACATGGATGCTGTTAGTATTTATCTGTACCACCGTCACCGAGATAAACGTCTGTACGTTTTATACTTGTCAAATAAAGTCATTCTGCTCCATCAAAGGTTTGAAGTGCTATTTGGACGCGAGTAATGCTAATGTTAGTTTACATTCCAGGCATTTGGCTGATGCTCTCGTCCAGAGTGACTTTGAATGAGAGCCAGTAGAACTCCAAGTCCTGGATCACCAGCATTGCAAGCAAACAATAGTAAAAGGGTCACGGCCGCAGCATCCAGATGATAGATGTAATGAATATCAATGTGACCTGAGAATGATCACGTAGAGACGAGGGCAGTGAGAGAGCGGGGTTTTTAATCTTCAACACAAAAGTGTATTAAAACAAGCAGATGAGGAATATTTGTAATAGTTTCAAGGCTTATTTGTGTTAGATTCAGAATCAGAATCACTTTAATGACCAATTATAATACATGCAGGAACTGGTGGATGTATTGTGTAACATGTCACGTAACTTTTCTTAAAGGGGCAGCAGGCAGTCTATGACCTTTTCGGCCTCTACTGGTGATCAGTGGGAACTGCAACAACATGGACAGGTACAGCGTACGGTGGCCTGTAACTGACACAAATAATAAAGTCACATTTTCAAACTAGAGGGGAGTCAGCAGACATCCAACAGGAACGTCTAGTGAAGAGGTAACATATCACCATGATAACTACTGGAATAATAAAACTGCTTTGGCTTTTGTTTTATTGGCTTGAGACTTTTTAGCTTCATAGCTGAAATGTGTCCTGGGAAGTCTTAAAGCCAGAAATCTCAGCATCTGGTCAAGTAATCGTTGAGTCATTGGTATTAATCAACAACCCTATCAACCCCTGCATGGATATTAAGATCATTTTGAGCTGTGGAGCAGTAAAAACCTACTTATTTAATCCCCCCTTAAGTCACTGCTTAGCACCATGTCTGGTTGTGTATCTGAATGGTGTCCTGCTGTATCTGTTGTGGCAGCGCTCCAAGGGCAACATCACAGCACAGCGTGGTAAATAGACTGTAAAATGTGATGCCTATAGAGGGCCGCCGTGGCGTCTCGTTACCATGTGTAGGGCGAGCGGCGAGTGCACGGCCTCCAGGGCCTCTATTGTACCGGCCTAATGACGCGCATGTGCCACAAAA
This sequence comes from Hoplostethus atlanticus, assembly GCA_034670405.1. Lineage (NCBI taxonomy): Eukaryota > Metazoa > Chordata > Actinopteri > Trachichthyiformes > Trachichthyidae > Hoplostethus > Hoplostethus atlanticus. The sequence goes on along the minus strand of JAXDDX010000111.1, from coordinate 1,207,485 downwards.
CGGCTTCTCATCTTCAAGAGGGGGTATATGTTTCCCTTTCAAAGGCCCACGGAGCCATTTATGGTCCTCTTTCTCTCCAGCAAATGGACGACACAAAGTGCAATCAGTGGACTAACTGTGTTCCTCTGACAGATGTTCGGTTTTGAATGGAGAGAAAAGTTTTGTGCTGATCTATATGTGCCGTCACGAGGTCACGGACAGAGAATGGGAGAGAAAAGTAAGGAGATCTAAGTGATTTTCATACACGGTGCTTATGAATGATGCATGCACTCTTGGGTTGTGTAGGTTGGATTCATCAACAGGTGTCCTTGAGCATGACTCAATCTACCTGCTCACTCTAAACGACTAAAAGGTTCAGATGAAGCCGTTGTTGACTTTTTACTGAACGAGCTCAAGCTGCACTCTGGATGTTTTGAAAACTACAATACTGATTGGTTCTACGTGAGATTGATAGATCGGCTTTTAATTAAATACTGCACATTTTATTTATTAATTTAATTGATCAATAATGTAAACTCAGTAATGTCTCCCAGAGTCTCCCTACCATTGAATAGGAGGGGGGGGGGGTCACCCTGCCTTAAAGAGCTGCTGACACTAAAAGAGTTAGTGTCATCAGTCTGCTTTCAGTGGAGAGTTTTAGTGTCCCATGATGGTCTGAATGCTGTTTCAGAGTCTTTTCACCCTGATGAGACTAAAAGTGAATACCTGGAATTTCTGGCATAAAAATGGTAAAATGTAAAAATATCGAACATCGAATCAGCACAAAATATCAGCAGCCTCAATCCGAAAATATTGGTATCGGCCTTAATAATCACTCTAGTTTTACTGTTGAGGAAAGAAGTGCCTGTGCCAGATAAATACCTGATGCAGTGAAGGCCATGGCTGGTAAGCGTTCATCAGAGCATTTCTTGACTCACTGAAATCAACCTCATCGTATTAAATTTCATCTTCTTTCGCTGCACATTACTCATTTATACTCATTTATTTTTAAAATAAGAACTCTTCCCACAGCCAATAGCTATGCAAACTCACAGCTAACTCTCTTTTCTTTACCCAACAGATCAAATTTTCTTCTGCTGTGTTTTGCTCGTGATCATAATAAGCCGCAATGAAAAATCTATTGTCCCTCGTGAAAGATACTCATCGTCCAGTTTTTTCAACCGTCCATTTTAATATCGCCAAACACACATTTAAAACTGGTCACTGTCACATCCCATCATTCAGGGTATTCTACTGTTTCTTTCACACTTGGTCAAACTTGTAATTAAAACGTGCGTGATGCAATTATCAAAGGGTGCACGAGGCGAGATACGGTCCCATTCAATTAGAGCATGCAGCTAAGTTCACCATTTTCTTTCTTTTTATTTAATTAATTTCTTTAATTCACCAATTAGTGCATACAGGGACAGACAATATGGAAACACTAACAGATACTAAAGTGACAACAAATAAATAAAAACAAAAGGCCAAAGATTAGTAACAGGGTAGTTTGTAAGACAGAGAGAGAAAAGAGAGTGAAAAAATAATAATAATAAAACAAAAACATTAACATAATTAATAATAACAATAACATTTTTAACATTTTAAAAAAAATTTAAAGAGGGAGAGAGGGAAAAAAGAAAATAAACGGGGGGGGGGGGTAAGTATTTCTATTCTTGTGTGGTTTGAATGTTTGAATGTTTTTGCAGTTATATATGAACATTTATTAATGTGTTGTGGCTTTAGCTCACCGGCAACAGAATAGATCGAAGAATTGTTTGTTTTATTGTTTTATTGATCTGATCAAGTTGTTTTTTTGTACAGATGAGTGTTGTTCCATTGATATCTGTTGTGTTTGTTGATCCAACCATTGTGAGATGTTGATCTGTTTTCTGATATGTTTGCAGTTTAGTAGTATTGTTTTCTTGGCGATAGTCAGGGCCACAAGTAGAGGTGTTGTGATTTGTGTTGAACATGTGTTGAGTATATCCAGATCACCAAGTATCCATACAGAAGGGGATGATGGTATTTTATATCTAAGTAGTAGTGATAGTGTAGTGGTTACGTTTTCCCAAAAATGTTGTATCGGTGCACAGAGCCAGAGTGCATGGAGGTAGTCGTCAGTTGTGTTGAGTGTACAATGAGTGCATATGTAGTGCATATGAGTATTGTTGTTTCTCAATATTGTATTTTTTGATGCAAGGTGTTGCTGTCAAAGATGAGATGGAGGTGTGTAATCCCTTTTTCTTTCCATTTAGTGCCTACTAAAGGTGATTTATTTATAGTGAAGTCTGGATTGGGCCAGATGGGTGTTTGTGCGCAAGGTGACATTGTAATTTTTTTAATTTTGTTGACTTTCCACCAAGCTGTCAGAGTCGTCGCAATTACAATATTCTTGTAACAGTTGTGTTTTTTTATAGATTCACTGAGAAAGGGTAGGTCTGTGATCGTTTGGCATTCGGTTTGTTCGATATCAAGCCATGGATGGTGGTGATGGGTTGCATGGATCCATTTGATAAGATATTGTAATTGGTTTGCTAAGTAGTAGTGTTGAAAATTGGGTGCTTCTAGGCCTCCTTGATCTTTTGATTGTTGTAATGTTAGTGTTATTCTGGGTTTTTTGTTTTTCCAGTAAAATGCTGTTATTAGTGTGTCCAGTGTGTTGAACCATTTTGTAGTTGGTTGGATTTTTTGGTAATATCATCATCTTTACAGTGGCAATCCTTCCTATGATGGATAGTGGTAATGTCATCCATCAAGCTAGGTCGTCCTGTATTGTTTTTAACAGTGGAGTGAAGTTAAGGTGGAACAACTCTTACAGCTTGGCACATAGTGGTAGAATGGTTGATTTATTCCAATTTACTGAGTAATCTGAAATGTTAGAGTATGTGTTGATGACATTGATAACTTCTTTGATTGATTTACTTGGATTTTGTAGAAATATTAGTACGTCATCTGCATATAGGCTGATTTTATGTAATATTTTATTGGTATTGATGCCTGTGATATTGTTGTTTTGGCGTATTGTAGCTGCCAATGGTTCAATGAAAAGAGGGAATAATGAAGGTGAGAGTGGACATCCTTGTCTGGTGCCTCTGTGAAGTGTGAAGTTTTGTGAGATTAGTTTGTTGGTCGTGATTGATGCCTTTGGTGTGCTGGTGTGATGTTTTAATCCATTGAATGAATGATTCTCCAAAGCCAAAGGTTTGATGAGAAATGTCCAATTTACTTGTCAAATGCCTTCTCAGCATCTAATAAGTGGATGATAGTTTTGAGATTCTTTGGCGGGATATGTCCATCAGGTTGAAAAGACAGCGTGTATTATTTGAGGAATGTCTTCCTTTAATAAATCCTGTTTGATCTGGGTGAATGAGGGATAAGATAACTGATTCTGATTGCTAGTGCTTTGCTGATGATTTTGATATCAGTGTTCATTAAGGAAATAGGCCTATAGCTTGTGCATAGAGTTGGGTCTTTATTTGGCTTAAGTAGTACTCAAATGAGTGCTGTATTCATATGATAAGGGATGGATTTGTTTTTTTTTATCCCGTCTGCTGTTCTGGTGAATAGTGATGATACTGTTTGCCAAAAGTGTTTATAAAACTCAGCGGGTAATCCATCTAGTCCAGGGGCTCTGTTATTTGTCATTTTTTTTAGTGTCTTTTCATATTCCGTGGGTGTTAATGGAGCGTCTAAGATGTCAGCTTGGTCTTTACTAAGTGTGGGTAATGTGAATGTCACAATAGTGTTGTCTGAAAACATTGTTTATAGTTTGTTGATCATTGATGATATTCCCTGCTGAGTCTTTGATCATTGAAATGAATGTTTTCTCCTTATTGCATTTGAGTTGATTTGCTAGGTATTTTACAGATTTGTCATTATGTTCAAAGTATTGTAGTATTTGCAAAATGAATTGTGTCTTTTTATTGTGTCTTAGATAGATAGATAGATAGATAGATAGATAGATAGATAGATAGATAGATAGATAGATAGACAGACAGATAGACAGACAGACAGACAGACAGAGAGGTTTGTTCTGGAGGGTCCACTTATGTCATTTTTGATCGGTTAAACATGAGGTGGGATCCCGGTGTATAGATTTATAGCCAGGTGGTGATGTTGCTATCTCGGTATAATTGACGTCTATATACAGTTTGTCAACAGTCAGTATGACTCTTCTTCCCTTGTCACGATATTGTCTTAGAATTGGGAGTAGTTTCCTTCTTCTGTCCTGGATCTCCTGTGGGTGCTGGTCATTCATGCCGTAATTATTTCCTTTAAGTTCTCTTCCTCTGCTTTATACAAGTTCTTTCTGTTTGAAATGTTTGAATGTGGCGACAATAGGTCTCGGTCTGCTGCTATTTTTAGCTCCGATGCGGTGGACGGTGATGGTGATGTTATTTATGGTGTCTTGTGTCAGTTTCAGAGCTGAGTGCATGAATACTTGTATTGCTTTTTCTGGTTTGTTCCGATCAGATTGTCGCGCATGCTGCGGCTCTGAAGGTCTAATATGGTTTCTATCATGGATTTGTTTGAGACTGGCCTTTAGGTCTTTAATGTCTGCGTGCAGTATTTCCAGGATCGATAGCTTATTGTTTATTGATTCTAGCACACTGACCTCGATGGTTGTGGTTCCGTCGTCTGTTTCGGTGGACCAATCTCGCCTCGGATGTTTCTGCGGCGGACTCATGATGCACAGCTTGTAGAAACACCCGTCGACGAACTCTTCTAGGTTATCCAGAGTTTTGGAAGTGTAATCCAGGAATGATGACAGTGTCCGGTTTATTTGGTCGCAGTTTAAGGGGACTTTCAAAAGTTTCAAGAGTAATCTATTAAAGTTTCGCAGTTTGTTGTCGTTGGTCTAGCAGCAGGGTGCCGCCATGTTGAATCTCACCCGTTGTCTCGCGATGTTCTCACAGCCTCATCTCCTTTCACAATTCACCATTTTCATAGATCCTCCAAAAAGGGTTTTCCAGTTCTGAAAACAGAAATGTGTGCTGAAAATGACACATCCTTTTTAAGAGTGTATTGCAGAGATCAAGGGATATAATACACACACACACACACACACACACACACACACAAACTGGGTGATTATGACTCAAGACAACCCCCACTAAGCTGCAGTAACACTTTACTGCCTTATTCCAATGCATTAACCTGTGGACTAATACATTAATACATACTACTATAAGTTGTAAGTACTTATTTTAGTGCTTACTTGTGTTTTTACAGCCTCGTATCAGAGAGATTGTGCAGCAGGTTCAAACATGACAATGAGGCCATTGAGAAGTAAAGTGCTTGTGCAGCTGTTTCTCAGACGGAGGAGGAGGAGGAGATCACGTCTGACATGAAGCATCTCTCCCTGGATGATGTGTTAAAATCACAGAGGGGACAACAAACAGCCTTGGCGGCCACCTCCAAGCCCCGCGATCTGAGCTTTGAGCGAGTCGGCCCTTCATCTGCATCTCAATGAGGAGTTTGATCACAGCTCGGCATAATATCAGGCTGCTGCTGTCAGATGTGAGAATACGTCTGGGACTCAAATTAAAGATAGAGGGGAGAGAGAGAGATGTGGCAAGCGAACCCATCCAGCGCACGAGCAGACTAAGGCTGCGTTCACAGCCAGTATGTTCTGGTGGGTTTATTAAGCTCTGCAGCGTTTCCTCCTTTAGCTGGTTGGTCTCCAGGTGAGAACAACAACATTCACCAAATAACCTGACGAGACGCCTGAAAACGTCTCAGTCCTCTAACAAGAGAACACAAGGCATTATGGGTAGAAGAGAACTGTGGTGGTTCGTTAGGAGAGAGAACGGGATCCAACCAGCTACAGGAAACCACCCCAGAACACAAGGCATTATGGGTAGAAGAGAACTGTGGTGGTTCGTTAGGAGAGAGAGCGGAATCCAACCAGCTACAGGAAACCACCCCAGAACACAAGGCATTATGGGTAAAAGAGAACTGTGGTGGTTCGTTAGGAGAGAGAACGGAATCCAACCAGCTACAGGAAACCGCCCCAAAACACAAGGCATTATGGGTAGAAGAGAACTGTAGTGGTTCGTTAGGAGAGAGAACGGGATCCAACCAGCTACAGGAAACCACCCCAGAACACAAGGCATTATGGGTAGAAGAGAACTGTGGTGGTTCGTTAGGAGAGAGAATGGAATCCAACCAGCTACAGGAAACCACCCCAAAACACAAGGCATTATGGGTAGAAGGAGACTTGGGAAGCCTAGTAAAATGGAGCAAGGGCAAACTTGGAGTCAAGCAATGTAATAAACTAGATCTGGAGAATTTGGAGGCCAAGTCAACACCTTGAACTCTTTGTCATGTTCCTCAAACCATTCCTGAACAATGTTTGCAGTGTGGCAGGGATTATACTGCTGCAAGGGGCCATTGCCATCAGGGAATACCGTTGCCATGAAGGGGTGTACTTGGTCTGCAACAATGTTTAGGTAGGTGGTACGTGTCAAAGTAACATCCACATGAATGCCAGGACCCAAGGTTTCCCAGCAGAACATTGTCCAGAGCATCACACTGCCTCCGCCGGCTTGCCTTCTTCCCATAGTGCATCCTGGTGCCATCTCTTCCCCAGGTAAACGATGCACACGCACCCGGCCGTCCACATGATGTAAAAGAAAACGTGATTCATCAGACTAGGCCACCTTCTTCCATTGCTCCATGGTCCAGTTCTGATGCTCATGTGCCCATTGTAGGCGCTTTCGGCTGTGGACAGGGGTCAGCATGGGCACTCTGACCGGTCTGCAGCTACGCAGCCCCATACACAGCAAGCTGTGATGCACTGTGTGTTCTGACACATTTCTATCATAGCAGCATTAACTTGTTCAGCAATTTGTGCTACAGTAGCTCTTCTGTGGGATCGGACCAGACGGGCTAGCCTTCGCTCCCCACGCGCATCAATGAGCCTTGGGCACCCATGACCCTGTCGCCGGTTCACCGGTTCTCCTTCCTTGGACCACTTTTGGTAGGTACTAACCACTGCATACCAGGAACACCCCACAAGACCTGCCAGTTGGAGATGCTCTGACCCAGTCGTCTAGCCATCACAATTTGGTCCTTGTCAAAGTCGCTCAGATCCTTGCGCTTGCCCATTTTTCCTGCTTCAACTTCAAGAACTGACTGGTCTCTTGCTTCCCAATATATCCCACCCCTTAACAGGGGCCATCATAATGAGATAATCGTTGCTATTCACTTCACCTGTCAGTGGTTTTAATGTTGTGGCTGATTGAAGAAGCCTGTTTACCAGCAAGTCACTTTAATTGCAGCGCATGTGCCTTTTCCATTTGTCTCTCATTGCACCAAGCATCCCAGCAGGGAGCCGATGAGTCAAGATCTGCATTTCACGTTCACATTTTCAGCTTGGCGCTCTTATCCAGGGAGATTTACAGTGAAGGAATGCAACAAGCAAGCAACCAATAGTTAGGAATCCAAGGATCAAAGCCACAGAGCCCTGACAACAGATGGAACATAATATTTGTGTTGAACGTCATTGTATGATAGGGAAGTGCTCGGTAAAGAAATACCAGTGTAAATTATTTGATTGCTGTTTATTAAAGGTGGATTACGTAATAAATGACCTTCATGGATTGGCCACCAAGGTTCCCAAACTGAGTAGGGAACAAAAACAGAAAAGTGAGTTTGGATCCATCGGTGTTGATCAATAACCTCGACCCCTGCAGGTACTTGGTGGTTATTTTGTGCTATAGGGAGTAAAAACCTGAGTTATTGCTCCTGTAAACAGGAAAGGGAGCATTTCCAGTGCCAGTAGATGAGGATGATATGGGAGAGAGGCGGTGTGAAGCGTTTCTTGAACAACACACACAATGCACCAGCCGCCACAGCGGGGAGTCGATGAGTCATCCTGTACCTTTTTTACGGGCAGTGCATCAATCACCCTCTCCTGATGGGAACAGATGGCGGGTGGCGGCTCAACCAGCGTGGCGAAGTGTCTGTGTGCGTGTGTGTATGTGTGTATGTGTGTATGTGTGTGTGTGTGTGTGTGTGTGTGTGTGAGATAATGGTTGAAGGAGGACTGATGCAAACACCAGCACCGAGGCTGCCACAGAGCACCCACCCACGAAGACCTCGGTGTTCGGGCTTGACCCAGTGCCAGAGGACCAGCTGTGCAGCAGGTGCAACAGAGGAAGAAGAAGAAGAAGAATTGTGGGAGGGCGGCACTTTGTGCTGTGGAATGCAAAGAAGGAGGACGGATTAGACGGGCGCCATCAGGTGTCGGGGGTCACAGACGTCAATGGAGGCGTTAGTTGTCTATGACTAGATTTGTGATTATGGCAGGGGGCGCAAGTTTGTTGAAATGGATGAAAACTGATATGGATAATAAAGAAATACATTGGTTCGTTCGTAACTCTTTCTTCAGCGCTCAGCGTGCTGGTGAATTACCCAGAAAGCACTAGTACACTTGTTTTCCATGTAAGCCGAAAGCAGAAAGCAGCGTAACGTGCTCATGCAGCATGCAACAAGCCGCATGTTGTTTCACCATCTTGTCATTAATGCAAAGAAACACTCCACCGCTGCATCCATGTCAAGCTCCTCTCTGCCTTCCTTCCTTTTTTCACACATCAACACGTCTAACAACATGAGTGAAAACACACTGCAGTGTTTATGTGGCCAAATCAAGCTAAACACTGGAATCAACCAGGCTACACTGATTATGACCTCACAGGCTACACTGATTATGACCTCACAGGCTACACTGATTATGACCTCACAGTGATTAAGGTAATCAGTCTAAGGCACTAACATGTCATTGGTCGGGGTGTTGTCTGTGTGTAAATGTACCCAGTGTCACCAGTTATTACACCTGATGAACAGCGATAAAACAGAGGTTATGTAATGTAAAGACACCAAAACCAATTCCACTTCGTGATCAGGAACCAAAGCGCTGCTGTTTGCTCCTGTTCAGCAACTTCCCTTCGCGGAGGGAACACAAACCTGAGGGCAAACAGTCGACCAACACTTATCCTCTTTCATCTTCAGACACGCTGGTGCACAACCGCACTCTCTGAATGCAAACAGCATCTATAGCCGCTCGGCGTTCACCCCTCCAGCTCCCAGCGTTATGTTTCCACTGATATGATTCAAGGTGCCATTTTCCGTGATATCGGAGCTGTAAGGGCCTCGGGCTCGCGTGCGACAAAAAAACGGGAAGTACTTCCTGGTTGGAGCTCCTGGGTGCAGCGTCGCGGGTTGTACTGATAGTGTCACAACCAATATGGATGCTGTGATTGAAGGGAGGGAGGGAGCACGGGTTGGGAGGACGCACCGTGACATGTTGGGTTGTTTTGCCCCGAGGGTTTTCTTTTGACAGTGTTAGGAATAGTTTCTTGGTCGTGGTGATGAACATAAGAAGAAAGCAACAACAAACTACGTCTCAGGATTCTATGAGTATTTAATACAGTTCAGCGCTGAAAGGGAGAAATATCCGGCAGCATCTCTGCCTACGAGGATAATCTAAAGAACACCAAGCAGATACAGTTCCTTTATACAGATATTCATGTGATATTTTACATAGACCCTTTCATCCCCCTCAGCCTCTGTCTGTCATCCCTATGTTAATTGAGTAGAGTGGAAGTAGTTCTGTCTCACCTTCCTCTAGACCTGTGAACACCATGTCTCCTGTGCTAATTTACAATTGATTACAGGCAACCAAACGGCCTGCATTGTATTGTAGAAGAGGCCTCCAGACGGCCTTAGTGTATTGTATTTCAGTGTCTTGCCGAGACAAGACAATCTTGCCTCGGCCAAATATACAATTCCCAACATTCCCTACTTTTTGACTTGAGGATAAATGTTACAATTTATCCTCACATTACAAGAATTTTGGTATTCCGAGGTCTAGATTCTTCATGTTGGGCCAAAAGACCTCCCGGATCTTGTCTGTCAGGGAGGCAAAAAGACTCAACATAAGTTGTGAGCAGAAGTGACCATTCTTGAAAAACAAAACCCCTTGTATAGAGGAAACAAAAATCAAGGCAGGTCATACATGATAATAGTACGTGGTGTAAATACAATAGCACATTACAATCACACTATTGGGTATTTTAAATCTACTATTTCCATAAATAATAACTCAGTTATTATTCATAAAACTGGTGTGCAGTGGTGTACTGGCTAGTCATCATTCATATCAACATAACATAATCCACATATCTTTTATGTTTGTATCATATGAAATAACTGTCCTTCTGTGTGTTCGCTGGAGCTAAATATGACAAATAGTTTCCCATGTTCTGTTCCAGACCCATCCATGACCTCTCTGGCCATCCAGTTGTTTATAACATTAATATTTTAGCATTACATTACATAGTCTCGTAGATTTTACCCTCAGACTATCTTAAATTGTCCCCCTATAGTGGTACTCTGATCTTCAGTATATACACCTGGCTTGTCCTACATAATAAAAATACTTAATATTCTGGATTAAACAGTAATGGTCAGAGCATGGGCAAGGAAGTGCACATGGCGCTTTGAATTATCAGTGAGGTCCATGGTCCACTGCTGTGGTGTATAGTTCTTGGACTCTGTGTGCTCTTCTGCGCATGTTCCAGAGTGCCGGGGATCCTGGAGTCATCCTTGGCTTGGGAAGCCTGGGCTGGTGTCTTTTCAGATGTGTTCATGGATTTGTGTATTTCAGATGCACCCAAACTGGAATTCCCGTCACTCAAGCTGCAGTACTGATGACAAGGAGCACTGTGTGCAGTCCGGACCATGTTGTGCTGAAGAACTGGATGTAGTCTTCTTTCACCAATATCTGGTCTCCAGGCTGTACCTATGGAGACTCATCAGTTGTTGCTGTTCCTAGTCGTGTTCTGATAACTTGGGAGACAGATTGCATTAACAACTGGCAGTACTTCACTACTTGATGACATGTAGCTCTCCTCTTCCTAGGCACAGAGCCCCAGGAACCCTCATGGGCCACACAATGACATAAATTACATTGTTGGTTGTTAGTTGTTAGTTTGTTAGTTGTCAGTTGTTAGGATTAGCGTGCATGGGCATCAAAACACTCAGCAATTGCGTCATCCCTTCTTTTTCTGGAATAGAGCACATACATTTAGTTAGTTTAGTTTTTAAACTTTTGTTTGCTCTGTCCACAAACCCACTGACCGTTTCATGATAGGTACAATGGTATTACTGCTTAATTCCCAAAGCTTTTCATACTGTTTTCTTAATTTTCCCGTAACATGAAACATGGTAACCTACACCTTTAGAATAATCTAAGTGACCACAATGTCTGTCATACATGAAAGAAAAACCTCACCCCTTTGTGTGAAGTGGTCTATTTGTTTTTGACTGCCAGACCTAAGCCTAGCCTTCATCTGAGCAGTAAATAGCATCATGGAGATCATGCATTACCATGCACTACCCCCCCTTTTTTGAATGGGAGTTCCTGCTCTAGTCAGGAAACTCCTAAATGCCCAAACACTTCTGCAACTTAAGCAAACCCTCATACTCTTCCCTCAGCAATCAATTAGCCATCAGCTCGGATAACAGTCCACTCTGTTTTCCTTGCACCATCAATGTAACACAATGTCCCATCAGTATTCAAGTCTTAAGATATGGATGTTGGTTGGAGCTTACACCAGACGCTATAGGGGCAAAAATCCTATTAGTTTTCAAGTTCTGGAGTATGCAAATTAACTCATCCTTGCTTAGTGCATGTAAACTCTCTGACTTGTCTTTTGACTTTTGTGACTGTGTGGGGATCGGTTGACGTTCTGGGCACTGTTTTGCCCAGTGTCCCATTTTCCCACATATTAAACACTCATCTTTTGTCGCTTCCTGACCGCCACCCGTTTTCCTGCAATGTGCTTTATCATGCCCACGTCTCCCGCAATTGTGGCAGACAGCTGACTTCTGATATGCACTGATTGCTGCTACCTCCTGATCCTGTCTCCTGGGTCTCTTGCTACCGTGGGTATTGTCACAGTCAGTACTACCTATACGGTCTGCCCATGACCTCATTTCTGTATGTTTCTGTGGTTGATAGCCTGAGTTATTAACTGCAGTTCTGTATTTCTGATGTGCTCCTGTTATGACTGCTGTTATAAACGCTGGATCATCTCGAGTTCCAGTCAACTTCCCATACCTGCGATAGAGCTGAAATTTAGTTTCAACATAATTTCCAAAGGTTTCTTTAGGCTTTTGCATTCTTCCTATAAACAGTTGGTACAAATTTTCACCGGTTCCTACTGCTTCAGACACTTTATTTCTAAAGGTATCAATAGCTCTCTCAGTCTCCTCTATATTGTTGAATACCGTTACAGCCCATGCATCCTTGTTATACTCATCAGTGATGGAACTCCAAGCTGTTGCTGGACACTTGGCTTTAGTCAACAGGAACACATCATAAGGATGGAGATTACTAACTATGCAGTATTCATTTAGCTTTTCCCAAAAATCAAGATTCGGGTCCATCAATTTCATGTCTGGCAATTCCTTCACAAGGTTTCGCAGATCAGTTCCAGACAGGGGGGAGTGTTGGAGTTGTATTCTGGTTCTAGGTTCATTCTCACCGGTTAGACCTGTGGGCACATTAACAAGTTTTACTGGGGCCACTGGTATTGCGGCTACCTGGTCTGGCTTCTGCTCTGTACTGGGACATGGGAAAGTTCCCTTACCTTGACTACTATAGGGGGGTGGGTTGTTACAATTTCCCCCCATCGGTGTGTCTATAGCAGCCACATAACCCTTTGTTTCTGGTTTATGGGCTAATTCAGCCTGTAGCTGGTTGATCTTTTGTTTCAATGCATCACACTTGCGTGTTTTGCGTTCTGCCTCTAAAATCATCAACATGTATGCAAACTTGGTCTTATATTTTTTCTTTGTTACATTCTTCCACCATTGCGACCACTCCCCTGGACTCCCACTAGGATTCCATCCATATTTGATGGCTTCAAATTGTATTACATCAAGACTGTTGGTAGCATGCATTCTCAACTCATCACTAAGATATTCACCAGTCTTCAACTGTTTAAACACAGTTACCTTATATGGCTTAGGCTCTCCCATATTGGTAGGCTCTGTTTAGTGATTTATCTTAGTATAGCTGTCCCTCTGTCTAGACCACCTTTGTATATAATCTAGCTATATCTTCTCTAAATCTATCCCTAATATATTTCTAGTTTTGATTAATAGTTTCAATTCCTATTATCAAATGAGGCATTTAACTTTGATGCATCTTGTATGTTTATATATCTACAATATAAATATATATGTATATCTAGAGTATAGGGCCCACACAACACTATGACATAAGCAATAACCTTGGCAATGAACTAGTCACTCTCGTTTAGTCAGCGCAAAAAGTGTATTATTCAGAACTTTGGTGACTTACTCAACACATAAACAAAAACCTACTCAACACATAATTCAGGTTAGGAAACATACACAATATATCACACTGCCGGCACAATCACACCAACATATACTTTTTGCACTACTTTGCAGACCAATCTTCTCAGTCACACCAGAGCTCTCATTCACACAGCCGCCGAAGTCATAGGAATATTTCACTCATAGAGCAGCAACCTTGCGGGTTTTACTATATGAGCTACTAGTCATTCAGACGCCCAACCATGGTCCACTCACTATAGGTACCTAAATCTTCTAGTTTAATAGGAACTAGAAGACCAATAAATCGCATAACGCGAGGTCTGCGTTCTGCAGCACCCAATTCACAGTAAATTGTATAAAGCATGCGAGGTCTGCGTTCTGCAGTACCTAATTCACACTCAATCGCATAACGCGAGGTCTGCGTTCTGCAGCACCCAATTCACAGTAAATTGTATAAAGCATGCGAGGTCTGCGTTCTGCAGTACCTAATTCACACTCAATCGCATAACGCGAGGTCTGCGTTCTGCAGCACCCAATTCACAGTAAATTGTATAAAGCATGCGAGGTCTGCGTTCTGCAGTACCTAATTCACACTCAATCGCATAACGCGAGGTCTGCGTTCTGCAGCACCCAATTCACAGTAAATTGTATAAAGCATGCGAGGTCTGCGTTCTGCAGCACCTAATTCACACTCAATCGCATAACGCGAGGTCTGCGTTCTGCAGCACCCAACTCACAATCCTCTATGACGTGCACTCACGTGTCGCGCTATGTTCTCACATTCAATCACAAACAAGAATTCACTCAATACTTAATTTGTTCTTTTTCAATTAACTGATGTGGTCACAACCAGGACAGCTTAACCCTGTTACTGAGGCGATAGTGCTTTCTATTTCATTACTCATCAACTGAACAATGAAATATATAATATGAAAGTCACTCACCTCAGTTTAGGTTTCCCAGTCCGGAAGATATTGCACATCCTGCCGACAACGCCATATGTTAGGAATAGTTTCTTGGTCGTGGTGATGAACATAAGAAGAAAGCAACAACAAACTACGTCTCAGGATTCTATGAGTATTTAATACAGTTCAGCGCTGAAAGGGAGAAATATCCGGCAGCATCTCTGCCTACGAGGATAATCTAAAGAACACCAAGCAGATACAGTTCCTTTATACAGATATTCATGTGATATTTTACATAGACCCTTTCATCCCCCTCAGCCTCTGTCTGTCATCCCTATGTTAATTGAGTAGAGTGGAAGTAGTTCTGTCTCACCTTCCTCTAGACCTGTGAACACCATGTCTCCTGTGCTAATTTACAATTGATTACAGGCAACCAAACGGCCTGCATTGTATTGTAGAAGAGGCCTCCAGACGGCCTTAGTGTATTGTATTTCAGTGTCTTGCCGAGACAAGACAATCTTGCCTCGGCCAAATATACAATTCCCAACAACAGTAATGCGTTTATGATATCAAACTGATTATGTAACCACACCGCTGGGGAAAATGGCTTCCTATATGTTCTGATATGATAATGTCAGTTATATCAAGTGGAGGAATACAGACGGGGGGGGGGCTAATATATCAGCTGAAGCGTTAAATGCTATTAATTTTGGAAAAATGTCTCCTGAAGTTCAAAGCTTTATTAAAACACACATGATTACATCCTCTGTTACTCTACTAAGATAGTTTATTATCACTTAGTAATGTTCACAAGTGACTTTCACTTTCATGCCAGCAATCATTTTGTCAGGGAAGGTAGAAACTCTTCAGTCTTTAGTTAGAAATCAGGGAAAGGAAAAAGATTCCACATCCCACAATTTGGCACAAATGATGGATTATTTACTCTGGACTATAGATTATTAGGTGCTCTGGACTGTGTGTTCATTGGTTAGTTGGTTACTCGGTGTGTAACTCTCTCAGTGAGTTGAATGGTTGGTATGTAACTCTCTCAGTGAGTTGAATGGTTGGTGAGTAACTCAGTGTTCAGGTGACATATTATTATATTATATTATTAATATTATTATTATACATACAAGCAAGCAGCTGCTGTTTCTCTTGTATCTACATGGATATAATCATTGTATGCAAACAATAAATCACTTGTATTGCCTGGACTAGCATCATGGTTCATTCTGAGTTCACCCTCTTCCTGTTCCTGTCCTCTCCACCATCACCTTGTTCATTTTTCCAAACTCCCTCAGCTTTCAAGAGCGCAGGCGGCGGCACTCGAGGCACCGTGAAGCTTGTCCTGCAATCAAAGTGCCAATTCCACCTGAAATTCAATAAGGCATCCAGGCCACCATATTACCTGATTTACACATTGAAATAGGCCTAGACATGTCACATTTCTAATGAAGCATGCATGAGGGCATCTCTGGAGAGGAGGAGTGATGCCTTCTCTCTGATTGACTTTTTAAAGGAAAGTATGTAACTTAAGTCCTTGATAACAAACTGGAGCCACTATAATTTAGGGATATTGAAAATTTATCTTTGGGTTTCTGCTTTAATTTCTTTATATAAATGGATGTAGAGCATTTTGAAACTGCCTCCTCACAGGGAACAGACTAGCCATGTTGCTAACCTGCTACAGCTTCATATAGACCCATGCTGTTGAGTCACAAGGTTTTTCATTCCCACCATGTTAGAGTCATTCAAGCCACTTTGCTCCACGAGGACCCTGGGATAAAAAACATCACTTTAATATCGTCTGTTTGTTGTTTACCGACCAAAACGTTGAACTCCCTGCAGCCGGCCGGTCAGTCATCAGTTCTCAACCCGGTTACTCCCATCATAACCGGGTTAGAATAACCTGGTTAACCTGGTGTACTCCATGTTAAATGGGTGCTGTGGCATGGAAACACCTGACTGCTTTCACTGTTGGTTCTCAGCGTCTGACTCAGACTTGCACTGCATTATGGGTAGATGTTGATGTCAACTAACATAATTTCTTTCCCCTGCACTAGAAGGAACCTTCTGTCAGTCACAGAGAGGAGCTGGTGTGTTCGTGGTGACACGGAGCTTCATGTAAAGACTTGGAAATGTCAAAAATTGTGACTCTAAAATGAAAATTTAGTTAAAAGAAGGTTTGAGGACGATTTTGATAAAGTGACACCAACACAATACTAATAGGAATCCTTTAGGTTTTTTCAGATGTCAACTGTTTCTTTCCCAACATGGATGCAGGTACGTGGTGTTCTGGAACAAAACCGAGCCAGGCCGTCACTCCCAGGTTTCCTCGAGTCGGTGGAGACGGCTCGGTGTCTTTGAGGTTAACGGTGAACGACAAGCCACATGCCGACACGGTAACACCTCGCCGAGCGTCAACTCCTCCTCGCCGCCTCTCCAACATCCTCCCCATGAAAACATCATCATCTCCCCACTGTCACCTCGGTTAGATTCACCCAGTGTAGATTATTACCACACCACATTCTATAGGACATGATAGGATATGATGATTGCTTGTTTTACACTTGGGAATAAAACAGACCCAGAGCATATCTTGATATCATATTTATATTTTATATTTCAGGTTTCATGCGACTCACTTTACTGTATGAAGACAAACGTCCCAACAGCCAGGAGCTCAAGTTCAATCAGGAAGACTACTTCAGTCACCACTTCCTGCCTAATCAGTTAAGGCCACGCCTCTTTGGTTCTACTTCATTCATAAATTACCCCTCCGCCCTCTCATTCGCTACTTATTATCCAATCAGTTCAAATCTCAAGAAGGCAGCACCCCGTCGGTTTAAATCCTCCAATCAGCAACGCTTCGTTTCCACACCTTCTCTCACACCCTCATGCACTCCTTGTCTTGTCCAATTATCAATTATGAGCTTCTTCTCCCCATAATCAGGCAGCAGCTCTACCGAGGATCAATCAATGCTTTGATCCAATAAAGAAAGTTTAAAGTAAGAATGTCTTACAGTACATCGACTCCACTTGAAGACTTTCTCTCCACAATGACATATCTGCTGTATTAATAAAGTGACACCTATTCTCATAAATTGATTGCCAGCACCAATTTAGAAGGTTCTGGGACGACTTCAGTCTTCGGTTGACAAAGTGATGAAACTGTTAGTCTCGCTTTTATATCAACACTTTTCATTTCAAAGCTGCTGAAGGAATAAAACAAACACACACACACACACAAATAACTGCATGCTACTGTCTCTTCTAGTACAACAGTTTAGTTTTTCAAAGTAAAAGTTTTTCAAAAATAAACTTTCTTATTAACACCATGTATATTTTTGAGATTACGATGAGGTTTTGCTGGAGCAGGTCTCACGGGGCTATGCAGGCTATGCTCTTGATCAATATATTGATTTGTTGGCAGACAGAAGACAGACAGTTTGCTTTCAACACAGCAGAAACCACCGTCTGCTCCCGCCTCAACTGAGACAAACTCCTTATTTTGCAGCTGAATTGAAATCTATCACACAGTCCGACTATCCAGCTGCTTCATACAATGGCTGCTAATGGCATGGGGTGGTGGGGAGGGGGGGTTGGGGTACAAGTGGTGTGCTGTACAAGTCTGCACACACACCGATGGCGTAGGGAGCCCATTTCCAAATGTCAAGTGTGTGTGAAATAAATGTCAACTAGCTCAGGGATGAGAAATCAAAGACCTCCTCAGCTCAGGGCTGCAGCCAATACCACAAATAAGAAACGTCTGGGGTGGCGAAGAATTAAAAGAAGAAGAACAAAGAAACACATCAACCCCCCCCCCCCCCCCCACCCCGACCCCAACATGGGATATATCTGAAAGTCCTCAAGAGCCATGTAAAGAAAGCAGCAGGGTAATCTATGGTATTGACGGGATGTCAAAAGGCCTGCCTGCTCTCTAATGTCAGAGGATTGAATGGAGATGGAGATGAAGATGAAGATGGAGATGAAGATGAGATGAAGATGAAGATGAAGATGATATGGAGATGGAGGTGGAGGTGGAGATGAAGATGAAGATGAGATGAAGATGATATGGAGATGAGAGGGAGATGAAGATGAAGATGAAGATGGAGATGGAGATGGAGATGAAGATGATATGGAGATAGAGATGGAGGTGGAGGTGAAGATGGAGATAGAGATGGAGGTGGAGATGGAGATGAAGATGAAGATGGAGATAGAGATGGAGATGAGATGAAGATGATATGGAGAAGGAGATGAGATGGAGGTGGAGATGGAGATGAGATGAGATGAAAATGAAGATGAAGATGAAGATGAGATGAAGATGAAGGTGGAAATGAAGATGAGGATGACATGAGATGAGATGAAGATGATATGGAGGTGGAGATGGAGATGAAGATGATATGGAGATGGATATGGACATGAGATGGTGGTGGAGGTGGAGATGGAGATGAGGTGGAGATGAAGATGAAGATGAAGATGATATGGAGATGGACATGAGATGGAGGTGGAGGTGGAGATGGAGATGGAGATGGGGTGTTATGGTGTTATGTTGTGGCTCTGTGGTCTGGCAGCTGTCCGGTTAGTGTTTTACTTTGTTGTCAGACTGGAGGTAGTGGGGTAACTAGACTGGAGGTACTGGGGTAACCCTGAGACTAACGGTGCGTTCACAGTCACACCAAGAATGTTCTGAAATGTTTATTCAACGTCTTTTTTTGCAAACGCACCAAGGAGAGTCTCCTAGAAAAAAAGGTAATGAATGTAGAAGCTTTAACAACCTCTAGCGTTAGTGGTGTGTTCATGTGCAATGCAAAAAAAATGTCCAAGAGAAGATTTTGTACGTTTCGATGGATTTTAAATATTGTCTTTCAACCTCCTGCAGCGTCTTGAAACAAGGCACAATATCACCTGATTCAAGGAAACTTTTCAAATGAGTTGAACTGCTTTGAAACATTTGACTTCATCTCACTCCACTCTCTCATTTCTTCTCATCTATAAGGAAAGCTAAGATTTCAAGACTCAGTACCACTCACTTGATAAAACAGAGCACCTTTCACCACAACACCACTTTTCCTGCAACGTCTTTCATCCACAGTATGAACTATCATGTTATCAAACCTGGGTAAGAGCATAGTGGATTTTCTATTTAAAGCCTCTACAGCAGCAGGACCTTGATGAAGAGCTGTCCCTTTGATGGTTTTTGTAATCTGTGTTTTCCTGCTTGATTTGAGTAGATTTAGGAAATAGAAAAATACATGATTAAAAGAACAATTCATGCATATCAGACCCCAGAGGACCAGCAGCACAAGGAAGTGTTACTTAAAGCTTTTATTTCGTCGGTGGAAGATAACAATTACAACTTGACGTGCAAAACAAACACAATAAAACACCATGAATCTGACGCATCAGCCCAAACCTGCTGCTGTGTTAAAGGTGTGCAGATGAAATAAGTAAAACATTTTCATATAAAGATGAACTTGATCATGTATTGGTTTTAATGCTTTATGTACAGGACATTTGTAAATACACACATCGGATTGTGATCATTCACAAGGTGTGTACTTGGATATAAGATGAAGATGTAATATTGAACCTCTCTGCCTCTCTTATGTCTTTTTGATGTTTGGTGTTATGCAGGTTCCCTCCTCTTCCTCTCCAGTCTGAGCTAAAACCTTCCCATCATGCCCTACTTTTCGTCTAATCCTAACACAGTTCAGACTTGGGGTAGGTCTGTGTGATGTGGTTGAGCGTGCCTTAGTGTGTGTGTGTGTGTGTGTGTGTGTGTGTGTGGGTTAAATGGAGTACTGCAGCTCCCAGCAGGACAGCAGCTCAACTCTGCCCCCTAAGGTAGGAAACATGGTTACTGTACGGCAGCCTCCATCTGAACAGCTGAAATACACTGTCTGTCTGTCTGTCTGTCTGTCTGTCAGTTACAGTGTCCTCAGTGGCTTCATTTCTAGCATTAGTGGCTCCGGAGGGAATCAAACCTCCACCCAGCAGTCAGTAGTGTCTTGATCTCCCATCCTCTATTCACCCCCCCCTCCCTCCCAAGACCTTTTATTCCCTCTCCAGTGTCTCTGTGGTGAGTTTCCCTCAGCTCAGGAACACATTGATCGGAAAGTTATTTCTGCACCCACCAGGCTTCGGTCTGCGTTGGGGGTCTCCTGGCCTCCTCGTCTCATCTGCTGTAATGTTGCCGTTCGCCCTGCAGCCCCATCGGCCTGTCAGACCGACCTGTCAACGTGCCAGAGAGCTACAGTAGGGTCGGACCGCCGGGGGTTTTGAAGGTCGATACCAATACAAGTATTTCTGGGATCGAAGCTGCTGGGATTCAAAAAATACAAATATTACAAATAATCAGTGTTTCAATTGTATTCTTGTCAGGGTGGAAAAGCCTCTGAAACACCAACATGGGACACTAAAACTCTCCATTGAAACCCAGAATACTACTACTACTACTACTACTACTACTACTACTAATATTAATATTAATAACATTAATAATCATGCATATTTCTGTGGAATCTGATGCAGGTTAGACAACCAGTGTAGTATTGATCAATTCTACAATAAATATGTAATCAATCTGCATCATATCAGAGGTGGACGACACTGACCGGACCCATTATTGATGAAAGGCTATCGAACCCTACTGGAGTATTCTGCTCAGTCCACAGCTGCATTAAAAGCAGAGCTACTGTTTAGCTGCAATAGAAGCAATTTACAGCAGACGGCTGGGATTCGATGTTTCTGATGATGTTTTAATCATTTTGCTGAAAATCTAATTTGTTGGTACAAGTCATAGTTTTTTGCAAAACAGCATAAATACTGCAAGAGCATAATTAGAGCATCGATGAAATATTCCTACCCTCATCTCATCTCCTGTTATGGCACTGATTGCCCTGCGGACTCCTCAGCTACTAGCCTGCCCTGTCAAGGAGTTTGATAGTTGGAAAGTAAGTCTGCAGTTGGACTGAAAACAGTTACTATTGTGCTGCTATTGGATCAGTTCACAGTACAATCAAATAGTGCATCTACAAAATCAGTACATATGGTCCAGTACATTTAAAGGTGCTACATGTCGCATTTTAACATTAATAAATCAGTCAGCCTCTACCAGCCTGTAAGCCTCTACCAGCCTCTACCAGCCTGTCAGCCTCTACCAGCCTCTACCAGCCTCCACCAGCCTGTCAGCCTCTACCAGCCTTTACCAGCCTCTACCAGCCTGTCAGCCTCTACCAGCCTCCACCAGCCTGTCAGCCTCTACCAGTCTGTCAGCCTCTACCAGCCTGTCAGCCTCTACCAGCCTCCACCAGCCTGTCAGCCTCTACCAGCCTTTACCAGCCTCTACCAGCCTGTCAGCCTCTACCAGCCTCCACCAGCCTGTCAGCCTCTACCAGCCTCTACCAGCCTTTACCAGCCTCTACCAGCCTGTCAGCCTCTACCAGCCTCTACCAGCCTCCACCAGCCTGTCAGCCTCTACCAGCCTTTACCAGCCTCTACCAGCCTGTCAGCCTCTACCAGCCTCTACCAGCCTGTCAGCCTCTACCAGCCTCTACCAGCCTCTACCAGCCCTGTCAGCCTCTACCAGCCTGTCAGCCTCTACCAGCCTCTACCAGCCTCTACTCTGCATTCTACATTGTGTCCACCGGGTCAATTTGGAGGGAAATCTGCTGGATTGCTTTACGGTACCAAACAGGAAGAGGGCGCTGTTCTTCCAGCGCTAACGGAGCTAAAGATAAAGAGTTTCTGGTGACGGCAGATGGAGGAAGGAGAGAAAGGAAGATGGAGAAATCACTTCCAACATGTTGATCCTCTTCAGGAAAGACAAAGACGGCAGGGAGGGGGAGGGGGGACAGGAAGCAACGGCGCTTATGGGAAATGTAGTCTTAATGTGGAGAAACACTAGTAACAATACCACTGGTGAGATAGAGGCTACCAGTCGTCTCCACCATGGTCTCACTGGTTTACAGTCATTATACCAAGGTAGAACTAATGATGTGATAATGACATCGTGATTTTAAAAAAATATTACACGTAGAACCTTTAATTTAGACATGGGAACTAGAAAATCAAAGATGAAGATGTATGTAAGCCTGTTTTAGGATTACCTATTTCAATTCTCATTATCTAAAGCCTACAATTGTCATTAATTGTTAAAGACAATAGAGCTTCTGTATACATACTGTAGTTAAATCAAATGAAATTAAATCAGATTTTATTAAGTAGCGTGTTACATACATTGTAATCCAAGGTGTTTAACAAACCTGGTTAAAAAACGGTTCAGGGTGATGAGAAAGAAAATCAACAACAGAAATTAAATCATAACAAGACACAAGAACAGGAAAATGTTTTAAAACTGAAAATGTTTAAAGCCAGTGGCGGTTGTGTGCAGGATGTAGACTGACGTCCACTGCACTTCACTGCAACTTCCATCATCATCTATCTGGGGTTCAGCAGCCATTACCGTCTGTTTCTAAAACTTCCCTCCTAGCAGAACCATTGGTCTCTCAGTTACAGGTACGCTTGCACTTTCTCTGCTTTCATTTCTCCAAATCTCATCTTGCTATTCTCGTCCCTCTCATGAAAACCAGGACCCGCAGAGGGATGACGCTTGCTCCTGTGCAGTGACATCTTCCAACAAAACAACAGCCTTTTCTTCTCTGTCATACATATTTTACACCTGAAATGTTCTAGAAAGAGCTGCAGTAAGGAGTCTTTCCTTTAGTCAAGATTTAAACAGGTTTGATCCATGAACCTGCTGCTTATTCTGGCGCTAATATAGAAAATTTACTTTACTCTCTTTGATGATTTTGACTGTAATTTGATCTTTCTTTATGTGACTTTGATTAAATTCTGACTTTGTACATTGTTCGAGTCTATGTTGCTGGTCTTTGTCTTGATGTTCTTTTGGCCAGAGTCTTGATCTCAGTGGCCTCACCTGTTTAAATAAAGGTTGAATAAAATAAAGCAATATACAGGATATTCCTATAATGTGTATTGAGGCTTTGCAGTTGCATCACAAATCTCTCAGCAGCCACATCTGGCTCTATCATGGAGGTCCAGTGGAAAATTGTCTGTTAGCCAGCAGGGTAACATGGGACTACTAGCCACTGCTAACGCTAGCTTCTACTAGATACGTTAGCTAGTGTGCTAACCAGATGTGTTAACAACAAGACAGTGATGGTTAGCTGACCAGATACTATGGTTAGCTAGCTAACAAGCTACATGATCTAAACACTAAATCAATCAGATGTATCAGTGATGAAATGATCAGTCAGAACCAAGACATCCCTCACTGATCACTTTGACCTGATGAGGTTTCATATCTGATGTATGAATTTGACAAAACACATTAAAGAAATAAAATCACAGATGATGTCACAATAGAGTCAGACTTATTTCATCTGTGTTTTTTCACATGCAGCAATAACAGTAGAATCAGTCGAGTTCTGTAACCTCCCCCAGCCGAGCACCTCAATGTGTCATCAGTCAAGCTTGGTTTCTCCACATTAAACTGATGTTATAAAGACTGCCACTCTCTGTAGAGTTGATCTTTCTGTTTGCCCTGTCAGCTCCTAAAATAACTCTGTTGTGATCACGCCTCTCAAAATCCATCCCTGGGAAAATCGGGATGGGGAAGTGAATGGGTAGCGCTCCACAGCTATAACCTGAACTGTCCAGTGGAGCTCAGTTGTTCTGGGCAGCTTCCAGGTGGGAATATGCATTTTCTCTATTAATACCAAAAAGTATTACTGTTAAATTATGAATTCAAATCAGGGCGTTATGCTCTGGCGAAACCCTCCCTGGATGAATAATATGATAAAGGTTAAATCCGTATCTTGACCACATCAGATTGCCCGGCCAGCTCCTCCAGCTCCTGGCTCCTTGCTAAACACCCATCACACTACATCTCGTCCTCTGAGGACGTCTCAGTGGAAGTTAACCTCCAGCAGTCAGGCCTTTCATTATTCTGCTGCACCCACTGCAGGCATCTGTCTTCCTCCCACATCCCCCTTTGAAGTGCAAACTGAGGCTTTTGACAGCACCTTTTACCTCCACCTCTGGGCGCTGGGAGAGTGTGTGCGTGTGTGTGTGTGTGTGTGTGTCTGTGTGTTTGCTGTGAAATATACAATCATATATTCCCTTTCATGTCAAATGCATCTTCATCACTTTTATGTTAGGAGTATTCCACGAACGGGGGGGGGTGGGGGGGCTTCAAATCCTCACACTTGTTTGTTTAAAATTCACTCTGACTCAAGATGTTTGTGTACATTCAAAAGTAATTGGTTTTTTTTGAGATGTACATGTTGTTTTTGTAATAAAAGAGCCAAAGCTTTCTGGGTAAATTATCGTCTTACACAGGAAGTAGGAATTTCTTTGATTGTTTTCCTTGTGAAGCGGCTTGATAAGTGACGATAATACAATGTTGAGTAAAATATATTTCACATTTTGAGTTAACAAGAAACTGAATGCCCCACGTCTTCCTTCCCATCACACCTCGCCCTCCTGCACGATCTGTTACAACAATGTGATACTTGGTTATCCGTAGGGAATCTCTCAGCAGAGCCTCGACGCTCTTTCTTATTCTGTTAATCTTCTGGGAATTGAAAACCAAAACCAGTGGTTAGAGAGCCTGTCAATCAACCAGAGGACCCGGGTTCAGTTTGTTTCAGCAAGCCTCCGCCCCGTTGAAGTGCCTTTGAGCAAGACGCTGAATCCCTACCAGCTCCAGGGCTGCTGGTCTGTAGCTGACCCTGACCTCTGACCTCCGGCAAGACGGTTCTGTTTTTGCCTGTTAGCTGAGTCCGCTCTCATATCAAATTTGTAGTTATAGTTACAAAAAGTATATGATATTCTATGAATCGATGGAAACAGGAGGCGGAGCTCATGTGACTGAAACAGGAAGTAGTTTGACATTGAAACATTGGAAAGTAAGGGTGTGTAGGTCGGGGGGGGCAGATGGGCGGAGACATTTACCTTCAACTCCGACTCGGGTTCATTTTCAGCAGAGGTTTGTGTTATTTAACCATGACCAAAACAGTTACCCTAACTTTCACCTAACGTAGGGATCGTGTGAATCAAGGGTGCTTATGTTTTTTGTTATCATACGAACGTTGTATGAGAACGTTGGTTAGTTAGTTAATGTGTCTTTCTGCACGATATCTCAAAAAAATATGAATGGATTTCCATGAAATGTGGTGCCCAGATCAGGCCCTGGTCCAGGGGACAGATTAGATGTTGGTGGTGATCCAGATCTGGGATTTCCACCACTAGAGGATTATCATTTTATTGCAATAACTATGACACGTTGAGACTTGACTCCAAATAATCAGGATGTTTGCAGGGTCAAGAAATCAATTTAACATCAAATCTAAGTGATGTGTTCAGGTGTCACAGCAGGTTGTCAGCTAGTCGGTGTCGTCCACCTCTGATGTGAAGGACATGATGCCATTGGTTTGAGATAAATTGGAGATTATTGGCGGTAAATTCTGTCAATGCTGGTGGAGTTCTGACTTGTCGTGGATAGAGGGCGATATGGGTCATAGCCCCTTTAACCTGATGCTGATGCAGTTTAAACGCTAATTTGACCAAATTCCACATAAGTATATGTTTGATTGGATAGTTTTAGTTTGGTCTAAGTGCTGTTTCAGACGTGTCTGTTCACAAAATCTCAGCAGCCCTCTGTCACCAGATCATGAGACAGTTGGGTCTGTTTACCGTTTCACTGGGTTCACCTGCTGGCCGGTTACTCTTGTCAATAGACTGCTGAGGTTCAGTGCACACCATTGCCTCCATTACCCGAAGAACATTGAATATTAGTGAATGTTATTCCTCGTGGTGAGCCGACGCACAGACGTGATGTGTACTGGTCAGCTCCCAGTAGAACCAGTAGAGACTGTGGTTGTACTGGTCAGCTCCCAGTGTGAATAGGTGTTACTTTATTAATGTGAAGAAGGGTGGTGCTGAAACAAAGAGCATAGAGCATAGAGCTATTGGTTAAATAACTGGTTTACCATTACATTACATGACATCACAGTCATTACATGACATCACAGTCATTACATCACAGTATTACATTACATTACATCACAGTCATTACATCACAGTCATTACATTACATTACATTACATCACAGTCATTACATGACATCACAGTCATTACATCACAGTCATTACATTACATTACAGTCATGACATCAGTCATGACATCACAGTCATAACATTACATTACATCACATCACAGTCATTACATCACAGTCATTACATTACAGTCATGACATCACAGTCATAACATTACATTTCATCACAGTCATTACATTACAGTCATTACATTACAGTCATGACATCACAGTCATAACATTACATCACATTACAGTCATTACATCACAGTCATTACATTACAGTCATGACATCACAGTCATAACATTACATTACATCACAGTCATTACATTACAGTCATTACGTCATTTAGCAGACGCTTTTCTCCAAAGTGACATACAAAGGTACTTGACACTATGTGGGGATCGAACCCACGACCCTGAGACTGAGAGTCTCATGCTCTACCGACACACACACACACACACACACACATACACACGGTGCACACTGTGCAAGCCTTTGGTGGTTAAATACACCCCCCCCCCTGCAGGGTTGTGACATGTGGACGTCCCTCCAGTGGATTAATTGTAGAAATAGGATCATCTCTCTGTGGTGCCGCTGGCTGTTGTCAGTCATTTGACTTTACCAGATGCCTGGCATGCCATCTGTGGGGCCAAAGCTCTTAATCACCTCTAAGTCCATTGGACTGCCCAGCAAAGGTCCTTAAGAGCTTAAAAAGCCCCGCCCCAAACCCCCCCCCCCCCCCCAACACACACACACAACACACACACACTCACACAATACACTTTCACCCGATTTTTACCGTCAGCGCTGGGACTTATTTCAAGGAAAGTTCTCCATAATTACAGTCTGCTGGTCATTTTTGGTCTCATTAGCTCCCTAGTCTTCTGGTGTGATCATTAGTGGAGGATGTTGCTGATCATCCCACTACATCTGGGGTTTGATGCAATCGTTTATCCAAAGCACCTTACAGTAATATGAGCATACAATTTGGCCCCAGTGGGAAGTGAACCCCTAGTCTGGGTAGTATTAGTGCCTTGCTCCACCCGTTGAGCTACACAGGATTTACTACCTTGGTAAGACAGTCAGTCTGCTGCAGAGTCAGAAGGTATTAATGAATGTTGTCATTTAAGAAAAAAAGCAACTTCACTATTAAGTAACATGCCACCAAAAGAGTCCACTGTCTTTGACATTTGACATGATGGCTGCTTACTTCAGCAAATAAATAAACAAACAAACAAACATAATAAATAAATAAATAAATGTTATTATCAAGTAATAACACATGAATACTAATAATAACAATAATCATAATAATACTGCTAATAATAATAATAATGATGATGATGATGATAATGTTTATAATTGTAAAATATATATATTTTCACTCAGCCCTGACATAGACTGTTTCCTTGCCTTCCACCCAGTGCATTCTGGGACAGGCTCCAGCCCCGCGTGACCCTCAATAGGAATAAGCGGGTAAAGTGAATGAAATAATTCATATTTTCACCCAGTGAAGCAAGAACGATATGTTGACATTTGCAGCCAATGGATGGAAAAAAATAATATTTTTTCAAAAGTTTACAAATTAAAAACATTATATAAAAATATTTGTCGGGCGTGCCGACTCCTCGCGCAGAGAGCCGTTATCACACAATCTAATATTATGGGATATTTCAGCCATATGTTTAAACAAGCGGGGGAGTTGTGACTTACTTCCGCGTTGTCCCTCAGTGGAACAGGAAGCTCTGTGATGATCTGGAGGGGTTAATCTCTCCTCGCTGTTTACAGGTATTTCCACCAGCACAGCCTCGAAATGGCACATTATATCGCTTAGTTTCCTCAATACGCTCCGATGTATGGACTTTAATGACACGGTAGCGCTGCGGCTATTCCGTTTGACAGGCGAAGGCAGTTTGGTGTTTAGCAGCCTGCCAGACTAGGTGTAACGTTAACACGGTGGTCTGGTTTAATAAGACTATAGCCCATTATTCTGACTGAAACTGGGAATTAAATTGTCGTTTGAACTCATACGGGCGTGATTTACTGTTGCAGTGTCCTCATTCCGATGCCAAATGAAGTAAAGGGGGAGAAGCTGCATGGAGGCTAACTAACCCGGGACCAATCGGTGCTCACTACAGAGGAACTGCGGTACATTAGCCTGAGAATGCCAGCCGGTAAGCGGTGTGTGTGTGTGTGTGTGTGTGTGAGCGAGAGTGTGTCTGTCTGTTTGTTTGTTTGTCTGTCTGTCAGTGTTGCGTTTACTGTCACCGCATTGACAATTGCTACTAATTGTGAAGAAATGGGACAGACGTGTATTTCCTCAGTGTTGTGTTCACTGTCACTGTTATTGACAGAAGAAATGAGACAACATTAACTCAGTACTTTGTTTACTTGTCTTTGGGTGTGTGTGTGTGTGTGTGTGTGTGTGTGTGTTGGACAAACGCATATAGGCTCAGTGCTGCATTTACTGTCACTTATTAATAGTTTCCACTAATTGTGAAAAAATGGGACAAACATCAGTACTTTGTTTACATGTCGTTGGGTGTGTGTGTGTGTGTGTGTGTGTGTGTGTGTGAGAGAGAAAATATGTGTTAAAGAAACAGGAAGAATTCGGACAAACATGTATAGGCTTGTTAGGAGTGTTGCATTTATGGTCACCGTTATTTACACTTGCCACTAATTTTGTTGAAGACACAAGAAGAGCTGGACAAATCCATATAAGCTCAGTGCTGCGTTTACTGTCACTGCTTGTGTGTGTGTGTGTGTGTGTGTGTGTGTGTGTGTGTGTAGAATGCTGTTTGTGAACGGTTGATATCATATCATATCATATCATATCAATATTGAAACCATGACATGGCCCTGTCCTCTGGGTTAGGTTTCAGTCATGGTTTACTTGTGGTCCATCTTTCAGGGAGTAGTGTGGCTGTTGACATGCTGCCGAGTGGTTGTCTGTGTTATTGTTTTGTCCAAGCACCTTTTGCCCGTCCGGCCGTCCTGGTGGCGGATCCCTCTTTGAATTGCCCTGCCCAATGTTTCTGTCATGTTTTTTTGTCCGAATAAAGTTTTCTTGGTAGTTTTTCCTCGTCTTCACTGGTTCGTCTAGACTAGGTAGGTTCTGGTGGCTTGCTCTCTTTTGTGTCTTGTGCTTTGTTTTGTTTCTCTGGGGAAGTCAGGGAATTTAACAAATGGGTCATTTTACAGGATTAGAGCAGAATGTATTCCCCGACTGTAGTGGAAACCAGACTGTTCACCCCCTTTAGAAAACAACAAACCAGGAAACGATTGGACAACGGGAAGGAGTGACATTTTTAGGTCATGGAAGTGCCTCGACATGGTGATGGAAAGTCATGGACTTTCATATCAGGGCCACAGCGGGACCCTGAAATGCGCTCCAAATGCTTTAGGTATTAGGGCGTCCCAGACTGAGACCAGATAGCTCCGGTTTGGACCACAGACCCCCTTTGATAAAGGGATTCCCATCGGAGAGGATTTTAGTTGTCTGTAGGTTGGAGAGTGAAACCTCTGACCAAAATAGTCAAGTGTTAACTTCGTGTTCACCTCGTGTTCAGTCTCAGTTCTGCTGCTGTTTTCCTTACTATTTATTTTACTGTCTTGTTAATGTTGAAATGATCAGTTGAGTTTGTTCCTATAAGCCCCTTTTGCTCCACTCTTATTTACATCCTGTTGCTGTTTGCTGCTGCGACAGCCCAACTTCCCCACAGGGATCAATAAAGTTTCATCTAATCTGATTAAACTGTTCCTCGGTTTGGCCCCTGGAGGCCCCTGGAGGCCCCCGGCCCCTGGTTTGAGCACCAGTGAGTTAACCTCTAACAGGAATAAAAGGTTATAGGAGGTCTGCTGTGTCTGGGTGGCAGAGATTAACTCCTCTGTTCTTCACCTCCAGGACATTTAATCTGTCTCACAGCGAAGTGCTTTCTAGCGGAGAGCCAAGTCCTTTTTATAGACCGGACTGCTGTTTATTGTTGGCTTCAGATAGCGGTTACATCACCGGGGTCGGTGCAGCCTCATCGCTTGACGGCCGAGCCGGTAAACTTCAGCCGTGCTCGGTGAGTCGAGGCGGCGGTCTACTCGCTGTGGAAACGGATTCAGATGGTTTTGAACGAGCAAAATCACATTTGGCTCCAGACTCGGCTTGAAACTGGTCTAAAGCATCACGCGGTTGGTTGGTTGGTTGGTGGTGGTTGTTGCCATGCTCACATCTGGTACCAGACTGCTCCAGTGATCTGGTTTGGAGGCTTGTTGGAGGAAATCTTCACCTTTTTACCACCAACCAAACGGTTTCTAAATCCTGTGATTCCCTCGGCCCACGTGGTCACTCCGTCTCTGCAGTCGTCGTCTCTTTGTTGTTGTTGTTGTTGTTGTTTTTGTCACCGGTATTTCCCTAGACTACGTTTACCTCTTGTGTGTGTGTGTGTGTGTGTGGAGTGTAAATAAATGGACAATAAGCCGCAGGGAGTCAACACAAACCTGTACGCAGACTGCTTCTATTTTGGGTAAATTCGACTTTGATGCTGCAGTACGCTGATGTGCCGACCGTCTCCTCTAGTAGCCACTTTGGCAACTAACCATCACTAGTACTCCGGCTCTATTCCCTCTATTGGTTAAACAGTGGAAGTAGTTTGAGGCGAACCGGCCGGTGCCCTTAAAATATCACTGACTCTCAAATTCCTTCCATTTCCAAGCGTCTGTCTGCGACTGAGCTGGTATTTCATATTGCTGATGCGTCTCTGCAGCGGCGTTGAGCTGCAGGCAGCGTCTTGTTCTTCAAGGACTCTCCAGGCCTGCAGCTCAACGCCCGGGCTATAATTACTCTCAATGGTATACTGTCAGCTGATTGCATTAGCAGTAATATGAAGCCCTCAACATTGATCTCTATGGGCCAATGCAGGTGTGTGTGTGTGTGTGTGTGTGTGTGTGTGTGTGTGTGTGTGTGTGTGTGTGTGTGTGTGTGTGTGTGTGTGTGTGTGTGTGTGTGTGTGTGTGTGTGTGTGTGTGAGTGTGTGTGTGTGTGAGAACAAATTAAAAAACCATATAGGCTATTTGGAGTCACTGCGATTAATAATTGTTTGCAAATGTGTGAAGTGTGAGAGTTTGAGACAGAGAAAGTGTTGCTGCTATTAAAAATTGCGACTAATTTCCTGTGTGTGTGTGTGTGTGTGTGTGTGTGTGTGTGTGTGTGTGTGTGTCTCCAGGGTGTGTTGTGGTCTAGAGGCTCTCATTATCCTCAAAGTGTTAACCACCTCAATTAAATCATTATGTAGGACAACCCCAGCCTCGCTCTCCTCCTCGCTGAAACACTCCAGCCTCTCTGACTTGGCATGTGGCGATGCTCTTCCAGACAGGAGGCTGAGTCGCCGGGCGGATAGGTACCCAGAGGTACATGGATGGATGGGAAACCGCTTTTTCTTCCCCCCATCATTTTGTAGAGAGCGAGGCAAGGCTTGGATTGTCTTCCATTACCCGTCTGTGGGATGTTTTCTCTCTGTGTAATGGGTGTTTAAGGTGCGACTTCCTGGATTTTCAAAGAGTCTGTTATGTAGTACTACCTGTTGCTGCAGTGGCCTCATGTGATCTGATTTCATTGGGATCATTCAGCCTCTCTGTTTAGAAATGTCATGCCACTTACCGGTCCGAGCATTGCTAACGGAGCGTTCACTTCCCCAGCAACTTGAGAGACCAGTCGGCGAAGCTCTGGTCGTTTTGAACGAACAGAGAAAGATGGCCATGGTCAGCCGACATTTCCCTGTTTGCCGGTGTGAGCAGAGAGTCTATGTTTAGAAGATGAACCATTTAATATTTAAAAGCTGGCTAACTAAGGCTTAAACAGACGTAAGCAGTAAGACAAATCTGGTTCGGACCTGCAACCGGTTGGATTCGGGGGAAAACAGTGTTGCATGACCATTAGATGGTTCATTACAGTATTTCAAAGTGCATTTCTCTATTTTCAAAAACAATAGATTTTTAAAGTACTTACTTTTATGTTCTCTTTTATATCCTCTTTTACACTCTTTTTTTTATTCTGTATTGATTTTCTAATTGTCTTCAGACGATAGCATGAAACCGTTGCTTGTGTCTTCATCTCCTTCATTCACCTTCATCTCGCTTAAAATTACATCTTTTAAAACTGACTTTGTTGGTGACATACAATCACATGCTCCATCCTAAGAGTACAGCCACCTAACATTACAACAATGTTCAAATGCTTATTACTACAAACTAAATCACTAAATCAATGAAAGTATGGCCAACTTTCTGAAAGTATCACCTGCCAAACACTAAATTCCACAGTGACACAAAATAGCATGGAAATTGGCAGGGTGACATATTCCTATGGAACATGTAGCGGCAGGCAGGCAGGTCAGAATGATCCTTGACAGGTAGTTTACCAGGTGAGTCATTTGAGGCGCTGCTACCGAGCTGCTTGCCACCTGTTGGATTTCCATGCACTTCCTGGTCGTGAGTGCATCATGTTTAGTTTTGAACCCGGCCAAACGCCTCTCGGGCTGCCTGCAGTTGGTTTGGGTGATCGGCTCTTCAGTGCTTCTTCGGTGCATTATAGTTTTTTACGATTGCTTTGACTCATTTTGCACAACAGAGTTTCAATGTGCAAAACTCTTAACACAGAATGCTATACTGCTCATGTTGGGTTCAAAATCTAATATAGCATGTAAAATAAAAATACCAGTGTCAAATGAGAGAATATTATATGTAAAAGTTCATCAGCACCAGAACATTGGATATGTTCATCGTTGAAGTTTAATTATTGGTGCATTTTCAAATACAACGGCCATTATCAAATAATGCTGTCAAACACTAAATAACTGTCATCAAAAAAGATGCAAGAGTCATTTACTCATAAGTACCTCAAATGAAGTACAGCAAGCATCCCTGTGATAGACTGCTGTGTGTGTGTGTGTGTGTGTGTGTGTGTGTGTGTGTGTGTGTGTGTGTGTGTGTGTGTGTGTGTGTGTGTGTGTGTGTGTGTGTGTGTGTGTGTGTGTGTGTGTGTGTGTAGCTTGTGTTTTTATGGAAGACAAATTAAATATTAGATTACAGTATATGAAGTTTTAATCGTTGAAAGAAATCATATAGTAATGCAGTAAACTCAACTTTACAGTAAAAGCAAAAACAACATGTTACGGGTCCCAAAATTGGTACCACAGCAACAATATGAAATTCCTGTAAAACAGGTAGAATCACCATGTAGACAATGAAGACACGTTTTCCAGTTTGTTGTCCAAATTGCATCTATTTTCAAATTCACAATAGAATATTCAATACATAGCATTTTCACTTTAAACTGCATTCATTACAATATTAACATTCCCCACAAACAAGTGCAGCTCTGCAGCATTCAACTGTTTTGTTATATAAGGCACTTAACGATATACACATATATACAAGGTAGGAGCCCAAATAAAACTCAGTGTAAAGTAAATAAACCTAAAACCTAGCGTTCTGCCTGCAAAACTATACTCTGGTAAAGAAAACCCAAAAACCGCAGCACCGCGACCGCTAGCTCAGCGGCGTCTGAGCCTGCCGTATTAGACAGTGGCGGGAGTTTTGTTAAAGTTCGACAGAAATGCTCAAAACAATATCAAAACATCTTTATAGCACTTGCCGAAATAAAGATGGGCTTAAAGGAGTTGACATTGGCAAGTTTCACCAACTACTAACCTGTAAAATAGGTAGAATCACCATGTAGACAATGAAGACACGTTTTCGTTTGTTGTCCAAATTGCATCTGAGGGGTGGGCGGAAACTTCCTGAGACAACCCGGGACGCAACTCTTCCGGTGTCAACAGTTCCACCTGGGTGCTGCTTGCATTTACCCTTTTCCTTCACATTACATATGAAAATTAAATAGTGTGACTGTCACCTACATTATTAGGGATAATATTAGGCCCTGGAAATCAAAATAAATGACTGTTCAACTAATTAAATTAAATAAACACAAAAGTGGTTGCACAGTTTTGGGGTGTACCACAAACAGTTACAGCAACAAAAAAACTTTACAGTAACAAAACAAAACAAAACA
This sequence comes from Hoplostethus atlanticus, assembly GCA_034670405.1. Taxonomy (NCBI): domain Eukaryota; kingdom Metazoa; phylum Chordata; class Actinopteri; order Trachichthyiformes; family Trachichthyidae; genus Hoplostethus; species Hoplostethus atlanticus. Next base: position 1,173,040 of record JAXDDX010000111.1, on the reverse strand, counting down.
TAAATGCATTTCAGTGCTTAAGCAGCCTTTATGTAGTGGTGAAGAGATTGGTGATGGTGGCGACTGTGGCGCAGTAGGTAGAGCGGGTCGTCCTCTAATCAGAAGATCGGCGGTTCGATCCCCGGCTCCTCCAGTCTGCATGTCGAAGTGTCCTTGGGCAAGACACTGAACCCCAAATTGCTCCTGAAGCTTCGTCTTCGGTGTGTGAGTGTGTATGAATGGTTAGCTTCTGCACCTTGCATGGTAGCCCCCCTGCCATCAGGGTATGAATGTGTGTGAATGGGGTGAATGTGATTGTAATGGTTGGAAGCGCTTTGAGTGGTTGGAAAGACTAGAAAAGCGATATATAAGTGCAGTCCATTTACCATTTACTCACCTGGTTGCTGGAAGTAAAGAGACATGGAAGTAAAGTTTAGTGATTTAGTTTGTAGTAATAAGCATTTGAACATTGTTGTAATGTTAGGTGGCTGTACTCTTAGGATGGAGCATGTGATTGTATGTCACCATAGGATGTAGTGATGTAGTGATGTAGTGTCTTAGAGGATGAATTTTGAAAGTCAGTTTGGCACTTTGCATTTTGAGTTTGCTGCTGTGCAAAACGAGTCAAAGCAATCGTGAAAAACGGTACCACCTGGATATCCGATTACACCCAGGATGCATGTAAATGCCAGGGGGAGGGGGCTCTTTGAGATGCTAACGGCATCAAACTCAATCAAAACCATTAAAACGTGAGCGGCGGGCCTGCATTGTTTTGATGCTCTGCCGGGTAATTGCATGTTTGCGGTCGGTTCCTGTGCTCTCCGAACGGTTCCTCCGTCATTCTGTTGGCTGTGATTTGTATGCATAGCGGAAGACGGTTTGTTCTGCAAAGGAGGATTTGGCCTAAATATAACTTCAAAGGAGACGCGCCTCCCTCTGTTTCCTCCGCCGCTCGCATCTTGAGAGAGAGAGCTGCTTCTCTGGAGTTCTGGCAGGGATTTCACACTTTCCCTAGGCCTGTTCAGTAGGAGGTGTGTGTGTTACTGTCTGGTATGTGCTTTAAGAGAGAGAGTGTCTTGAGTCTTCCTGTCTCTACCAACATCAGACAGGCGTAGGTACAGAGATGTGCAGCGGCGGTACTGTACCAGAACAACGCTGCTATTGAAATGGAAATAGCGGAGCTGGAAATAGCAAACGTACTTCAGTCAGCCACCTGTCTGCTTTTACTCAGATCTGTGAGTTATATAAGACACACACCGAATAACCACACGGAGACAGACGGTTGTTACAAGCTGTTTTAATGCAAAGGTGTTGAATTAGAGAAGGTGAATGGGAACACCCCCTAAAGGTGCTATGTGTACCCAGTTTCATTCTCCGGCTCACCTGCCGAGGGCTGCTAGCCAGGCTAACTGCCAAGAATCATTTTCACCAGCCAGAACTGCACCGGTGTTCAGTGCTGCTCTGTGTACACTAAATGTGTCTGGATCAATCATCTTTAGTCCTCAACCCATGCATCTAACCTTTATGTAACCTGGTTCTTGGTTGTGGGACAATTTATTTATTTAATTTAATTTTATTTATTTTTTATTTATTTTTATCTTTTTTTATTTTTATTTATATTACTTTAATTTTTGGCTGGGGTTGGAGCAGCTTCACTTGCACCGTGTAAAATAAAAATCTCTCAATAAAAAATAAAAAATAAATAAAAATGTACCACCCAAAAAAAAAAAAAAAGAAAATCATCTTTAGTCCTGGACTGATAGCGATTTTAGTTTAGATAATAGTAGAATAACATTGAAATATTTAATATATTTAATATTTAACTTAAAACTGAATGAAGAATGAAGAAAAACAATTGTGTTCCTCAGATCATCAAGACTAATAATCATGATTAATAATGGTGATCAGGATATCTAAGACAATAAATGGAAGTCTGATTGGAGCCGTAGTGGTGCAGCCTGGGGGGAAGGAGGAGGCAGAACCAGGATGTGAAGGTGAAACTGGATCATCAGGTATCACAAATGAGTCACGACGCATCATTTGGTTAATTTACTGTTACAGTGATGATCTGCTGTAACCGGTTTCAGCCGGTACAGTTCCCTAACCTGAACCCAGAGCTGATATTTTGTCCCGATATTCCTTTTTTCCTTTTTTATTCTGTTCTTTTCTTCTCATCAGGCTGAAAAGCCTCTGAAACATTCAGACTATCATGGACACTAAAACTCTCCACTGAAACCAGACTGATGAAACTCTCTTAGTGTCAGCAGCTCTTTAAGGCAGGGTGACCCCCCCCCCCACCTATTCAGTGGTAGGGAGACTCTGACTTTACTGAGCTTACATGAAGAATTAATTTACAAAAAACACTAAAATAATAAATAAAATACACAAATGAAAAAGGTTTTACAGACTACAGGCTGTTTTTCTGTAGCTGTGGTCAGCAGGAGTCTGATATCAGAGTCACAATCTGGTAGATGTCTGATATTCAATAAAAGGCAAATATCAGCCCAATACATCAATAAATATCAGTCTAACCTGATAACTACCACTAAAAAACAATATGGCACTTTCCACATCCTGGTGTCCACTTTGGGACAGCACCTTTCAAACCAACTAATGCTAATGCTTATGCTCTGAACATATAGTGTTGAGTAGAGTAACACAAGTAGATGGACAGATGTGTTGAGAATGACACGTCCTCTTTAAGAGCGTGAGCTGATGTTAAGTGAGTGTTGGGTGCCAATGAAAGTTCAGTGGTGTACAAACAGTATCAGGACCGCAGGCAGGCAGGACACCTTTCATTTAATTTCCATGCTCTTAAATTTCTTTCCTGCACTCCTTCATTTTCAATACAGGGAAGGAAAGACATTTAAGAGCATAACGTGAAAATGATGGAAAATGTCGAGTTGTGCACCTTCTTCAGCTGTCAAGGCAACAGGGATTCATCTTCATGGCACATGCCACTAAATCCGCAGCTCTCTAGGACCCTGCCAGGCAGCTCCTCTCTGGATCCTCAGCTGGGCCTTTTTTGGATGTGAGATGCTGTTTGTTAAGACTGTGGAAAGAATGTCTAAACACGCCGACCGGAGGGTTTTCCAGAGGCAGATGAGGGCATGTGAGCTCTGGAGGAACAAGTTCAGTTTATTGTAGCTTCCATTTATTAGAGCGATGATGAATCAAAGACCCAGAACGATAACAGAACACAGGAAGAAGAGCTGCAGGTGAGATGGAAAAGCCCTGAGGGTCTGATAGAAACATCTGCCAGGACGTCTCAGAGGCAAAGCCAAATAAAATCATCACAACGCTGTGACTGTGAGTGCACGGCAGGCTGTTTGGTGAAAATGTGCTATGTTGTCAGTAAACCTTGGCAGAACGAGGCCAGTCATCACAGAATTATTTAACGTTGGTGAGTTGAAGCCAAATTTGCTCCTTGAGGGGAAAAAATGATATTTAACTTCCCATCAGATTTCACTTCATAGCCGATTCGCCACCAGCTTGGAGCAGACGGACTTCCCTCGATTGTCTCGTTAATTGATTTGATTAAGAAAGGTGTGGTGAATTAAATTGAATCTGCTTTGTTGTTTTGGATCAATGCTGCTCTTGAACTCTCTGAACAACGATAGTGAGACGACGTTTAGGTCTTATAACGGCTGTAGTTAATGGGAGTTGATGGATGATGTCCATGACTGTGGATCTTCTCCCATGCTGTCAGTACACATTCAGTAGCCATGCTGTTGGCTGAATGCGTAATCTCATTGGTTGAATTAAACCTCAGTGGGTGGAGCCAAAGAACCACCATTTTTGGAGGAAAAGGAAGGAACAGAAAAATATAAATGGCAATGACTTATTTTTCTTCCTTTCATGACCATGACATCCATAATATTAGAAGGTCAGCAGGCTAGCTAACTAGCTAACTAGCTATAGGCTAGTGTGGCTAGTTAGAACAACTGGGTCAGCTAGGCTAACTAGCTAACCTAGATAACTTAGTATGGCTCGATACTAGCAGAGCGCTAGGCTTCATAATGTTAGCTAGCTCCTCTCGTCTTTTTCACCGTCTAACGTTACTTAGCCAGAAGAACTGTGGTTATTTGGCTCCGCCCACTGAGGTTAAACGCAACATCAACATCAAAATCAAAATCATTGTATCATAATCGGGATCAAAATCAATATTGGATATATAGTATAGTATAATATAGCAGATACATAATGCAGTGTTGTGGTTTCGCTGTGTTGAGTTTGTGTTTTCAGCTTAATGTGCAGACAGACTCTAAAATTAGTGTCTGTGCTGTCTGACTCGTCTGTGGCATGGGGTGGTATCTGCTGTAGCCATCTGTGACTGTTATACACACACACACACACACACACACACACACACACACACACACACACACACAGAAACACTCACTTTTGTACACAGAGACAAAAAGAAAGACACTCAGAGACACACACTGATACACACAGAAATGCCCACAAAAAGCACCGACAGACACACACTTGCACAGATACAAAAAGACACACATACACACACACACACACACACACACACACACACACACACACACACACAATAAAAATGATAAATTCCAACAGCAATCCCTCTCTCTCAGTAAATCTGAATAATTAAACTCCAATCAGGATAATTAAAACACCTTCAACCCAACACACACACAGACACACACACACACGGACAGACACACACACACACACACACAGACACAGTGTGTGTGTGTGTGTGTGTGTGTGTGTGTGTGTGTGTGTGTGTGTGTGTGTGTGTGTGTGTCTGTGTGTGTGTAGCATGTTTAGCATTCTCCTCTGTAACCCACCAGGGTTTTAGCCTTTTAGCCGTCCGGGCTCGGCTCAGCGTCGCAGCTTCACCTGCAGCGTTTAGCAGATCTGCTGCTGGCGAGCAAAACACTGCAAGGTCAGAGAGTCGGTGTGTGAGACAGAGAGAGAGATACAGAGAGAGAGAGAGAAACACAGAGAGAGAGAGAGAGACAGAGGGAGAGAGAAACAGAGAGAGAGGGAGAGAGAGAGATCCACCTGGCAGGCCGTCCTCTGCTTCGCCAGCAGCCTCCAACAAGATGGATTCAGAGAACAACGAGTCTGGTAGGGTGCTGTTTTTCAATTTGTGACGCCGGTGTGTGTGTGTGTGTGTGTGTGTGTGTGTGTGTGTGTGTGTGTGTGTGTGTGTGTGTGTGTGTGGTGCTGTGTGTGTGTGCGCGCCTGTGTGTGTACATGCACGCCGTGAGCCTGCCCGTGTCCCTCGGCGTCCCATGCGCACGTGCATGTGACAGTGACGGAGGGAGGCTAATACACTCCAGCTTGTAGCGGCTACATCTTGGTGAACAAGATTGCACGGTGGCCATTGATCTGCTCTCTGTCTGAGTTAGCGAGCCCACTCATCCTAGCCGTCCAATCAGCCGCCGCGTTCCGCTTTATTGACACGCCTGATGACCAATGTGAGGGCAAAGATTTGACAGGGAGGGACAGGCTAGCGTCATTAGCCACAATTTGATGATGATTTGTAATTGTGTTTTGAAAGCTGCTACATAAATATAATATTAGTTTTTATTATGATTTAATGCTCATCCTGTCAGTAGGGTCAGTCTGATTGGCTGACATGCATGGTGTTAGTGAGTCGTGAAAATGTCTTAAAAGGCCTTGAAAGGTTTCAAGTCATGAAATTCACTTCTGGAGGTCTTTATAGTCAGTAACTATACATCATCTATATAGTCAGTAACTATACATCATCTATATAGTCAGTAACTATACATCATCTATATAGTCAGTAACTATACATGTCATCTATATAGTCAGTAACTATACATCATCTATATAGTCAGTAACTATACATGTCATCTATATAGACAGTAACTATACATCATCTATATAGTCAGTAACTATACATGTCATCTATATAGTCAGTAACTATACATCATCTATATAGTCAGTAACTATACATGTCATCTATATAGTCAGTAACTATACATCATCTATATAGTCAGTAACTATACATGTCATCTATATAGACAGTAACTATACATCATCTATATAGTCAGTAACTATACATGTCATCTATATAGTCAGTAACTATACATGTCATCTATATAGTCACTGACTATATAGATGATGTATAGTTACTGTCTATATAGATGATGTATAGTTACTGACTATATAGATGATGTATAGTTACTAACTATACATCATCTATATAGTCAGTAACTATACATGTCATCTATATAGACAGTAACTATACATCATCTATATAGTCAGTAACTATACATGTCATCTATATAGTCAGTAACTATACATCATCTATATAGACAGTAACTATACATCATCTATATAGACAGTAACTATACATGTCATCTATATAGACAGTAACTATACATCATCTATATAGTCAGTAACTATACATCATCTATATAGACAGTAACTATACATCATCTATATAGTCAGTAACTATACATGTCATCTATATAGACAGTAACTATACATCATCTATATAGTCAGTAACTATACATGTCATCTATATAGTCAGTAACTATACATCATCTATATAGACAGTAACTATACATGTCATCTATATAGACAGTAACTATACATCATCTATATAGTCAGTAACTATACATTTCATCTATATAGTCAGTAACTATACATCATCTATATAGTCAGTAACTATACATCATCTATATAGTCAGTAACTATACATCATCTATATAGTCAGTAACTATACATCATCTATATAGTCAGTAACTATACATGTCATCTATATAGTCAGTAACTATACATCATCTATATAGTCAGTAACTATACATCATCTATATAGTCAGTAACTATACATGTCATCTATATAGTCAGTAACTATACATCATCTATATAGTCAGTAACTATACATCATCTATATAGTCAGTAACTATACATGTCATCTATATAGTCAGTAACTATACATCATCTATATAGTCAGTAACTATACATCATCTATATAGTCAGTAACTATACATGTCATCTATATAGACAGTAACTATACATGTCATCTATATAGTCAGTAACTATACATCATCTATATAGTCAGTAACTATACATCATCTATATAGTCAGTAACTATACATGTCATCTATATAGACAGTAACTATACATGTCATCTATATAGTCAGTAACTATACATCATCTATATAGTCAGTAACTATACATGTCATCTATATAGACAGTAACTATACATCATCTATATAGTCAGTAACTATACATGTCATCTATATAGTCAGTAACTATACATGTCATCTATATAGTCAGTAACTATACATCATCTATATAGTCAGTAACTATACATCATCTATATAGTCAGTAACTATACATGTCATCTATATAGTCAGTAACTATACATCATCTATATAGTCAGTAACTATACATCATCTATATAGTCAGTAACTATACATGTCATCTATATAGACAGTAACTATACATGTCATCTATATAGTCAGTAACTATACATCATCTATATAGTCAGTAACTATACATCATCTATATAGTCAGTAACTATACATCATCTATATAGACAGTAACTATACATCATCTATATAGTCAGTAACTATACATCATCTATATAGTCAGTAACTATACATCATCTATATAGTCAGTAACTATACATCATCTATATAGTCAGTAACTATACATCATCTATATAGTCAGTAACTATACATCATCTATATAGACAGTAACTATACATCATCTATATAGTCAGTAACTATACATCATCTATATAGTCAGTAACTATACATCATCTATATAGTCAGTAACTATACATGTCATCTATATAGTCAGTAACTATACATCATCTATATAGTCAGTAACTATACATCATCTATATAGTCAGTAACTATACATCATCTATATAGTCAGTAACTATACATCATCTATATAGTCAGTAACTATACATCATCTATATAGACAGTAACTATACATCATCTATATAGTCAATAACTATACATCATCTATATAGTCAGTAACTATACATCATCTATATAGTCAGTAACTATACATCATCTATATAGACAGTAACTATACATCATCTATATAGTCAGTAACTATACATCATCTATATAGTCAGTAACTATACATCATCTATATAGTCAGTAACTATACATCATCTATATAGACAGTAACTATACATCATCTATATAGTCAGTAACTATACATCATCTATATAGTCAGTAACTATACATCATCTATATAGTCAGTAACTATACATCATCTATATAGTCAGTAACTATACATGTCATCTATATAGTCAGTAACTATACATCATCTATATAGTCAGTAACTATACATCATCTATATAGTCAGTAACTATACATCATCTATATAGTCAGTAACTATACATGTCATCTATATAGTCAGTAACTATACATCATCTATATAGTCAGTAACTATACATCATCTATATAGTCAGTAACTATACATCATCTATATAGTCAGTAACTATACATCATCTATATAGTCAGTAACTATACATCATCTATATAGTCAGTAACTATACATCATCTATATAGTCAGTAACTATACATCATCTATATAGTCAGTAACTATACATCATCTATATAGTCAGTAACTATACATCATCTATATAGTCAGTAACTATACATCATCTATATAGTCAGTAACTATACATCATCTATATAGTCAGTAACTATACATCATCTATATAGTCAGTAACTATACATCATCTATATAGTCAGTAACTATACATCATCTATATAGTCAGTAACTATACATCATCTATATAGTCAGTAACTATACATCATCTATATAGTCAGTAACTATACATCATCTATATAGTCAGTAACTATACATCATCTATATAGTCAGTAACTATACATCATCTATATAGTCAGTAACTATACATCATCTATATAGTCAGTAACTATACATCATCTATATAGTCAGTAACTATACATCATCTATATAGTCAGTAACTATACATCATCTATATAGTCAGTAACTATACATCATCTATATAGTCAGTAACTATACATCATCTATATAGTCAGTAACTATACATCATCTATATAGTCAGTAACTATACATCATCTATATAGTCAGTAACTATACATCATCTATATAGTCAGTAACTATACATCATCTATATAGTCAGTAACTATACATCATCTATATAGTCAGTAACTATACATCATCTATATAGTCAGTAACTATACATGTCATCTATATAGTCAGTAACTATACATCATCTATATAGTCAGTAACTATACATCATCTATATAGTCAGTAACTATACATCATCTATATAGTCAGATAACTATACATCATCTATATAGTCAGTAACTATACATCATCTATATAGTCAGTAACTATACATCATCTATATAGTCAGTAACTATACATCATCTATATAGTCAGTAACTATACATCATCTATATAGTCAGTAACTATACATGTCATCTATATAGTCAGTAACTATACATCATCTATATAGTCAGTAACTATACATCATCTATATAGTCAGTAACTATACATGTCATCTATATAGTCAGTAACTATACATCATCTATATAGTCAGTAACTATACATCATCTATATAGTCAGTAACTATACATGTCATCTATATAGTCAGTAACTATACATCATCTATATAGTCAATAACTATACATCATCTATAAAGTTAGTAACTATACATGTCATCTATATAGACAGTAACTATACATCATCTATATAGTCAGTAACTATACATCATCTATATAGTCAGTAACTATACATCATCTATATAGACAGTAACTATACATCATCTATATTGTCAGTAACTATACATCATCTATATTGTCAGTAACTATACATGTCATCTATATAGACAGTAACTATACATCATCTATATAGTCAGTAACTATACATCATCTATATAGTCAGTAACTATACATCATCTATATAGTCAGTAACTATACATCATCTATATAGTCAGTAACTATACATTCATCTATATAGTCAGTAACTATACATCATCTATATAGTCAGTAACTATACATCATCTATATAGTCAGTAACTATACATCATCTATATAGTCAGTAACTATACATCATCTATATAGTCAGTAACTATACATCATCTATATAGTCAGTAACTATACATCATCTATATAGTCAGTAACTATACATCATCTATATAGTCAGTAACTATACATCATCTATATAGTCAGTAACTATACATCATCTATATAGTCAGTAACTATACATCATCTATATAGTCAGTAACTATACATCATCTATATAGTCAGTAACTATACATCATCTATATAGTCAGTAACTATACATCATCTATATAGTCAGTAACTATACATCATCTATATAGTCAGTAACTATACATCATCTATATAGTCAGTAACTATACATCATCTATATAGTCAGTAACTATACATCATCTATATAGTCAGTAACTATACATCATCTATATAGTCAGTAACTATACATCATCTATATAGTCAGTAACTATACATGTCATCTATATAGACAGTAACTATACATCATCTATAAAGTTAGTAACTATACATCATCTATATAGTCAGTAACTATACATCATCTATATAGTCAATAACTATACATCATCTATAAAGTTAGTAACTATACATCATCTATATAGTCAGTAACTATACATCATCTATATAGTCAGTAACTATACATCATCTATATAGTCAGTAACTATACATCATCTATATAGTTAGTAACTATACATCATCTATATAGTCAGTAACTATACATCATCTATATAGTCAGTAACTATACATCATCTATATAGTCAGTAACTATACATCATCTATATAGTCAGTAACTATACATCATCTATATAGACAGTAACTATACATCATCTATATAGTCAGTAACTATACATGTCATCTATATAGTCAGTAACTATACATCATCTATATAGTCAGTAACTATACATCATCTATATAGTCAGTAACTATACATGTCATCTATATAGTCAGTAACTATACATCATCTATATAGTCAGTAACTATACATGTCATCTATATAGACAGTAACTATACATCATCTATATAGTCAGTAACTATACATCATCTATATAGACAGTAACTATACATCATCTATATAGACAGTAACTATACATCATCTATATAGTCAGTAACTATACATGTCATCTATATAGTCAGTAATTATACATCATCTATATAGTCAGTAACTATACATGTCATCTATATAGTCAGTAACTATACATCATCTATATAGTCAGTAACTATACATGTCATCTATATAGTCAGTAACTATACATCATCTATATAGTCAGTAACTATACATCATCTATATAGTCAGTAACTATACATCATCTATATAGTCAGTAACTATACATGTCATCTATATAGTCAGTAATTATACATCATCTATATAGTCAGTAACTATACATGTCATCTATATAGTCAGTAACTATACATCATCTATATAGTCAGTAACTATACATCATCTATATAGTCAGTAACTATACATCATCTATATAGTCAGTAACTATACATGTCATCTATATAGACAGTAACTATACATTCATCTATATAGTCAGTAATTATACATCATCTATATAGTCAGTAACTATACATGTCATCTATATAGACAGTAACTATACATCATCTATATAGTCAGTAACTATACATGTCATCTATATAGTCAGTAATTATACATCATCTATATAGTCAGTAACTATACATGTCATCTATATAGACAGTAACTATACATCATCTATATAGTCAGTAACTATACATCATCTATATAGTCAGTAACTATACATCATCTATATAGACAGTAACTATACATGTCATCTATATAGACAGTAACTATACATGTCATCTATATAGTCAGTAATTATACATCATCTATATAGTCAGTAACTATACATGTCATCTATATAGACAGTAACTATACATCATCTATATAGTCAGTAACTATACATCATCTATATAGTCAGTAACTATACATCATCTATATAGTCAGTAACTATACATCATCTATATAGTCAGTAACTATACATCATCTATATAGTCAGTAACTATACATGTCATCTATATAGTCAGTAACTATACATGTTACATTTCATTACTGTGTTTGGTGGTTTGCGGTCGTCCTTGAGCCTCGGGGCAGCAGATGTTTGATTGGCTGCAGCATCAGAGGTCATCTGTTGTCTTTCATGCTCAATTACCCCTGCCCACCCTCCCTGCTACCTCGCTGCAAGACACACACACACACACACACACACACACACACACACACTCAGAGATGCACACACACACTCAGAGATGCACAAATACATACACACACAGATGCATACAGGCAAACACACCTCTGGTGCACACAGGTATGCATAAACACATGCAACATAGTGTACACACACACACACACACACACACACACATACACATCCTGTCACAAAAGCTGACTGCAAGATTTACTGTACACACACACAATTACACACAAAACGCACAAACCCAATCATTCTGGCAGAGTAGCTGACTGCAACAATACTGAGTAGTATGGCATTTTATCACACACACACACACACACACACACACGCGCACACTGCAGACAGAGATGCTCAACTACTCACAATACATCTCCTCACATCGTGCAGCCCTACTGCAGATTGGGGTTTGATGGATGCTGGGCGTGAGGGAGAACATCACCAATGTGATGTCTTCTTCTTCCTCCTTCTGCTGAGTTTCATTTTACATTGTGGACGTTTAACTTTCATTTGAGGCTTTTAGCTGACCAGTTTCGTCAGCATTTATCCCGAGCGACTTCCACCGATGAGCCAGTAGGTGCCTTAACAATGCTTGTGGCTATTGATGACAGTTATGGGGATTGAACCTTTGACCTTTTGGTTACATGACAGTCTCTCCACCCTGGACAGTTGTGCTCCCTGACTTCTCGATGCTCATAAGGTTAAAATCCTCTAAAGCTAAGCTCCAATTTCTCAACATTTCTGCATGAAAAGACAACATGAGCTCAACCCAGACAGCCTTCGAACACAAATTACTTTAACGAGACGGCACCAAATGAAAGGGGGCGGGGCCATAAGCTCAGGTTTTTAATTATCAATATTTGAAATCACCGTCTTAGAGGGAGAAAATGACAGCTGGTTGGATCAATAATGGCTGACTGGCTCTCACAGAGACAGCGTTGAGTTATGAAAGGCTGTTTATGAATTGATTGGTGTGTGTGTGTGTGTGTGTGTGTGTGTGTGTGTGTGTGTGCGTGTGCGCAGAGGACCTTCCATTGCTTTGATTATCAAAGCTCCTGCATGATGCTGATGAAAAGTTGAGCAGAATCATCCAGCTTTCCGTTTGGCTCCGCCCCCACCTCAAACCTCAAGCATTGCGGAACACCAAATGCACCCTGATTGGCTGCCCAGTGACTTGCTGTGTCTCCTGTACTGAAACGATGGCATTCATTCAGTGGCTTTGGTTGTTAACTTTCCCAAAATGCACATAGTCATTTCTATATCCGCTTCAGGTCTGGATGATTTAACAAGAGAAACTTTGTTGCATCAAGTTAAGTCAGTTTTGTCTTAAAGAGCTTAAAGATCAAAGCCCATGAATGCAGATAGAAATAGAGTAAGATCAATACATGGGGGTGGATTGGTTGATATTAGTGCAGCCCAGCATCAGACACTAAAAACTCTTAAGGCTTAAAAGCGATATTGTGACCGATGAGGAGCGTCACACAACTTAAGCTAACGTTGAAGACTTAATAGCAGCAAACCCTGTCTAAAACGTTGTTGTTTAGCTCTTGTTAGCAAGTCCGTTAGCAACCTCAAATAAAAACAACATGACTTTACTTTGTGCCACCGTACTGGTATACTAGCCTACAAGTAAGGCAATATGACTTGACGGCTCGATGAAGAACACGTCGGGAATCGGCGATGTGTGTGACGACGTACACTATCCTTGAACCAACACACACACACACACATTAATCCATGGTGTGTTGTACTCAGATTGTAAATAATGCTTCATTCTCTAATATTACCGCTGCTTAAATTGCCACACACCGACGGAGAGGAAGGTATTTAAGGAAAGGACGGATGTTCTCTGAGAGACCGACGTCCAGAGTTCCTGGAATCCTGATTTATTTTTTTTATTTTGCTGCAGGATTAATTGATATGCCAGTGAAGTCCTAACTCGATTAGTTTAATTCAGTTGCTGGCGAGTCGAGGAGATTTGATTGCTGATAGAGATTCATTCAGATTCAGCCCCAGTTAATTGCTTTTGCTCTGGCCTTAAAGACACAGCGCTTACTTTCAAAAGCCATTTCTTCACTACTCCTACGCCTCGTGGATGCATACCTGCAGATACCATCACGACCATCACGAGTTGTTAAGTTACCACAAGCTACTGGACCCGTTTAGCCCTGAGACCATTTTATAGCCTTTTATATCAAAGGACTGCATCACTATTTTGAACAGGCGTGGGTCATACTTGCTTTGACCTCATTGCTGTGTCTTTTTCCGTGATTGAAACGTTCACTTTTCATTTGACCCCCAGACTTCTTCTTGCTTCTATGCTGGTTGGAAATTGCTATAATATGGACAGTTGTGAGATTTTCTGGCATGGCAAATAGTGAAAGACTAGAGGTATATCCATGTGAAACAGGTAAAACAGTTTCATGTGCTTGTGGTGTTAGATAGTTTACCTTTTAATGAACATCGACATCTCTCCCAAAGCTGAAGATGAAAGGCTCTAATCCCCCGCTGACGGCCAATAGGAAACTTTGCAGACTCATAAAATGTTTGTTTGAGCTTTTACACCCAACTTAACTTTCTGAACAGTTCTGAGACAACATGTCCGTCCACAATCAGCCACCCAGAGCAGTGCCACAGTTTCCACTAAGTCTTACCTTCCATACATGGTGAACAGGAGCAGCTCCAGGGTCAGTGTCTAGTTGACATGTTGGACTCTTGGCAGTCTTGTCTCTAGCTATGGGAGAACCTGCTGAACCCATACACTGTTAGTGCATGATGACAAGCTGCCCTCTGTAACGTTTGGTTTTCCACATGTTGATATGCAGGCTAATACACTGTAATAAGGCCTTTTTCAGACGTGTTGGTGGTTCTGTTTTTGCTTTTAAAGCTTCATCTCTGCGGTGGATCTTCCAGCATAACCCTCGTTCAGCAGTGGAAGATTGAACTTTTGGGGAAATTAAATGAATCCATAATGAAATCATTCATGGAAACAAGAATGTTTTTATCCCCTGCTCCACTTTATCTTCAGGAGTTACCGCATGTCCCTGAACTCCCCTCACCCAACTTCACTATAGAACTTATATAACTAACTACATAACCGTATGGCAGGCCGACACATCCTTTGGTATGAAGCATCACAGACCGGCCGGGTTGGTGAACATGAGCTGCTGTGTGCAGTTCACTGACGTCACCTCACAGGATTTCTGGGTTTTGAAGTTAACAGCTTTACCTCGCCACCAATGCGCAACGTTTCCTAGTGCAGCTTTAAAAGTGGATGTTGTGTCGTTAAGACGCCGACTCAAACAGCTTCATCAAAGACTCAGCTTTTGGTTTTTGGACGATTCATCCTCGTTGGTTAATTTTGACTTCAGACATCGTTTGGGTGCAGCTTGTGCATCATCACACCGCCATGTTGAGCAGATGTGTTTTTTCAGCACAAGTAAACTCAAGTGGTGTTGCGTAAACACCACCATATGCCTATGAATGTAGTAGATGCCCCCCCCTCCCCTTCCTGTGGTGGTATTTGGCAGTCCTCACCCTGCCTAATTGAGACCGTCTGTCCTCAAACAGGAAGCAGCAGAAAATTGTCCCCACTCAGAGATTTCTAAACTTGAGCAGAGAGAGAGACTGAAAAAGTGCATGAAAGCTTCGTCAATCTTCCCTGGATCAATAAGGTTAAAAACCTACACCCACCGGCCACTTTATTAGGTACGCCTGCTGGTTAACAAACAGCCTGCTCCTCCAAACAGCCAATCACATGGCTGCATCTCAACATATAAACCCTCCAGACATGGAGAACATCAAGATGCTGATCTAAGAGACTTTGACCGTGGTGTGGTTGTTGGTTCAGCATCTCAGAACCAGCTGAACCCTCCTGGGGTTTTCACCACTACAGTCTCTATGGTGGAGGACCAGAAACACCTTGTTGATGAGAGGTCAGAGGTCAGAGGAGGATGGGCAGACTGGGTCAAGATGCTCCAGTAACATCTTTACAACAGTGGTGAGCAGAAGGGAGCTTGTTGGATCCATGATGGAGGATTCAGGCTGTTGGAGGCAGAAGGTCCTACCTACTAAAGAGTGTATCTATCATTTTTGTACTCATATATTGGCCTTTTATTGATTGTTGTCCACTGCTGATATGATAGAAGTTCCTCTCTGATCACATCTACATGAAACCAGCAATGCCATTTTATTTTGTTTGCACATTTTATTCTTTTTAAGTGGGAATCACCAAATAGATTCAGTTGAATTGTGAAGTATTTTCATGGGATGCTGTTGCTCGCTCTCTGAGGAGTGTTTTTATTGGCTGTCCATAACCATTACTGGGTTTAGGGTTAACTGAACGGACCGGACCTGTTGAAATGACCGACCCAGAAAACCTGTTCCACGGTGATTCTTTTTCTTGTTCTCTGACAGCCAGGTTTCTAAATACCACGGGGGAAAAGCCAGGCAAGGTTTTGATCCTCTTTCTTCCAGGAGGTTTTGATGCTCCCAGTGTGGCGCCATGCCTTCATCTCTCAGCCTGCCCTCCCTCTTGTGAACCGACATGAAATTGAAGGCTTGGGAGACAGAAAATGGAAGACGTCTTTTGATGCTGTTTTACTGTCGTCAGTGTAGCAGCGGGGCCCGGCCGGCCGACCGGGGCTTTGGTAACGACTGAGATTTGGTTTGAGACGTAATCGAGTGCAGTCTTTTTTTTGTTTTTAACCCTTAGTGATGCAGCGGCATTGTTTCCAGTCTTGGGGCGTGTACCTTTAAAGGACCAAATGTGTCATGGCATGGCAACATAACAGATTTTCATGAGTGCAGTTGCTTCTCTAGGTTGTGTTGACAGTAAAAAGATGACGTTCATTTTATCAGAAAGTGATGAAATTGGGATCACTGAGACATTAACTTATTGATCCAGGGATTCCTAGTTCCACACATTACCTGTGTGATTGCTAATGAAACTGATTTCTGCGATCAATAATTGGTGCGATCACACCTACAGTATGTTTTCTTTGTGGAAAATTTAGTTTGTATTTGGTTCATTTAGGTTAACACAATCACAAGCCAACCAGGGCTTGGAAAGAAAGTCACGTGACTCCCCAGCAGCTGGTTGATTGGTCAGAGTTTTGGTAACCTGTCATCCCAGCAGGTTAGAGATTTTTCCAATTCCAGTCCCTGTAAATTTACCTCAGCATGGTGGACTTGTCTGCACTCTGCTGTACCTTCTCTGGTGTTCATACATTTTCCCATAATGCCTTGTGTTTTGAGGTTGTTTCCTGTTGTTGGTTCGGATGCATTCCCACCCCCTACTCAGCCGATCTGATCTGCCATCTTCCAGCTCCTCTGATTGGTTCTCCTGTGGCCAGAAGTTCAGCGAGTCCCATTTATCTGTCTTGTGACATGCAGCCCATAAACCTCCAAACTGACTGCACAAGGCATCAACAGAGAAAATTGCTCCTTGGGTGAGGGAAACTAGACGAGTGGGCTTCCTCTGAACTCCGTCAGTGGTAGTGTCTGGGAGCCACAGCAAATCACCGGCCTTGACGTTTTTATATGCTCATCAGGGGTAATAGGGCCCGGGCGCCATTAGGCCTAAAACATGGCTGCTGAACTTCAGCGACGGCTGTTTGTTTTCCCCTGTGAGATGTGATGCCTGTGAGATGACGTTCATTGTACAGTTTATCACAGATCTCAGGTCGAATTTAATTCCTACTTCGATTGAAAATGTGTGTAATTATATATGTGGGTGCAGTGACCCCTGGGTGGCACCCGGTAAAACCCACTGTAGTTACAACAATACAGTGAGGAAATAATCAATTTAATTCAGTAAAATCTTTTCTCTGTACATGGCATTGAGATTATTGTCCAGGCAAAGTTTGGTTAAAAGTTTTGTCTGTCCAGCTTGGATTTCATCACTAATATGTGAGGATTTTCATAATAAACTTAATAAACTTAAAGTCTTTATTTTGGGCATAAAAATGGTCACATTGAAAGATGTTGATTGTCTATGAACCCTGTTTGTCTTTTCCTCTTCTTTCTTCTTCTTGCTGTTAAATGCCTTGGATAAATAAATATCACACCATCAGTATCTAAGGTGGTTTCCCAGGTGCTGCGTGGTGCCGGTCCATATGCTGAGCAGCATGTGAGACATCAGCTGATCTGAAAAATGTGTTAAGTGGCGCCGGAGTTCCTGAAAACCGTCTTCGTTAGACGAGACGCCATCGCACCGAGAGCCCGGCGCTCTGTACACCTGCAACATGAGAGGAATTGTCACACACACACACACACACACACACACACACACACACACACACAAACACACACAGATCCACACACACCAACTTAAAGAAACATGAACACAGATAAACGCACATGCATACCACACACACACACACTTGAAGACATTTCATGACACATACACAAACACACACCAACAAAATTACACACACATGCATAGTGCATGCACACACACACACACACACACACACGGAACACAAATACATGCACACATGAAGACATGCACACACACAAGCACACATTCATGCACCTGCACTCATATTCACTCATATGACATGACATGTGCAGGCAGACGCACTCAAACACCCACACACACACACACACGTGGCTGGCCGGTGGTTCAGGTACATCAATGACATCATCAGTGGCGCCATCGAAACGCCGCTGCCTTCTGGGAACCTTCCTGAAGGATATTGAATTCCTCCGCACGCTGGAAATGTCAGAAAATCATTACTGTGTGACACTCGTGTATCTGTGGTGTGTTTCACGCTTCGCTGGAGTGTGTGTGTGTGTGTGTGTGTGTGTGTGCATGTGGAGTGTGTATGTGCTTGCGCAAGTGTTTGCATTTGTGCATATATCTGTGTGTGTGTGTGTGTGTGTGTATACATGTATGTGTTTATGTGTGTGAGACCCACCCACTTCACTCTCTGAATGTGTGTGTGTGTGTGTGTGTGTGTGTGTGTGTGAAGGTTGGGTCATACATCAATTACATGCGACCTTTCCTTGCACATGCTCCGGTTCACCGGCGGTGGAAAGTCCTCATGGACAGAACAGCTCGCCTGTTCCAAACTCCATTATTTATGAGTTCATTGTCACTGAGACCGAAAGAGACATTGAGAGTTGATTAAAGTTTAATAGTTACAACAATAGTTAACGTTAACTCCATAACATACCGTGTCCAAAACGTTGGTGTTTATTTAGTAATGCCTCAAATTATTTCCTTTCTGCCGTTGCAAACAACTTTTGCGCCGCCCTCCGTCAGCCTGCAGGTCAGCTGCTACCAGTTTGATTTGTCTATACAAACTACTTTAATCCAGCAGAAAGATGACAGGTGGATGATATGAACTGTGTTATTTCTTCAGGTGTTCAGGCTAGTTAGCTCCTTAACCCTGACATGCTGACACTGGAACGGGGAAGCACACAAGTTGATTTAAAATAGATTTATAGCTGAAACGCAGCCGACGATTACCCAGCATTCCTCACTGTGTTATGAGTGTTTTGTGCTGCGTCTTCCCACTGGGGATGCACCGCGACCTGATACTTGTTCAGCAGTTGTTGTCTTTACCGGAGGACTTGTACCATTTATCATTTATTAAAAATGACCTTTGCTTATTTACGTACACTACGATGCAGGTCCTCAGCTCCGGGTTATCAAAGCCACATCACATTATCAATAATCAATCACTAGATTTGTCCAGCTGTAGTGCCTTGATGTTGCACTGTGTCAGTCCAGTTATCTTTCATCATGGTGTCATTGGGTCTCCACAGCAATCTGAGACGCTGTGATAACAGTAGGGCACATGTTATAGACCCAGGCCATGGTTGCAGTATGGCGCCCCCTGTTGAAACCCTTTCACCCACTACTAGCTCTGACTCTATAGCCCTGTTCACCCTGGACCAGTATTATATGGGGACCACACACACAATCCAATGAATTACCCTCAACCTCTGGGTTTTATGAAACGCATTTAGTCAAGACTTTACAATTTGTCACTTTATGATTTAGCAGAACTTGAAATTTGCATCCAAAACCTTCCTCTAGCTTTTATGACCAAAGGAAAATTGCATGTCTAGAAGAAGAAGAGAAAGAATCACACGTGCCTCAAACAGATTACATCTGAAATTACTGGGAGTTCGATTGTCATGGGATTATTATCATCAAGGGAGCTCTGTCTGGAGGTGATTCCCCCTTGCATGGGATTGCAATCGCTTATTGTGCATCTTTCCATCTACAAGTCAAACTCCTCAACAGATGATGTGAGTATACAAAAGCCAAACTCAATAGGTTAGATTGGTTTAGAGAGAAAACTAAGAACTGTCATATTAGAGGGATGCTTGTTGCATTGACATTCTGTTCATTGCAGTTTCACATATTAAGCCTTGTCATATTTTGCGTGTATTTGAACTCTCGGTGAGTATTTCAGATCTTCCCATCAGGCTGCAGAGAGGAGAGGATGAGCTAAGCGGCGTTGAGACGGTAACTCCATCGCTGTTAATAGGTCCCTAAGATCTCTGAGGATTTACGATACGGTATCTCCGGTGAAATCCTCTCCTTCCATCTCCCCCCGCCGATAAAAGGCTTAGACAGGTAATTGTGTCTTGGCGAGGTCCGCCTCCCTACCCTCCCCCAGACGGACGCCACGTTGGTTTTATCAGCTCCCACTTCCACCGAGCTCCTCCCCTGGGGTGGCAGAGTGTTTAGACTCGTACATGTCGTTGCTGCTGTCACGGGAAAAACACGTAGCTTAATTTTTCTTTTTTTCTTCCTGGAATTGAAATCTTCCATGGTCATTCATACGTTGAGTGAGGTTCACGACTCTCCATCTGGGCCCTTGGAACCTGTTCAACCTCATTGTGTGACTTCATACAATACATGGGCGTCAATGGGAACAGTTGTTTTGTCTTTGTAGAGACGAGGTTTGTCCTGGACAACAATGGCGTGCTCCTGATCGATGCCCCATCTCCAGCCTCCTCAGAGATTCATAGTCTGGAGGAGGAGGAGGAGGAGGGGAGGGGAGGTGGAGGGGAGGAGGGGAGGAGGAAGAGAGGAGGAGGGGAGGGGAGGTGGAGGGGAGGAGGGGAGGAGGAGGGGGGGCAGAAGCTGAATATTGGGCCCATTTGTCACCAGTTAGCCCTCCTTTTAACCAACCACCTCTCGTTCCCTCCTTCCCTTCCTCTCTCTCCACCCTCCCTGCCCTCCTGCTCCGCCTCCATCCCTCCCTCCCTCCTTATCTCCTTCACTCATTCCCTCCCTCCATCTCCATTTCCCCTTCTCGCTCGCTCTTTCCTCCTACTCTCCATCTGTCTCATCCTCCTTCCCTTCATCCCATTTTCCTTATCTCCTTTACTCCTCCTTCCTCAGTTAATCCCTCCCTCGCTCCCTCCCACCCTCCTCTCATCCTTCCTCTCATCCGCCCTCCCTTCCCCTTCCACATCCCACATCACCCTCCCTTCTCCTCCCTCCTTCCTTCTTTCCTCCATCACCTTCTTCCTCCCTCCTCCTATCTTTTTCCCTCTCTCCCTCCTCCCTTTTGTCCCAACCATCCCTCGTTCCTTCCCCCCTCTTTATTTCCCTCCATCCCTCCCTCTATCTCCTCCTCCCTCCTGTTGGTTGATCTCTCCCTCACGGTGGCTGTAATTCGGTCTGAGATGGATGGGCCGGCTCTGCAATCATCCCCTCCTCCGCCGGGTTGATGGATCTCCTGGCTCGACTGCTGGAGTTGTTGTTGGGCCGCTCGGCTTTAGCCACCCCCCCCTCGGTGGTAGGCTGATGGAACGGCCGGCTGGAGAGCAGAGAGCTTTTAATGCGTTGTAAAGGCATTTAGGCTTCAGATGAAGACTCGTTTACGTGGTGTACTTGGAAGGTTTCTGTTTTGGAAAAGCTCATTAAAGCTGCACTAGGCACATTTTAATGTAAAAATACACCTGTGGTATCAGTGTGTCCGATCCCCTCTAACTGAGACGTAGATTCACCCTGGTGGCCCAAATTAGATCCTGGTGTCGGTTTGATCACTGGTGGGGAATCTTCTCCACACAGGAAGTGAATAATTCAGACTTAAGAACGAAACTCTAATGTCTCCTAACGGCAGCGAGCTCCCCGTCCAGAGAAAGCTGGACTCACCAACCATGGCTGGACCTCTCCACCACCTCCACCCACCACCGAGGAGAAGACTTTAGGTCCAAGAAGTGTTCAATGCAACGTTCTCGCCTGCCGCCACCTGCGGCTGCCAAAGCGTGAGGTTGCCTAGTGCCACTTTATTCTTGGTGTCAGCTCAGAACATACAATCTGCTGTTTGTGGACATTATCCAAATGCATGCCTTTCTAATAGGGGTTGGCCCCCGTGGGAGTGGAACCTGGTGGTGGTAGTGCCTTGCTCTACCCATTGGGCTAAAGGACAACAACACATAGCCCAAAAGCCACATATACATATTAACTACAGGCCTGGGTATCAACAGTGATCATATTAATATCAGACCAATCTTCAGTGGTTTTGAGGATTTTGAGGATTTCAGCTGAATACCTCCAGCTACTAGTCAGTCATTCCTGTGGTGGAGAAAATATGCATACAGTCTAATCCTGTTTAGAAGAGAAAATAATTAACTTTTGCCTAATTAAACATCCTTTACTTCAACACAGAACATTTAATGCCATTTTGAGAGCTGCAGCACCCTGAGCGGGTTTCCCTTCCTTTCATATTGACTTTGTGATTTTCTGTAGCAGCAGTCCTCAAGAGAAATCTTAGCTGTGGTTCCACATCTGTCTGTGTTTGGATCCAGGCGGTGTTTCTAGTGCAGCTGAACACGTTGTCCTTTGGGATTCATGCTGTTTTGTACAATATAATATTCAAATATCACAACTACAATGGAAAAAGGAGTTCCAAGCCATTCTCAAATTAAAAACAACGAGAAGCCATTCTTTCATGGTCAGGTCATATTAAAACAACAACTCCAGTGTGTTTCGTTCTTCATTAAACTGCATGAAGATAACCGCCAACCTTTAATTTTTTTTAAGGACCTCCTTCCCTTTTCATTGAGCAACAACCCCAAACCAAAGAGCACCTTCAACAACCTTCAACAACTCTATCCCCTCCTGCTTGACGTACCAGGACTACACTACTTCATATTTTAGAGAGGATCTTTTTCTGCACTGCAGTTATTTTAATTTCCCATTTTCTCCGGTGGCGGTGGAAGTGTGGAGCGCCGCTACCGAATCAACCCGGAGGGAAAAGCAGCTCTTTTGTCTATCTGCCGTGAAGAGATTTCCTATGTGCGTCAGACCTCTCGTACCTGCCCACCTGAGTCTTTCCAGGGAGGTAGAGTTTCTCATTATGCCCTCCTCCGTCTGTATTTTCTTCTGTCTAGGAAACGTGAACCCAGGAATTTCAAGTCGAGTCAGTTTCCATTTCCTCCCTTTGTCTACCCTCCATGAATATTTAAATGGGAGAAGCTTCCACCGCCTCCGTACCGTTTCCACTATCTACAGTATGATCATAACCGAGTTTCAACATAACACATTTATCACCAGGCGCAGAATGTTTGCCGGCTCCTGGTTAAATGTGGGATGGAAGGCAAATGTGCTTAAAAAGATATTATCTGATGCCCTCTAACTAGCTTAAATCGCTCCACTGTGTGAATAATGGGAAATGTCAATGAATAACCTCTATCTGTGGTTCAAAATGAAGCAATGGGACATGGGATTACCGCCATCAAACCAAAGTCCTTTGGGGTGTTGGTGTTGGTTCGGAGTCGGCTTAAGAACTTTGCTGACAAAATAGTTTTTGAGGAATCTGTGATTTTGAAATGTATCTTGAGTTCAGATTTCATTTGGTATATTTTTTCCAAATTTGCTATGTAGTGTTTCGGAATGAAACAGAACTTAACACTGTGGCTGAGGGCTGTACTATGTAAAGATGCTTCTGGATCAGGCAACACACACACACAATCCATGGTCTGGACTAATGTGATTGTGTGCCCTTCTGAAGTCCTGCCATCACACAGCACATAGGCAGCATGGTGATCTAGTGGTTAGAGGGAAGGTCGACATCCAATGTGTCCATAAGTTGTCAAAGTGTCCTTGAGCAAGACGCTGAACCCCTACCTGCCCAGTCACTGTAAGTCCCTCTGGGTAAGAGCATCAGCTCAACGCCTAACATGTAAATGTAAATTAGGTGCACACTGAACCAATCAGACGGGAGCTGACATATGGCCCAGGCGGCGAGCCCGGGAGAGGGCTCGGATATGGAAGCAGACGTTTCAAGGAGATTCAGGATCCACCTTCAAACACCGGGGCGGAGGTTAGCCTCAAGGTTAGAGGAGCAGAAGGTTGTCCTTTTGAATCTGGGTGAGTCTGGGTGGGAAAGTGAGTAAGAAATGCTGTCCCCCTCACTCAACATCGACCCTTCAGGTATTCTTTAGCAAGGCATTTAAAGTATAACTCCGGCTATTTTTGACCTGGATCCTTTTCCCCCGTCATCTTCCATCATACCGACCAATTCTGAACGAAATCTCATCAGTTGCTTCACTACAGAGCTACTTGTGTCTTCCTTTCCTGGGTGTGGCCAGCGGGCGCTCCACAAATCAACCCTAAAAGCACCCAAAGCATCTTTTTCAACATATTAATGCTCACTCTGTAATGCACTGCACTGTTCTGGGAAGCTCCCAGGTGTGAATGGTGTCTAACTCGATGAATGTGAAGCAGGGTGTTGCTGCAAAGGAGCGTGCATGGTCGGTCAACCTCCCGTGGATACATAAAGGTTATAAAGCAACCTTGAGGTGATTTCTTTTAATTTCCTTGCTCAGAATTCTTCTCTCCAGTCAGATTATCTTGCTGACAGATTGCTGAACTCGGCCAAAACTTCAGGCCACAGAGAGAGGACAGAAACTTAGACTTTGGCAGTTTGAATTTAGATATCCGTCTGGCCGGGAACATGGCAGAGTGACGGAGAGGCTGCAAATTTATGGGTCATCATCTGTTTTTTTTTGCGAGCGCAGAAGCAGGGCATGGTAATGCAAGTCAATGAGCTGACCAGCCGCTCACCGCCGTGCTTGTCACAGTACTGTTGCAATTACAGACTCATAGTTAACAGACATTTACAATGAATCGATAGATGTATGGATTGATCGATAGACAGACAAAAAGAGAGATTACGCCCGTTGATCATTATAATGGTAATGAGTCTATGAATTATAGGTTTGTAATTACTGTCGTGTTTGTCATCCATCACTTTGATGGTTTTAGTTGTTGAAGTTTGACTTTGATAGCAGAGTTCTGACTTTGGAGTCCATGACTGCAGCTATTTGGTACCGATCCACTGTGGTGCTTGTGGCGCTGACAGTAAAGTGGTCATCTGGGCGATTGATTTGGAAAGGATTGTCATTTTTTACATGACGTTGGTCCGTCTCTTGTCTGAATGATGGATCTGTTGTGGGTTTTAGCCTGGTAGCTTTGTTTTCGCTCACAGATTTGGACACCTTTAAAAGCATCATTGCATCAGGTGAATGACTTCAGTGTCACTCCTAACTCAGTGGAAAAAGGCATGACTGACATTTGATTTAGGGACTGTCTGTTGATTCATACAGACTCTCAGAACAACTTCTACTATTTCTTCTGGTCTTATACTGTTGGCCATTGAGCAGCTCCACTGGGGAGTTCGGGGGTGAATGCCGCATTCAAGTGATACCAGTAGAATTGGAAGAACGGGATGACATCTCATTGCATGTTCATGTGTTTAACTTGTTAGAATGCCAAACATCCCATATGGTGATTGTAAGGTCAAATGTCATTAACAAGCTACTTTCTAAATCGTTAATTGTGTTCGTGTGAATATAAGTAATGATTTTTATTACCTTAATCTGCCGATATTGGTGGACATGTCGACGCACTGTCCATTGTGATCATTCTTGTCCAGGCCTTGTTTAGACCTCGTCTAAATCAAACTTCACTCTTGTGACTGCACACTCAACTTTATTTATTCATGTTGCCATCTCCAAGGACAGCACCGCATCAGTGAACAATGTGACCCCGCAGACACGCCGGCATATGCCACATGTTTACAAGCTGCATCCTAATTTCTGACCCGGAAACCCTCAGTGGAACGAGGGCATCGCAGGAATGAGGTTGTTTGGCGACAGAGTGACATTGTGGCGTGAGAAAGACATTATGGCTTTCATCTGCTTGTCAAAGGCCAGGGAATTAATCAGGAAGGCTGAGGGCAAGCTTTAATCTTGTAGATAAAAGATAATCTTGCAGACGGTTTAGGTGTAGATTAAAGTACACAGTGGTACCGGAGGTAAGATTTACTGTGTGTGTGCTAGGGTTGTTTTTAGTTGGGGGAAAGATTGGAACAGTTAGACTAGGGGCCCCAAAATGTCAGCATTAACCATCAGCATCTGCAGATCCTAATGAAAATTCACTACACATAGTTTAGGTATCAATGGAAAGATAATCTTCTTAGCTTTCACTTCAGCCTACATGTCACATGGGGTCACTGAAGTGAAGTGACCCTGACCTCATCATTGCCATTACCTATTCCTCATTCAAAACCACATTGTTGCTTGGCTTAATGTGATCTCTGGGATGTTTTTGACCTCCTAAAACTGCAGAACTCCATGTCAGACTGAATAGTTCATCTCAATCTGTCAAAGACTTGGCAATAATGGCTCACACATAACGGTCATGAAGCAAATGAAGGTCTTGAAGTAACCGTGTCCACCTTCCCTCACTTGTGAAGTTATGAGGAACCTCTTTTCAAACAGTGTGTCCAGTACTGTGACGTCTTTCTCCTTGGATTCTCTGTTGATGGAGTTTGAGTTCCTGTAGGTGGCGCTCTTTTCTTTGTCTGTTCAGCCACGGTGGCTATCGCTGCTCATGCTAACTACCCAGTTCTTCTGTTTATTCCGAACAAACTTGCTGCTGCCAGACACATAAAGCAGATCACTTCCTGTGCACCAGAGGATTTCTCCCAGGAAATACCTACCCAACGCTGCAAATGGAAAAGCTCTTATGAACTGGCTGTGGGCTGGATCACTGTTATGTTATATCAGTTGGCGATGAAGAGTAGCAGAATGAACTGAGCGGAAAACCTGAACTAAAGGCAGCACTATTTCTTATAATACATTTACATTGTGGCATTCATAAGGTGCTCTTATCTTACAACACTGTCCTTGAAATGTATATTAACCCTGGGACAACAGTTCAATCAATCAATCAATCAATCACCATTGCGCAATATAACCTCCTCCCCTCAGAGCACTGTAGGTCCTTCTCTTTCCAGGGTTTTTCTTTACCACAAATTTCATGCTTACAACCGAATTCAAGACAAAATTGTGATTTACTTTAATGTCAAAATCTGGGTTGAGTTGATTTTCTTCAGCTTTCTGTTTCATGTCAACAACTATAAGTATATTTGTCACTTTCCCAAGTATGAGTGCAGTAGATATCTTTTCAGCACATTTTTGGAGATTATCGATTGAGTCTAGAATAAAGTCAAAGAAAGTTTTTCTAAATGAAGCCCCACACTAATTCATTCTGTCTTGAACCTCTCGGCTTTGCCCCGTCCAGGGTTTTGCTTTACCTCTCCATTGGATCACCTTATCCTCTCAATTGCCGTCCAGAGTGAGGCAGCGTAACCCGAGCCGGTGCAGACAGGCCCAGATAAGACCCAATGGCGTCTCGTCTTCTCTCCGTTAGAATGAGGGGGTAATCCCAGGTGTTGATGGACAGACGGCCCTAGCTGCCGCCCGATTGGTGGAGCTCGGTTTCCATCAAAGAGGCAATGTCTCTAAAGAACCTATGAATGAGTTGATAGGTAAAGCTGGGATGTAGCATGTGAGAATCGTAGTGTGGTTGTACCTGGTGAGGTGTTGCAGACTCGAGAGCCTTCAGCTTTGTGGATGGATTCAACCTCATCCAAACTGAGGAGGATTGGGATTTACTTCATCTAGAGAGGACATTGTGAAGGAACCTCTTGAAACCTTGGGTCGTCTGAGACGGCATCTTTTGGACAAGCAATGCTTTTAAATAATAATACATTTTTCATGAGCTCAATACATCTGTTTGAAGAATCTGCTTGAAAAGACCTTGACTGACCTTGAGCCATGACTGACCTCTGAAGCCCAGGCCTTTAGAGATGAGTGACTTGTGAAGACCGCAGTTGGAAGAAAATTGATTTTAACGACAAGCGTTGGCGAGTGTCACCGAGAGATGCCGTCCTCTTGTGTATCCCTAAGGAGAGGCATCTTGAGGAGGTACAGCCAGGTGCCTCCAGCAGAGGCTAACGGAGCCTTCAACTACAGTCGAGCCTCAAACAGGAGATCTCTGCTGAACTTTGGTAGGCCGCATGCAGACCGCCGGTCAAATAGCAGTTATATAGTAGTAGTTGCATTTACTCACGTTAAAGAGTGTAATCAGGAACAAGTTTGCTTTCTTATATATCTAGGATACATAGAGGTACAGCTTTCTAATATCAAAACAACTCTCAATGTTTTTTAGGTGGGTGGGGATTTTCTATATTGGCACAATTCAGATAGCATTGTGTATGTTGTCACTCTCAGAAACCTGTACTAAGCTATCTTTGAAATACCTTCCTGTGACTGTCTAAACATTCTGGCACTCATTGCAGTGTACTACATGGTAAACCCATAGGCCCACCCATCAGGCATCTATATAGGATAAAACAAACTGTAAAAATAATTTGCAAATACTACCTGGGTTGGATGTAGAGGTCAAGCATTTGTCGGATGATGACATACAGGAGGTAAACAAAGCTCAACCTCTTATGTTTGATGAGCATGTTCATGCATGGTAAATATTAAAAAGCTTTGGAAACTATTCTCAACTAGTATATTTAGGTCTTGATTTCAAACCGATGCAGGCAGCATCTCCGATGTCAGGGTGTGTGCTACGGTTTCTCAGTATTTTTCCACCCAGTCTATTTATTGTGTTTGGTGTGCTAGGTGGCTATCCCAGTACCCTCTGTGGGGATCAATAAAGATAAAGATTATCTTAGTACTCTACTCAGGTGCTGGTTAGTGCAGAATCAGTCTACCACAGGAGCAGACCTGTTGAAACCTGATGGCAATAGGCATCATTCTATCCATTGTCGATCTGAAGCCTTTCAGTGTGAAAGTAGAATATTTTCCTCATCATTTTATTTTAGATGTTTTAGATGATGCATGTTCAAGCTTATTAATCACGTGTTATTTCATTTTCACAATACATATTGTCACATTAAATCACAGTACATGTGACAGCGGGCGGTTGGGCGAGGGGCTACCTTTTATTAATCACTCGCGGCCTCTGGATTACGTCGGTGGAAGCTGATCAATTTGATCCCCGGGCTAGCTCAGCTCGTTGTGTGCGCATGCAATTCATCAGTTGACGTGACCAGCAAACACTTTCATCTAAGACCCTTTTCTGGGGTGTGATTATGCGGCCATCTCACCAGATCTATAGCTGGACGTTCAAATTGATGCATTGCCTCTATTACCGTATTGAAGCCGAGGCGCTCTTAGCCAGAACGGTTGTAATGTAATCCATAGCCGCTGCCATTCATTTTCTGCTCCTGCTCCCTCCACCCACATAAAGAGGCTGACTGGGCTGAATTTTGTTCACTTGTCAGTGTTGTTTTTATATGCAGTACATTTAGCCCACGCTCTTAAAATGAATGAGCCGGTCAGGAAGAGGAGGGGGGGGGTCTTGCTCCAGGACACTGCTGTTATTGCAGAGATCAAAACTGTGATCTTTGGATTACAGGACAGTCTCTAATCACCAGAACACCCTGCCAGATATCTTCTGTGTTGCTCACAGCGTTTCCTTCAGGGCAAGTGGTATTCTGTGATACCACCACACACACAATCACACATTCATACCGTACCACCATTTACCCCCTCAGTGGTTGTGGAGGAGCGAGTCAGAATAATGAGGATGGAAATAGACTGCTGTCATATCACCTCCATCTTTACAGCTTTGTCCTCAGGCTGATCTACCCGCTGTCCCTGAACGCCCCCGCAGAGGAATAGCTTCAGCGTTGCAGACTCCCAGGTGCTTTCAATTGATCTTGACCCGTCCACAAGCGTCGTTGTTGCTGTTCTGCAAGCGCTCTGATTGTGTGTTTGTGTGTGTTTACACTTGTGTATCAAGCTTCTCAAGTGACTCTGCCTATTTCTGCGAAGGTTGTCAGTTGTAAATAAGCAGGTCAGGTTTCCATATTGTTGCTGTAGTGAAAAAAGGGCTACAAGCCTTGGATGGAATAGGTTCAGCCCTCCGTCCTTCCAGCTCACTGTTAACTAGATTTAGTGACTTGTCAGACTTCCCTGGCAACTTTATTTCTCAAAGCACATTTCATACACAAGGAAGATTCGGTGGGCTTCACATGAAAACACATTAAAAGACATTCGCAAATACAATAAAACAGGTTTAGGCTACGTCCACACTATTTATCTCTTTATCTCTTTATCGTTTTGTCCTCCCGTCCACACCACGCCGCTGTTTTTTTCCCCCAAAGACTTTTGAAAATGACGCTTGATCCAGGCGTAAGCGGACAGCCCGAGTGGTCTGCGTACGCCCATGGAAGGAAGTATGCGTTTTTGGTGGTTTTGTGTGGACGGAGAGATTTTCGAAAGTGCTAGACACGAAAACGCTGTTTTCAAATTGTAACAGCTTAGTGTGGACGTAGCCTTCGAGAGATAGTTTAAAAGCACCAGGCTAAAAACAAATTAATAAATAGGAATAGCGAAGTGTTAAGTAACAGAGAACAAGAAAGTTTTGAGCCTAAAAGCTTCACCAGCTTCACCAGACTTGGTTTTCACCTTTGGGGCGACTAACACCAGTCCCAGATGACCTGAGAGGTCTGGAGGCTCGTATCCCAGAGGCAAGTCAGAGATGTACTTTGGCGCTAAGCCCATATAGACAAGCAGCAGGGTTTTGAAATCAATTCTGTGGCTCACTGGAAGCCATGCAGTCATCTAAGAACTGGTGTAATGTGTTCTGCTTGCTTGGTCTTTGCCAGAACTCTGGTAATAAAAGCATGTATCGGGTTTTCTAGGTCTGGTTTGGACATCAGATCTCTTATTTTTGTTATGTTTTAAGATGCTAAAAAGCTGATCTATTGATCTGAATCCACAATAACAAAGATTCTGAGCTTGGTCTTTACTTTTCGGCAAGGTGAGCCCTAATTCTCTGCCTCAAAAGCAACAAGCAACAAATCCAGCAACTTTTTCAGTCCATTGGGAAGATATTAATGTGTTGGCTCCCAAAGCATTTGGCAACAAATCGATATGGCTCATGCTGATTTGTGCTACTGGCTTTTCTAACCCACTGTGGTCTGATGATCACAATGCTTCCAATACGCAGCGCTGTAGCAGGCAGGGTGTGATGTCATCTGGTAACTTCTAGTGACTTTGAGCAGCCGACGGCTACCTTCCTTGGAAGAAAGTTAGCGATGTTGTTCCATTTCCAAAGGAGTTTGAACTCATTTTTAGCAAAATGTGCTTTTTGATTTCCACAGGGACCCCAACAACTGTAAAAATAGACGGCCAACAAACTGGCTCAATATTGACAGATTGATGAAGGTCTTTTTTAGCCGACTGCCTCCAGCTGCGTTGCCATGGCGATGACTTAGGAAGCCATTTTCCAACCCAGCTCGTTTTTGTTTCATGTAAAGCTACACCGTGTTGTCAGATGGATAGGTTGTGGCCTTAGTGTTGCTGCTCACATGTCCTGTGGTTTCATCTAGTTAGCCTTACCTGAACTGGCATTGGCCCACCTTTACCTGATTTCGGGGTTTGGTTCCCACCGGGGCTCCCCGTCCTACTAATGGAACTGTGTGGGACTTGGGTTCATCTAAATGCTTCTGACTGTAACTGCAACTCTGTTTTTTTGATAGTTTCATGTTATATGTGGGTGTGATCTGAAGAACGGCGATGAAACATGAACACCTTTTTATGCAGTTTTATACATCATGCTATTTAGTTGTGTGTGTGTGTGTGTGTGTGTGTGTAGTTCTACTTATTGAACTACATAAGACCATTGTCATGTTTCCACAAGGCTCCTGGTAGTGTGTCAGTATCGGGCCACGTTGTCTACACAACCACCGCATTATGATTCAAACCACACAGCCGAAGAACGGCTATGAAATTTATTGTTTTTATTATTATTTTTTTTTATTGAGCAATACATTCAGCAGTACGAACCAACAAACAGAGAAACATCTAACAAGATAACATGGTGAGACAGGAAGACAGAAATAAGACAAACAAACAAGAAAACAATACATAAAAAATACTGAACGTGTGTGTGTGTGTGTGTGTGTGTGTGTGTGTGGTCTGGTGTACATTCGCTCTAAGGCGTTCCTGATGAGTTGAACTATAAAATATGGAGGCCCACTCATCGCATTCATAACGAACATTCGTCTCTGAGAATTTAAAAGCTTTGAAATGTTTTCCGATGCGTTATAAATCATCCCAGACGATGTTGAAGTGGATAAACGTATGAATGAATGGACTCTGAAGGTCGATGATGGGTTTGGTCAGTCTTCAAACGTTCCCAACCCTGGATTACAAATGGAAAGCTCATTCATAGATCCTATATATGCATTTGTTTGAAAAAAGAGCAGTCGTGATCCAAATTCATCGTAAACGTTAGCTGTCAGGGCACTCAACCATCTCATCAGCCAAGCATCAGATATCCCTCATATTAATTCCAGATAAGAAACATTCATTGGGAAGCACATGGATGAATTTCACACATTGATTTCACTAAGGTTGCTTTAAATTCCTCAACAAATGTCCATTGTTTCCTCTGAATTCATTCAATAGCATTTTCACAGTAGAGACAAGTACGCTCGCTGAATACAGCCCAACAGAAATGTCTAGTGAAGAGGTAATACATCACCATGACAAATACTGTAGTAATAATAATACTGCTTTGTGACCTTTTTGGCTTGGCAACGGTCAATTTGCAACGGGGCAACAAACATCTTGCACATTGCGCCCTGAATCGTCCTCCGTCTGTTGCCGTGGCGCTCGGAGCCTCCACACCGTCTTCACCTATAGAGCTGAATCCCATTATGTCTGGCTGATTACACTAATGCACAGCACTCCGGCCCCGCGGCACTCTGGGCCTTAATGTGGCAGGTAATTGCAGGATCCGTAATAAATGCTTTAAAGCCGGGGCTCGGGAAAGGTTGCTGCAACGACAGGCGGTTGATGCGAGCCTTATTGAAGTTTATTAATCTGCAGGCTCCCCGGGGGCGCGTGGAGGCGTTCAGGTGACCTAACTTCACCTGCGAGGTGTCGGCGTATCGTGAAGGGCGCCCCGGGGACTGGGCAAACTTGTCTTGAGCAGGGGCACCTGGGAAATGAAGTCCTCGGCCTCTCCGAAGTCCATTTTCTGAGCGTGAGGATCGGTTGTTTGTCAGCGGGGCTGTTGGAGGTGGGTGGTAATGATGATGGATGGCGTTTACGCGGCACCTCTAGTCCTCTCAAATCGTTTTACCCTGGCTGACGCCGCCTGGAGAAAGCAGCAGCCGGTCGCAGCTCGCAGCTATTGGCTCAGACATCCGGTCCCATGAATGGATAGTTGTGTGTTTTCACCTTGGTCCAATGACTTTCTCATTCATATTTCTAACTGCGGGCCACATCTGAAGGTTGATGTGGGCGGGCAACAATTTGTTTTCCAAAATGTTTACATAGCATTTTATTAGTGAGCTGAGGAGAGAGAGCTAAAGTTCCTCTTTATTTTCTGACACATTTGTGCTCTACGTTTTTAGTTCAGTTGGCGTGGAGGCCTGTAGATGGATGCTGTGAGGGATTCTTGTCATATCTCTGTGCTTCTTTAAAACTAGTCCTGTTTGTGTGTATTTAGTATCGTTTCTTGGCTTGTTTGTGTTGAATTGGGTGGAACTTCGTCTCTGAATCCTAATAGCGTTCCTCACTGATCGTCTGTCAGAGGAACTGACTGCTGCTTTGACCTTTAGCTGTGGTCCGCCGCTCCTTCAGACACATAAAAACCCCTCTGTTCTGGCATTTCACTGAAGACACGCCCACCCGACAGGCAAGGCTGTGGATCGGAAGGCAACATGCGCGTACACGGGTATTTCCACGTGTTTTTCCTGGCTTTAAATGGATGCCCCTGTTGTGATTTGATAATTAGCATCAAGTAGCATCAGCTGCACCAGTTTCAGGGCGTCTGCAGATTTTAATGCCAGTGAGGATGATATTAAGACCAGCATGAAGAAAACCTTTGTCCTATGAATGGGTCTAAAGAACTAGAGCATCAGGTTTTAAAACCTCTTAAGCTGAATTGAAGACCTGAAGGCTGTATTTAACAGTATTTTACTTTTGAGGCCTTGAACTTTGGTCATCAATTCTAGGTCCTTTTTCGGGACCTGCAGACACCCTGAATCTGACCTGCAGACCCTGAATCTGACCTGCAGACACCCTGAATCTGACCTGCAGAGACCCTGAATCTGACCTGCAGAGACCCGTCCACATTTTCCCCCATGGTCCATGAAACTAACTTGATTCGTCGCTAGTCACTTTTGAGAAATGGAGTTGCAAGGAGTGCCTAACAAGTTGCGGTGAGGAGTCCCATCTACACAACCAATGAGCTGCTGCTGTTTCCTGAACTACTGAATTGTGTCACTGACGTGCGCCATCTGCTGGTGGAAGGGCCACATGGTGCCATCAGTGGTGTTTTCAAATCCTTGTTTTTTTACTTTGGCACTAAAGGAAAGGCTTTGCAAGTAGCACACACACACACACACACACACACACACACACTTGACTCCCTTTCTCACACACAATTTAACATGAAGAGGTTGACTTGCATTAGACAACTAAATATGTAGAGACACACTAACCTCGACACTGTAATTCACAGCGTCGTGACGGTTGACCGGTCAGGCTGGTTTGTAATCATTCCCACTGTGCAGTGATTATTCTTTGACTTGTTTGTCCTACGCTGAAAAGCTCAGTACTCTGATGACTCACCACTTCCTATTGACTCAGAGACCGGTGGTGGCAATACTAATTCATGTCGATCAATATGTGATGACCTTTCCCAATCACTTGTAGAAACGAGCCGTAACTGCCATTTCCAGAGCTCCTCAT
This sequence comes from Hoplostethus atlanticus, assembly GCA_034670405.1. Taxonomy (NCBI): domain Eukaryota; kingdom Metazoa; phylum Chordata; class Actinopteri; order Trachichthyiformes; family Trachichthyidae; genus Hoplostethus; species Hoplostethus atlanticus. The sequence goes on along the minus strand of JAXDDX010000111.1, from coordinate 1,137,699 downwards.
TTGTCAGCTTTACCCAGTTGAATCATAAACTTCGGTCTTTTTTTTAAACCTTTATTGATCCGAAATGATTGACACCTTCACACCGTGGAGCTGCCCAGTACAACCACAGTCTCTACTGTTGGCCACTGAGCAGTTTCACTGGAGTAACAGGCTGCGTACCTTGCCCAGGGTTTCCCAGCTGGTGTGGGATTAGAACAGGCAACCTTGCATGGTTGCGATGATCTAATCTCGAGGCCACTGCCATCATTACGCAGGTTGTTGGGGGGCAGCAGGGTAGCAACCTTGCTTATGGGCTTGTCTGTGATCTTTTGTTGCAGGAGTGTGTGGCTGCTGTGGGCCGCTGAGGCCGAGGTACAAACGCCTTGTGGACAACATCTTCCCAGAGGACCCCAAAGTAAGTGAGCATTCATTTAGTTTAGTTGGATGAAAGTCCAATATTACTGAACTATCTCTGTTGGCGACCATCAGCAGGTCTCTGGAACAGCTTACCTGAGGGGCTGGCCTGTAATGGACATAAGTAATAAAGTCACACAGGAATGAGAGAGTGAGCTAAGATCCAAGAGTTGAGATCCAAGAGAAGAGTGAAAGGTAAAAGGTAATATATCACCATGGAAACACCCTTAATGAAACTGCTTTGTGATCGGCTTGAGAACGAAATGTGATGCCGGTTGAGCAGTTGAGGGGGTCGGAGGGGTGGTGGGGGCAAAGTGACCATAATATACCTGCAGGGGTTTCATGGGTCGACTTGCCAGCTGCTGAGATTTCTGACATTCAAAAACTCCCGCCCTGGCCCGTGCTCGGTTATGGAACAAGCCCCGCCCCCTTGCAGTCTCCAATGCAGGACGTTGCTACGAGCGAGGGACTGGAGTTGCAAGACATTCTCAAGCCAAAAAAAAGCAAATCAATTTCAGAGAAAACTTGACCATAAATAACTGTGCAAACAAAGTGGCGGGACAACAACATTTCAGCAGGGGACACCATGCTGCATTCATGGACCGGGCCTTTAGCAGCAGTTGTTATCACGGCGCCCCGGATTGCTGTGGAGACCCAGTGACACCACCATGATGAGAAAGCTTCCCAGTGACTAAACAACAATAAACAACAGTAATTGGACTGCCACAGCACCACATAGAAGCACTTTAGTTTGACAAATCTAGTTATTAAATGTGACATGGCTTTGATAACCCAGCCGTGACAACTTATCATCACCCGTTTGATTCCTCAACCCTTATTAATTAAAAAGCTAAATGTGTGCGTGGTGGAGTCTCGTACACATGGGAGTGATTTTTTTTTTCTTGTCCCCCCATCAAGGGGCCTCAAGGGCCTTTAGTGTAAGCAAACAGGTGTACTGGGAAATCGAAATGCTTAAATGGTCGAGACCTTGTCAAATTAATTATCACTTACCAAGAGCTTTAGGTGCTGGACTCTCGGGGGACAGTCTGTCTCCACACAGCTCCCTCCTCCCTACGTGTGAAACCTGCCGGCAACACGTAGTACACTGGTTCAACTACTTAACATCAGTCATTGTTCACTGACAGTGATTGTATTAAGTCCTTTGTGTGTTATGCAATGTCCTAAAATTCAGGGAAATTAATCTAAAATTGCAGAGTCAAGGAGAGAAACTACCCTTTGCTGTAGCTTGGCTCGTGTTCAGTGGCTTTCCAGTGGTGGATTGTGGGAATATCTCCCGCCGGCCAGTTTCACAGTCTAGCGGTTTTCACTCCTATGTCATCAAAGCCAAGAGTCTGCGGGTTTTCATTCCAACCAATCGTTGCAGCAGCCGATATCAACCAGAGGAGGAACTAACCAGCAAATCAGCATTTGGTTGAAATGAAAAGCTGCATACTTTACATGATTGAAAACCACTGGCCATCAACCATCCCTGTTAGTATTAATACCAGTATATTAATACCAGTATCTATGAACAAGACTAGGAGTAGGGATCAAACCGGATCCTAATTGACACGATTGATTGGGTCGAGATTAATTTTCTACTTAGTTACTTGGATTTGATTTGGGTGCAGGATCAAAAATACTGTTAACCACCCCCCACACCACTCTTTTTTTCTGTGATATCCTATTACGTTTGCTGCTTCCCCACAGGGATCAATAAAGTTTCATCTTATTTTATCATCTCGTCACCAGGCCAGTGAAACTCGACTTCACTTACTGGTTGCATCTAGTATAAACCTGAATCCAGACGATGCTTTTATTGCTGCCCTTTCAATAGAAAGGGAGGTTCTTTACTACTGAAGCATCAATGTGAATTTGAAATATTGTCTGAATTCAAGGTTTTTCCTTTCCTTTCCCCAGGACGGTCTGAGTAAGTCAGACATGGAGAAGCTGACCTTCTACGCTGTGTCAGCCCCAGAGAAACTGGACAGAATTGGAGCTTACCTGGCTGAGAGGCTGAGTAGAGATGTGGTGCGGCACCGCTATGGGTGAGTCAACCATGACCTTTGACCTTGACTTGCAAAGAGAGATCGGTCTCTTCTGTGCTGGCATCTAATTTGTGACAGAAGAAGAATCAGAATTGGAAAGACTTTAGTCACAAAAGTAGAATAAATGTACCAGATCTTGTGTTTGGCTTTGGTGCAGAACCATGTCTCCAGCTTACACAGTACATAGTGACACACATGGTGCACGGCAACAGGCCTTACGTAAAGTGCAAAGCTGCTGTGCAAGACAAACTATCGACAGGCCTTGAGACATCCCACGTGAGGATTCAAGCAGCCTTCGTTTTAGCGACACAGTACAAAACAATGAGTGTTGAAACAAAGCTATCTCTGAACTCATCGGAGCCGGTCTTGTGATGCTGCACATCTTGTCCACTTTAGTTCTTCTGAACCACTTAGCCCAATCGGCTCTGAACTCCTGTGCAGAGAGATAATGCCTCCTGGAGAGTAATTACAATGGGTTGAGAGCCAAAAACAGGTATACCCCCCCCTGGGGGGGTATTGTCCCCCAGGTATTTTGTAAAAGAAGAGTGGCACCAAATCAATACAGCGATTATAATGGCAGAAATTGCATTTAATTGGGTGTGTTTTGTTTTTTTAGCCCCTCGAGCCGACAAGGAAAACATGTAGATAGAGAGAGAGCGAAAGCGTTTGATGCCTCTCTCGCTCCATCTGTAATCTTCCATGTGTTACCAAAGTGCCTGGCATCGCCTGAAGCATGTCGGCCGTCCAAAGAGACGCCAGATCCATTGGGTCGGCGGTGTGCTGTGTTTGTTACGTCACCCAGGCTCAGGGCTGGTTGTAGGTTTTGTCTCGGCGACTGCCACCTGAATGGAGGAGGGTGTTACAAGTCATTTCTGCATCCTCAAAAATAACATTGCCTTGCCCACAAGAACTATCGAATGCAACCTAGGTGAAGTAAAACATTTTGTAAAACGTACCCAGGGAAGGGTTTTCTGTCTGTATTGCTGTTCACACTGATGCATTTATACACACCCACACCTAGAAGCTGCCCAGTGCAGCCACAGTCCTCTATTGGCCACTGACCAGTTGAGGTGTAACTGCCTTGCTCAGTGGCCTTGATGTCACCTTGATGTTACTGTTCAGTCAGATTTTCCCAGCTGGTCTTGGGATTCGGACCAGCGGCCTTATGCTGCCCCCATGCAAGGCCTCATTCCCTTCTGCCGTTCACTTCCATCATCACGTGAAGTCCTTAAAGATGTTTGCTATGAACGTCAGCTTGTCCAGCTGTCAGTGGCTGAAAAATTCTTGTCATTTGATTTCTGGTTCAACCGATGTGGGTGTTTGAAGCCCTATAACGCTGTTATTAGACTGAAGCTTGACATCCTACCCTGTTGAGTCTTCCTGATAGATGTGCTGTATGCTTGTTGGTGTATTACATCTCGATTTATCAAATGAATTCAATAAATTGATCTATCATACCACCTCCCTGCAGGTACGTGGTGATAGCCATGGAGGCTCTGGACCAGCTTCTGATGGCCTGCCACTCTCAGAGCATCAAGCCCTTCGTGGAGAGTTTCCTCCACATGGTGGCTAAGCTGCTGGAGTCCAGAGAACCAGACCTGCAGGTCCTGGGGACAAACTCGGTAAGAAGTAAGCTAACTAGCGGTTAGCTTTGTCCCATGGTTTCAGTGGCAAATGATGCCTATTTCTTTTCTCCGCTTAGTTTTTATTGAGTTTTTCTACTTATACACAACAAACTCAGTCATACAACATAATTTTTAGTAACAACGTAATAATACAATAATACGAGTTTTCAGCGTTGGTGCAGGCCGTCGTGTCAACACCTGTTCATCTAAATGTTTACTGGGAGTGTAAAGGGATCTCAGCTAACCTAATAGTACTAAACATATAGGCTCTGGTGACTAGTAGGTCTCTACCTATGTTGAATGCACTTATTGTAAGTCGCTTTGGATAAAAGCGTCTGCTAAATGCCTGTAACATATACAACAGGCAGTAACTATACATATCACTCAACCTCAACCTACAGGTCGATGTTTTCCCTTTAGTACCTCATTTATTTTATATTTGCAATGGAAATTACCTTCTAATCTCATCCCCTGAAACATGTCAACCTCATTTAATTGGCATTAGCCTCTCAAGCTCCCAGCAAATATCAGCCCCATTTCTCCTTCAAGTCTTCTGAAGGTGAACCCAAAGCTTCCTATTCTGAGGTTGTTTTCTTTGTTGGCTGTTCATCCGAGCAGGAAACAGAGCCGATGGTTTAGACGTGAAAGCCTATGCATTATTTATATGTGATATTTAGACAGTGGCAGAGGTGGAGAGAGGATGTAGAGGCAGGTAGTTGAGGTGGTGGTGGTGGTGGGGGGGGGGGGTAGATTCTGCCTTTAGGTTAGAGCCCTGTTAATTACATTTCCCTCATGGTGCTGGCCACTGAGGCTTCGGTGTTTAATTTTGGTGTTTGCTCATAACGGTTTTGCATCTTAATCAAGGGAAATGAACTGCTTCTGTTTGTTCTGTTGGGTGATTATCGGTTTAATGAGTTCCACTGAATGTCTCCATTAGAAGAAGAAGAAGAAGAAGGCTGGTTCAAACGGGTTGGTCGCTTCCAAACTCCTATTAGAGGAAACTTGAGTAAAGTCGTACACATTAAACGTTTACATTGAGGCATTGAGTCAGTGCAACTTAAAATGAGTGGACCTGTCAAATACGCTTTGTTTCCTACATCACCAACGTTACAAGTAACCAGTAGTAAGGGGTCAGAGGTCACAGTGCCTTCACAATGAGAATGATCATGGATGATAGACAAGTGCTAGGGAAAGAAATGAGTCAGTATGTGTTACTTAAAGGTGTGTGTAGGATGTTAACATGAGATAGAGGCTACCATTGTAATTCATTTGATAATATATTGATGTTTAAAAATCTTTAATCCAACGATTTCACCTCTTAGTCAAAACAGAACCCTCTTCTATATGCTGCCAAGTGTATTACTCATGTAGAAGTATGTGTGTCTCAGTCAGAAAGCCTTTCTGCTGTCCACGCTGCCAGACATTTTCCGTTTCCAAATTTATCTGCCAATTAAGGTTATTAGAAGAAATTGGCAGGATGCGACAGCTGAGGGTTAGGGTTCGAGTCGCTTCCTCCACTCCATCTCAATAGCAGAGACGCTCATCACTGCACACTCAGACAGATGTAGCCACTGAGTCAGACACAGGGGAGTTTATGCAGCGGGTATTTATAGCCTCGGAGGACAAATGTGTCACAAATGCTGCAAGTGTTTTGTCAGGAATAAAACCAATTTGAGATGGAAGCACCCAGGTTTTTGTGTCGTGTGTATGCCTCTTTTTTCATTTTTCCATCATAGTGCGAAACGACAAATGAGTCGGTGCAACAGTATTCGTCTGTCTGTCTATCCGTCTGTCTATTTTTCAGTCTATCAGTCGAGTGTTTTCGTGTTTTTGTGAACGATGAAGAGATCTCGTTCCCAGTTTTCTAAGCTTAGGAATGAAAATTTGGAATGAAAACAATTTGTAATTGTGAATATCCTGATTTATTTTCTTCTTTTGACCACAAGCCAGTATAGAAATTCGTTTTACCTTTTTGGCCCAATCCAAAGTACTATCTGAGGCATGGACACGAGGGCTTTGGTGGTTGCACTCCTTACTATCAGTTGCTTGTAATGTTGGTGATCTGGAGGAATCCTGTTGCACTCATGACCAGTGAAACGCCTTACATAGCAGGTGTAAAATGAGAATACTGCACTGGGTTCATATCCAACAGGCTGCCTTCTATTGGATGTAATAGTGTCATGTAATGTACAATCCTGTTATTGTTTCTGCACTGGGCTTTGTCCTTCTTTGCTTGTGAAGTTGCACATTACTGTTGGTGCCCAGATGGCCAGTGAAGGGCCGGACCTCCTAATAGAGGAGCCTTCATTAGTCAACAGTGAAGTCTTTGTTTTCCTTCATGTGGAGAAAGGGGAATATCTGGAAAGTGTTTAAGTGGAAAGCTCAGACAGAATCACAATCATTTTAACTGCCAAGTCCAGTAAATGTACAGGAATTCACATTGGTGAAGTACCGTGATACGTTTCAAGGACCACTGTCCCTTCGGTGCACACAATACAATATCACTGTACATATCCCTGTCACGTCTACATCTGTATAGACTACACAAAACATACGTTCAACTTTCCATCACGATGTGCGTTCAGGCGGCTGTGGAGGAGGTTTGATGAGCGTTCAGCCAAGACGAGTGATGAGAGGAAATAAAGCCCAGGAGGTCCTCGTCATCATTGTCTGAGTCAGGACTCTGGAGGCGGCAGCCATTACGCTATAGAAGACACACACATGTTTTTATTTGCTGCAGATAAGTTGCCGTCTGCAGTAAAGACAACTGAACAGGTCTTCGTTGTTTGTACAAGGCCGGTTGTTAAAAATGATCCTGAACTCATCAAGGCCTCGCAGCACAAATGAAGGACCACCACAACAACTCCAGAGCCCTGCGTACCTGTCAACAATACCATTCAGTGTCTCTACACCAACACCGGCCTCCTGACCTCAGACCACCCTCAACCCCTCATAGACTCGACCCAGTAATTAGACCTTCTACTGTTTCTAAGGCTGGATTCCCTTCTCTGCTCCAGTAATGCAATAATGGTGTTTGGATGCAGAGTGGATGCCACTTTCCTGGGCACCAGCTGACAGCGTACCTCTCTCCATCTCAGTCATTACCACCAAGAGAGGTGACGTTAAAAATGGAAGGAAATTGCCAGCTAGGTGACCGGCTTTTTGTCACCGGTGCTGAACTGTAGCCGAGGCAATTTGCTGCAGCGGGCCAATGATAGGGTAGTGGGAAGCTGGGCAAGTGCAGCAGATTGTACCCGTGGTACTCGACACCAGCTGAGTGCATTGTGGGAGAATGGGGCACTCAAGGGACACTCCAGGGCTTGTTAGGAGGGAAGGAATTATAGGCTGGACGAAAGGGGTGGCTCGGTAATGGTTGTTGTCATTACTGCCGTGGAAGGTCGTCACATCTAATACATGCTTGTGCAACGATAGGACTCTGAGTGGCTGGAAACATTCAGCATGCCATGTCCATGCCGTGTGCCACTGTAGACCTTAAATCAAGTCTGGATGTTTTTATCTTTCTTTGTACCGTTAGCAGCTGCTAGCTCATTTCTGGCTGTAGAGTCAATGCGGGGCAGAGCAACACATGATGTTGCCCCAAAACCTTTCTACACCAACAAGGAAATGAAGTCG
>JAXDDX010000111.1:1015000-1125000 GCA_034670405.1 Hoplostethus atlanticus | reverse complement strand
TGGCAATCCTTGTGTAGCAGCAGAAAGCCGTCAGTCACGCTTGGCAGCTTACACAATACCAAAAACTCTGTGACTGTGCCTTGTTAGGAGTGTGGTGTGTTCAATGACCTTATTCCAGTGTGGTAGCCCATGGAGAAGTATACTAAGTTCACAATAATATACTGTGCTGAGTAATAATAAGTAATAATAAGTAATACTACACAACATTTTCATATAAATAACTTCAACCTCCACCATCATGAAGCTTCTCCATCTGCTGCTCTAAACACCCGGTGTCCGGTAGGTCTTTACTGGGAGAAACCCTCTGGAGACAGGAAGTGATGCGTTTTACGTTTCAACAGAAGAAGAACTGGGTAGTTAGCATGAGCAGCGATAGCCACCGTGGCTGAACAGACAAAGAAAAGAGCGCCACCTACAGGAACTCAAACTCCATCAACAGAAAATCCAAGGAGAAAGACGTCACAGTACTGGACACACTGTTTGATTGACAGGTGATCTCTGGGAAGAGCAGTGAGGAACACCACAGTGAGGAACACCACAGTGAAGAACACCACAGTGAGGAACACCACAGTGAAGAACACCACAGTGAAGAACACCACAGTGAGGAACACCACAGTGAAGAACACTACAGTGAAGAACACCACAGTGAGGAACACCACAGTGAGGAACACCCCAGTGAAGAACACCACAGTGAGGAACACCACAGTGAGGAACACCACAGTGAGGGACACCACAGTGATGAACACCACAGTGAGGGACACCACAGTGATGAACACCACAGTGAAGAACACCACAGTGAGGAACACCACAGTGAAGAACACCACAGTGAGGGACACCACAGTGAGGAACACCACAGTGAGGAACACTACAGTGAGGAACACCACAGTGAAGAACACCACAGTGAAGAACACCACAGTGAGGAACACCACAGTGAGGAACACTACAGTGAGGAACACCACAGTGAAGAACACCACAGTGAGGAACACCACAGTGAGGGACACCACAGTGATGAACACCACAGTGAAGAACACCACAGTGAAGAACACCACAGTGAGGAACACACATAAGAAACCACAGTGAGGAACACTACAGTGAGGAACACTACAGTGAGAACACCACAGTGAGAACACCACAGTGAAGAACACCACAGTGAGAACACCACAGTGAGAACACTACAGTGAGGAACACTACAGTGAAGAACACTACAGTGAGGAACACTACAGTGAGGACTCCAGGCAGGTTAATGTAAATGTAAAGAATAATGAACATGCTCTTTGTCTCCTAGTTCCCTGGTCATGTGCGTAGCCGCCTCCCCTTAAGCCGCCTCCCCTTAAGCCGCCTCCCCTTAATGGCGCCATCAACCTTGACCACAAACCATGGACATTAGCATATAAAAGGAGTTTTTCATCCCGGCATCGTGATTAACAGACTGACCTGGGTTCAAGCCTCTTCCCTGCTGAAGTGTCCTTGAGCTGAGCCTGACCTCTGACCTCCCTGTGGAGGGGGTCCGATGTATCACTAGTAGTAACTATTATCACATACTTCTTCTTCTTATTTTTTACACTTTTAATTTTTCCTCTTTTCCTGCTTCTAACAGGCCAATAGCCTCTCCTAGTCTTCCATAATATGAGAGATAATCTTAAATATATATATATGGAGGAGATGTCAGGCACAGTCATTTTCCTTCATTCCTGATGCGTCCGTCACCCCGGGGACCCTCTCCATGTTCATGGAAGCTTCTAATGGTATTCCTTGGACTTAATGAGCAGCTTTCCCACACGTCTGCCACCGGATGAGCCAAGTCTGTCTGTCTGAAGCCGGGAGGGAAGGTGGGAAGGACGTGAATCTGGCAGCAGCCGCCATAGTGAGGATGATCCAGTGGACCTCTTACTGAGCTTCAGTATTTATTAACTTCTTTATTGTCATGAAAATGCCTTTTTAATTTTAATTTTATTCTGAAGTGAGGTCATTTTGGCAGCTTCCCTGATCGTCACGGGGCTAGTTTCAGACTTGGGTTTACAGTTAAGGTAAGGGTCAGTGGAAGTGTAGTATGTGTGTGTTGGTTGCTGTCTGCTCAACAGCCCGATGCCCCGTGGACGTGATGTCTCACACCCCATCCACGACAATTTGTGTTTTTTTTGTGTCACGGTCAAATGCCAAGTGTCTCGCTGTCTGGCTGCTTGTCTCATTACGCTAATGCTTCACATCAAGCCTCCCTAAGTAACGGCTGTTGAAGCACACCGAACCCCCCAGCTGCTCCAGCAGCGCTGCAGGAGAGCTCCCAGCTTCATACGCTATAGTTTCTTCACCGTATCCTGTTACTTTTGCTGCTGCAACAAGCCGGCTTCCTCACGGGGATCAATAAAGTTTCATGAATTTCATCTTGAATGTGTTCTTTGTCAGCTTGCCTGGTTCAATAAGAGGTAAATACAACAAGAAAGCTGTGGAAAGAAGCCATTTTGTAGCCCTGCTCGCGTCCAGCGAAGGCCATCTGATTCCTCCTAATGATCCATGTGGAGAGAGAGAGAGAGAGAGAGTGTGAGCAGAATACTAAGCGGCTAGCTCGCTCGCCCAGCGCCACCGAGGTATGGAGCAGCACGGAGCAGCGGTGGGCTAAAGTGATCTCCTCTGAGAGGCAGTCGATGGCGTCCCAGCTGCCCAGCGTGGGCCCAAAAATCAGCCAATCACAGGCATCGATCCCCAGGGTCAGGTTAGCAGCACCGGGTCCCTTCTACTTATGGTTAAAACCATTTATCTGCTTTCGGGTGGAAATCTTGTATCTCACAATCACCAACTCTTCAGGGATGAAGCAAAACGGTCTCGTTTATATGTTCTCAGAAGCCTGAGGGTTATGTGATGTTCTCCAGAGATGTTCTCCACCCGTAGAGGAACATGGAGTCCTTCGGTTCAAGTAAAAATATCAAAATGAAAATGTAAAGTGCCGTTATGAGGTTCTCATACGACAACAGTGATCCTCGGGAGTGGGCAGGTCAGAGAGCTTTTCCATTCCATTATCTTGAGAAATGTGATGTTGAGCGGCTGATGGTAGAAGCACGTCGCCTTTTCCAATAGACTTAGATTACAGGCTGCAGTCTGTTATTGTGGTTGCATTATGAGAACGTCAATAGAGGCCGCCGCTATATCAGGTGTCAGAGTGAAGTGCATCTCGCTGTATCGACTAAGTGCTAAAAGGCATTAGAGGAGATAGAGGATGAATTCCTGGAAATCATTGATGCTGTTGTGGTTTTCATTGTGGGAACGTTGTTGGAGTTTGAAAAGAATCTTATATTCTCTTATAAAGTAACTTAAACACAATCGATGAGAAGCTTCCATCATTTGACACAGTCCTCTGTTGACGTGTTGGTAGCTCAGATGATTGTACAGGAGGGCAAATATATCACTTTTACTTTATTAGCTTCATGTTAGCTTAGCTTTATGTTAGCTTATTTGATGTTGTTTGTTGTGTCTCAGGTGTTGTGCTGTGCTGTGAGGAGCGAAGTTCCCTTTAGGGTACATCAAGTACCCAGATATATCAACGTCAGATCTGGGTCGAAGGTTTTTTGCTAATACTTCTTTGCGTTTGGTTTAACTTCCCTGGAGTCCCAGATGGGCGGGGTCAGTACAATACAGAGAGGTATGTAAGGTTTGGACTGCCACAGGAAAGTATTTGACAGAACACAAGGAGTCATCCCATGTAGTTCAACGGGTAGACTCTCTGGGCATTTTCTGCTTTTATTTGGACAGTTAACCGTGGAATTCGCCTCAGACCACTAAGCCACCGGGACGCCTCTACCTACCACGTATCACCGTACAGTCAGTAGTTTCCTCACAGCCAGTAAAGTGTTAGAAAAGGCAGAAGGTGTCCTGGTCCTGTGCAGCTCTCTGGATGGAAGCGACCGCTGAAGCATCGGCGCCGACTACGAATCGTATTGCTGCGTCTTTACCGTAATTACACAAGTAGACGTGCAACAAAGGTAAAATTGCGGCTCACTTGACCCCAGTGGGTGATTCAACTTGATTGGATGCTACACATGAAGTACGTGAAATAAACGTGAAAGCCTATTTTTTAATTGTTTAGTAGCTTCAGATTTGAGTATTTTCTAGTATTACACCCCCGGTAAAAATGAAACCCGGCGCCTATGCACTGAAGGAAGATGTTGTTCATGTTGTGATCTTGGCGCCGTGTATTTACCCATGCAGACCCTGACCTCCCTCCTAGAGCAACACCACATCACCACCGTCCAGCAGCATCCTGTCAAACATGATGTCCGTCAGGCGGCGTGGGGTTTGTCACTTTAATAGCGTGACAAAAACCCAGCTAGACGCCGGCCGCAGAGGGAGAATGCTGTTTTGGCAGAAGTTGTTGTTTTTTTTCTCCCGCCAACACACAAACACAATCTGCTTCTCATGATGATGTTGTTCCCCAGTGGCGGCGGCGTGGCCAGCCAGCCCTGTGGCGGCGTGTTGTGGCTAGTGGTCGTCAAGGGCGTTTGATTCTGTTAATCGGGGGTGGGATGGGGGGGCGGGGGTGGGATGGGGGGGTGGGGGCGTGAGCAGCATGCAGGAACCAGAGGCTCTGTAATGACCCGGTGAGAAGGAAAAGCTCTTTGCCTAACAAATGAAGTGCGTACTGGTGTTGTTGGGTAGCGTACACAAACTAACAAACAACCACAACATGGTCTGTTAGTCTGAAGCCCTCCACCTCCACCTCCACCTGGCTGATGAAACAACACACATGAGAGATGAGGAACTTCTTTTATATCTGTATTTATCTTCTGTCTCTAACAACCAATAAGCTGCTGAACCACCTTAACTAAGTTACTCCTTTCTGCCTCTATAACCATCTAACCTCCTCCTCCTCTACTAAGGCTGAGCTGGTTAAATGGTTAGAAATCACAAACCACACTTCAGATATCTGAGCAGTTTTCTCTTCTGTCTTCAGTCTAAAAACCTGATATTTTCCTCCTCATGAGTAAAGATGAAAGAACACAAATCCAGACCGGACTTCCGTCATTTTATTAATACATCTCTTTGTTCCTCATGTTCTCCTCATCTGGTTGGTTGAGGAACACCAAACCAGACCGGACTTCCTTCATGTGTCATGTTCTTCTTTCTGTCTCTACCAGCTGATAATCTTCTAAAGTGATTCAAATACCGGCTGGACTTCGGTTACATGTGTCATTCTCTTTTCTTTTTATTTCCTGCCAACTAATCAGCATCCTAACCGATCCTCTCCTTTACTAAGTTAGTTCTGGCCAACTGTTAAAGAAACACCAACCAGACTTGTGATATGTCAGTAGTTTTCATGTGTGTCTCTCGTTTCCCTGTAACATCCAATAAGCATTTCATTTCCCCTGCACCGCCGTGTGGGTCGACAATAATTGAATTGTTTTCCCTCCTGAGAGCTGCTGCATCCAGTCCATCTGTGGCTGACTGGGCTCGTTGCCGGGAAAATGATTTAGCCTTGCATTATTTTATCAATACTACACGTAGCGGGAGGCTGGAGTGGGCCTCCGGTGTGGACGGAGACCGGGGTGGGGTGGGCCTCTGGTGTGGACGGAGACCGGGGTGGGGTGGGCCTCCGGTGTGGACGGAGACCGGGGTGGGGTGGGCCTCCGGTGTGGACGGAGACCGGGGTGGGGTGGGCCTCCGGTGTGGACGGAGGCCGGGTGGGCCTCCGGTGTGGACGGAGGCTGGGTGGACCTCCGGGGTGGACGGAGGCTGGGGTGGGGTGGGCCTCCGGGGTGGACGGAGACCGGGGTGGGGTGGGCCTCCGGTGTGGACGGAGGCCGGGTGGGCCTCCGGTGTGGACGGAGGCTGGGTGGACCTCCGGGGTGGACGGAGGCTGGGGTGGGGTGGGCCTCCAATGTCGATGGAGGCCGGGTGGGGTGGGCCTCCGGGGTGGACGGAGACCGGGGTGGGGTGGGCCTCCGGTGTGGACGGAGACCGGGGTGGGGTGGGCCTCCGGTGTGGACGGAGGCCGGGTGGGCCTCCGGTGTGGACGGAGGCTGGGTGGACCTCCGGGGTGGACGGAGGCTGGGGTGGGGTGGGCCTCCAATGTCGATGGAGGCCGGGTGGGGTGGGCCTCCGGGGTGGACGGAGACCGGGGTGGGGTGGGCCTCCGGTGTGGACGGAGGCTGGGTGGACCTCCGGGGTGGACGGAGGCTGGGGTGGGGTGGGCCTCCAATGTCGATGGAGGCCGGGTGGGGTGGGCCTCCGGGGTGGACGGAGACCGGGGTGGGGTGGGCCTCCGGTGTGGACGGAGGCCGGGTGGGCCTCCGGTGTGGACGGAGGCTGGGTGGACCTCCGGGGTGGACGGAGGCTGGGGTGGAGTGGGCCTCCAATGTCGATGGAGGCCGGGTGGGGTGGGCCTCCGGGGTGGACGGACCTGAAGTCACCCAGGATAGAGCTGACGACCTTTTAGGCTGAGGTGACTCTGGAGGAGGTTGATTCATGATTCAGACATCAGTAGGTGGTGTCATTGTGACCTTTAGTCTGAACCGAGAGAGTCTGGATAACAGATCATGTTACTTACTGAGGTTGTCATTTTTTACAGTGTTGTCCTTCATCTGCTTTAGTTCATCAAGACGCTGATTTGGTTCAGTGCTGGTGTCTCTCTCTCTTTTCTCTCTCTCATTTCTCTCCCTCCATTTCTTCTCCATCTGTCTTATTTTCTCTTTCTTTCTCTCCAACCTCCCTTCTTCATTCTTCCTCTCTCTATTTTTCTCATTCCCGTCGTCTCCCTCTTTCTTCTCCTCCCTCTCCCTTTTACTCTCTCACCTTTCTTCTTTCACTCTCTATCCTTCTCCCTCTCCCTTCATCTTTCTCGTCCTTCATTCTTTCTCTCCCACCTCCCTTCTCTCCCTCTCCCTCTATCTCTTTCTCTCATGTTTTCTCTATAAAAACAAAAACAACCAAACGTGTCTCTAGATTTAAGTTTATGTGATGATTTCTGACACGTTGAACTAAAACGATCCTGGAATAGAAACCAAATGGTCTACTTCTATATTTGTACCCAGTAATCCTCTGGATCCCAGTGTGAGATCTCCTCTGGATCCCAGTGTGATATCTCCTCTGGATCCCAGTGTGAGATCTCCTCTGGATTCCAGTGTGAGATCTCCTCTGGATCCTAGTGTGATATCTCCTCTGGATCCCAGTGTGAGATCTCCTCTGGATCCCAGTGTGAGATCTCCTCTGGATCCCAGTGTGACAACGTTCCTGCTCCTCCTCCTCTTCATCATCTCTCTGGTGCTGCCTTCAGCTTCATCAGTGTGGTTGGGGTTGTGCTTCCTGTTTCTAAATCTGATTTTTGAAGTTTCTAAGTTTAGTTTTTTCATTGCTGTCAGGTCAAAAACCTTGTATCTCCAGAATGTCAATAATAATAATAATAATAATAACTGTTATAAATGATGATCACTAATTAAACTTATATTATAATTTATAATAATAATAATATTATTGTAATAATGATAGTATAACAACATGTAGTCCTTCAGTTAAAAGTACACAGCTGTAGTATATTGTGTACTTCATTAAGAGACTAGTTCGTTGAAGACGGTCAATACTTCAATACTCTTTCATTTGGTTTCTTCCTTTCTTTCTCAGCTGGTCAATTTTGTTTCAATCTCTCTTTTTTTAATCTTTTCTCTTTTCTCTCTCCCTCTAAAAATAAGCTTGGCAAATCTTATCTTGTTATCAAGCTTTAGGATATTTTTTTTTGTTGATGTTTGTTGTTGATCTGCCAGTGCAGTGAGATAACATGACTAAAAATATCATATAACATATGAAAAGACAAAGAAAAGAGCGCCACCTACAGGAACTCAAACTCCATCAACAGGAAACCCAAGGAGAAAGACGTCACAGTACTGGACACACTGTTTGATTGACAGGTGATCTCTGGGAAGAGCAGTGAGAACACCACAGTGAAGAACACCACAGTGAGGAACACCACAGTGAGGAACACCACAGTGAGGAACACCACAGTGAAGAACACCACAGTGAGGGACACCACAGTGAAGAACACCACAGTGAGGAAGACCACAGTGAGGCTGGGAGACGAAGATGGAGACTAAAATATAAAGCAAATGAGGAACTTGAGGATTAACACTTTTTGTAGGAAAGAAGAAAGAATCCGTTCCTGGGATATATCACTGTAGATAATATATTACTCTCTCTCTCTCCCCTCTCTCTCTCTCTCTCTCTCTCTGTCTCTCTCTCAGGGTGGGTCACCCCAGCACCCCATCGGGGGCGGGTCCGGATGGGGAGGAGAACCCGGCGGCGCTGGCGGAGAGTTGCTTCAGGGAGCTGCTGGGCAGGGCGGCCTACGGCAACATGAACAATGCTGTCCGACCCGTGTTGGTGTAAGTACCAGGAAGTAACACTGACCAATCACACGCTAACCAGGGCTGACACCAAAACAGTCCTCCAAGTCTCCTTCTACCCATAATGCCTTGTGTTCTGGGGTGGTTTCCTGTAGCTGGTTGGATCCCGTTCTCTCTCCTAACGAACCACCACAGTTCTCTTCTACCCATAATGCCTTGTGTTCTGGGGTGGTTTCCTGTAGCTGGTTGGATCCCGTTCTCTCTCCTAACGAACCACCACAGTTCTCTTCTACCCATAATGCCTTGTGTTCTCTTGTTAGAGGACTGAGACGTTTTCAGGCGTCTCGTCGGTTATTTGGTGAATGTTGTTGTTCTCACCAGGAGACCAACCAGCTAAAGGAGGAAACGCTGCATAGGTTAATAAACCCACCAGAACATGCTGGCTGTGAACGCAGCCTTACTCCCAGTCCTTTTTCTTACCAAGGTGAGCAGTAAGACGATCTATTCTAACACCCACCAAGAGGGATCACCTCGCAGCGTCCGGAGACCAGCAGCCTGCTTCGGATTCATTTACAGTTTTATTGCATGCTGGACTCACATGCACGCTACCTGAGGTGGCATGAGAGCCAATAGATAACAGCACATGCAACACACACATATACACACACAGACACACACTCTTTCTCACTTTCTATTTCACATGCACACACACACTTCATCTCCACAGACGGAGGAGCTAAACTCCCAACACACAGAGGAAATTAAATGAGATTACTGTTCATGCAGGGGTTGGTGTGGCGGGGTGGGGGGGGGGGGGGACGTCGACCACCTCCACCTCCCGGGGTTTAAGTCACCAAATCAGCGCTGCTATTGGCTGTGCTGCCCGCCACTTAGCTGGCTTCTCACAAATTGGCCAATTACTGTGAGCGGCGGCGCCACGCGGTGATTGGACTGTCTGCTGAGCCGAGAGGAGGGGACAGCTGGGATACCATCAAGATGACTGTAGTACTAGTACTAGTATCTGTAGTAGTAGTAGCGGAAGTAGAATTTGTAGTAGAAGTTGTAGTAGTTGTAGTAGCAGTAGTAGTAATAGTAGTAGTAGTAGTTGTAGTAGTATTTTTAGTAGTAGTACTAATAGCTGCATTAGTGATATTGAATTGAGAGAGAGAGAGAGAGAGAGAGAGAGAGAGAGAGAGAGAGAGAGAGAGAGAGAGAGAGAGAGAGAGAGAGAGAGAGAGAGAGAGAGAGAGAGAGAGAGAGAGAGAGAGAGAGAGAGAGAGAGAGAGAGAGAGAGAGAGAGAGAGAGAGAGAGAGAGAGAGAGAGAGAGAGAGAGAATATGGGGGTCCATTCCAGTTGAGGAGTCATTATCACCACCGGGCTCCCAGGGGCCTTCTGGATCAAACTGGGAAGATATTGGACTCATTCTTCTCACCCTTTCTTTAATGCTCGTGTGCAAATGTGAACACACACAGACAAATTAAATTCCGCACACAAACGTGCACTTAAATCCCCTCACACGTGCACTTCCCTGTTCGAGTGCTTCTGTAATGACTGTGTGGGATTTCCTGATGCGTCGCTGCTAAATTAATTGTGAGTGTTTTATAGTTCCAGCGTTGAGTTGAGACCATTACTGTTACCAACTGATGAGCTGCTGCTCGTCACCATGCAACACACTCACCCTGCTGATGAGACCAGCAGGGCTCCCAGGGCCTTGAACATCCTTGAAAAATAACATGAGGCCTTTCAAGTTTGGGAAAATTAATGGATGGAAGGGAAGATTTTATTTGTATTATACTATAGGAGCCAAATTCATCAGTGTGCCCCAGCTCTCCCCCCGGGGATCAATACAGTATTTATCTATCTATCAACACTCTCCATCCGGAGGAAAACCCTGGGATGGTTGATGCAGCAGCAGTTGGAAAATGAAGGAAATGAAGGGAAGCAACATTTTCTTCTGTGTGCGTGTTTGCTATGAAAGATGTTTTTCCTGTTTGTACCTGACCTGGAAGTTGATCATTTATGTGTTGAGTGAATATCGACTCTTGAAGCCTTGAAACTCGTCGAAACCTCAGTGCATAATAAAAACACCACATCAGGGAGAAAATAATTCTTCGTTCCTGAAAAACACATTCTGCAGATAAGTCCTTTTAACCGCCGTGACTTGAGTCAGTACAGAACCAGCAGTGAGGAGGTCAAAGGTCAGAGCTGCAGCAGCCTGACAGTATTCCAACATGTCTACGTTCAGATGGCAGGTTGAAGGGTTGTCGTTGGCTGGGTGCCTACTGCCTGCTGCTGTCGGTCCTGCTGCCACCATCCATGTTTATCTGTACTGTAGGTCTACCATGTAAGACCCCCCCATCCAGCCCTGCTCCACACGCCCCCTCACCAGCCAATAGAGAATATCCTGTATCTGACACGCTAGCACCGCTCCGGGCTTGGCAGCTAGTTAGAGTCATCAAGGCATCACAACAGACCGCGCTGACAGATTACTGTGTGTTAGCGAGGCTTCATCATCTCTGTACATATACACAGAATACACAAGACAACTAAACTACACCAAAACTAAACCATCGATTCATAATCCCTCAGTAGAATAGCTACTAAGTAGCCACGGTTAGCATAACACAGGGACCTTAGAACCTTAGTAGCATCCTGCCACCACAGCTAACACAACGTTAGCATGGCTAGCTAACTGGCTCTGAGTAATGAGGTATTAGTTAGTACTATTAGGTATTAGTTAGGAGTATTAGGTATTAGTTAGTAGTACTATTAGGTATTAGTTAGGAGTATTAGGTATTAGTTAGTAGTACTATTAGGTATTAGTTAGTAGATTAGGTATTAGTTTGTATTATTAGGTATTAGGTATTACTTAGTATTATTAAGTATTAGTTAGTACTACTATTAGGTATTAGTTAGTAGTATTAGGTATTAGTTAGTAGTATTAGGTATTAGTTTGTATTATTAGGTATTAGTAGTATTAGTTTGTATTATTAGGTATTAGTTAGTAGTATTGGGTATTAGTTTGTATTATTAGGTGTTAGTTAGTATTATTAGGTATTAGTTAGTAGTGTTGGGTATTAGTTTGTATTATTAGGTATTAGTAGTATTAGGTATTAGTTAGTATAGGTATTAGTTTGTATTATTATGTATTAGTTTGTATTATTAGGTATTAGTTAGTAGTGTTGGGTATTAGTTAGTATAGGTATTAGTTTGTATTATTAGGCATTAGTTAGTAGTATTAGGTATTAGTAGTATTAGGTATTAGTAGTATTAGTTAGTAGTATGAGGTATTGGTAGTAGTAAATTGTGCCTCGTTCATCAGTGTTTCTTCCTGTTTCTTGCTCTGAGGCTCTGACATCAAAGTATTTTTCACCTTGATCAGATGAGTAATACATGTTTAATTTGCCTTGTAAGAGAATCTCACAGCATCTTCAGAGTCTCCATCAGCATCAGCCTGGGAGGGTAAACGGGTGTGAACGGGGTGACATGCATCAGAGGTTAGCAGAACTTTTGACCTTGAGTGCATCAGCTCCCTGACGCCATCGATCCTTTTGCCTTTTTAAGGGAGATTTCAACACCTGAGGTTGTTTTTCTGGTGTATTGATTTCAAAAGGCCTTCCTCAGTTTGACTGGTGCTTTTTTTCAGAGCCTTGAGGCGGAGTCACAATTTCTAAATGAGATGGATGTCATTGTCTGGATGTGGGCGATGCTGAAAAACATCGTGTTCCCACGGTCATGGAAAAAGTCATGGTATTCAAAAATTGGATTTTGAAGGAAATGTGTTGCTGATCTTTTTCCTCCAACCAGTGAAGTGTTGAATGTTCCATCTTGGCTGCTTGTTGATCCACTTCAGATCAGAAATGTCCTGATAGTTTCGGTCCTAAGAGATAGTTGGAGCAGAAATCAGACCTGGACAGAGACTCTGATGGATCCTGGTCCTGGAGATGCTGCTGCAGGTCCTGGGATAGTCCTGGAGTTTGATTAGGAAAGAGGCGTGGGAACCCTGAGCGTGTGTCAAACCTTCCTTGGATAGATGAAGGTTGAGGATAATATTCACTAATAATAGTAATTGTCTCCTGGAGATCCGACCTGAAACCTGAAAGAGCAACAGAAACACTGATCCGTCTTTGTGCCCTTACCAATTAATAACACTTATTTGACTACTTGACATCAAAAACAGCTAATAACCCCCCCCAACAAGCTCTCGGTCTTTTCTTCTTCTTCTGTCCTGAAAGTGGGCGTAGTGCTGATCTCAGGTTCTGTCTCAGTCATTAGCGCTCTGCCTTTCCGACGGCCCGGCTCAGCGGTTCGCGCTAATCGTCCCTTGAGCCTCGCAAAGTTGAGCCCTTTTTTTAATTGGATGTCTTCATCACATTTTCTGAGCTGTCGTTTAGCAGCTTTCTCTCTCTACCATCTTATTTCTTCTTCTTCTTCTTCTTCTTCTTCTTCTCTCTCTTCTCTCTTTCATTCCATCTTTTCTTTCATCTTTCCAAATGTATTAAATCCCAGTCTGACTCTATTCTCTCTCTCTCTCATCTCTCTGTCTATCTACCAGGAGAGCTGGAATTCGTAGGATGGTATCATCAAGTAACTAGTTACTGTTACTCGTACGGTACTTGCTCTTTTGCGTACTTCAAGATTCAAGATTCAAGATTCAAGAAGTTTAATTATCACATACACACACGAGGTGTGTAGTGAAATGCAAAGTGGCAATGCTCAGCAGAAATGTGCAAAATAACAGGTTCACACTATTTACAATAACCAACACAATATTTACAATGTCACAGTTTTTAAGAGCTCTATATAAAAAACAACACAATATTTACAATAAGAGCACTTTATAAAAAAATATAGTAAAAAAAGGGAAAATTGTATGTATAATATAATATAAATTATAAATTATGTGTAGTCTTTACCTAAGTGTGTGTGTGTGCATAAGAGGGGCAGTGTGTGGGTCTTGGTGGGGGCCCTGGTGAGGTCAGGAGTTCACAGTCCTGATGGCCTGAGGAAAGAAACTCCGTCTCAGTCTCTCTGTTTTGGCAGCGTGACTACGGAGGCGCTTGCCTGACCGCAGCAGCTGAAACAGTCCGTTGTTGGGGTGGTGAGGATCCTTCATGATCCTGCAGGCTCTGGTTCTGCACCTCCTGGTGTACAAGTCCTGCAGGGTGGGGAGTGTAGTTCCAATAGTGCGCTCAGCCGAACGCACTACTCTCTGCAGAGCCTTCCTGTCCTGAGCGGAGCTGCTGCCAAACCAGGCAGTGATGCTTCCTGTCAGGATACTCTCCACAGCTCCAGAGTAGAAGGACTGAAGGATCCTCCGGGAGACTTTAAATTTCCTCAGTTGCCTGAGGTGGTAAAGGCGCTGCCTCGCCTTTCTCACCAGAGTGTCAGTGTGTGTGGACCATGTGAGATCTTCGGTGATGTTGACTCCCAGGTATTTATACCTGCTCACCCTCTCCACAGTAGTCCCATTAATCCCCAGTGGTGAGTACGTCCTCTGTTGTTGTGTCCTCCTAAAGTCCACAATCAGCTCCTTAGTTTTGGTGACATTCAGGAGGAGGCTGTTGTCCTGGCACCAGAGTGACAGATCAGCAACTTCCTCCAGGTAGGCCTTCTCGTCGTTGTCGGAGATCAGGCCCACCACCACTGTGTCATCCGCAAACTTAATGATGGTGTTGGAGCTGAACCTGGCCAGGTATGTAGGTATGTTTGAGTAGTTTTACTCAAGTATGTTTTGACTCAGTCTTTTCGAGGACACATTTTGTTGTCACCAGTTGAAACTGCTGAATGGATCGTCTTGATTAACACTTGGTTTTGTACTTTATTCCATCAATGTTTTCAATTTATAGAAAATATCCTGTTTGAACTGTGAACTTTGAACTCTGTCCTCTGAAAATACCATGCTCAGTAGTAACTCAGTAACGTTACTCTCTACCTTTTACTAGTAATAGGTAGTAATTTTAGTCAAATCTCATCAAAGTAACTAACTTTTACTTGAGTACCATATTTTAGTACTAAAGAGAAAAGGAGGCTTGGATTGAAGAACCAGAGTTACCCTTTTAGTGTGTGTGTGTGTGTGTGTGTGTGTGTGTGTGTGTGTGTGTGTGTGTGTCAGTCAGTCCAGCTCTATTAGAGTGAAGTCAGTTTCCACAGTGAGTCGCCTCATCTGGACAATCCCACAATCCTTTGTTTCTTGCAGCAGACCCCCAGCTGACTCCCAGTCAGTCTCATCCCAGGTCAAACACCGACACCAGCCGTCTGCCAACACACACACACACACACACACACAGAGGCAGACACATGCAAGGATGAAAGGAGCATGTCAACATGCCAAGACAGTGAAGAGTGCACCACATATGCAGGAACACACACACACATACACACACACACACACAGCAAAACACACATCCATGGGAAGATACACAGAAATAGACACGCCAGGATGCTCTGTGTGCCAAAGCAACATGTACCCTCTTAGACAGGGGGGAGTGCTCACATCACACACACACACTCACACACTCTCACACACACACACACACACACACACACACACACACACACACACACACACACTCACTCACTCACTCACTCACTCACTCACTCACTCACTCACTCACTCACTCACTCACACACACACACACACACACATCCCTGGACTGTGGTAAAATCTAGGCGTGGAAAATGAATGAGTAACACTTACATTGCTCAGTGACCGTTGTCGGTACTGGGCAGCTCCCAGTGGCCACCAGTAGGAGACTGGGCTGATACTGGGCAGCCAGTAGGAGACTGGGCTGGTACTGCTCCCAGTGGCCACCAGTAGGAGACTGGGCTGGTACTGGGTAGCTCCCAGTGTGTAACCTCTGCTCTCCCAGTCTGTTGTTGTCAGCCTGTCTGGTTGAATGAGGATCATCAACAGCCTGTTTTTCCACCCTGACCAATGACACTCTAGCGGCACGCGCCCTCTGCTGGCCGGTCGGCGCCACGTCAGCCGGGTCATAAACAAACCAATGGTCAGGAGGCGACTGTCTTGACTGTGTGATAATGTTAGGGTGATGAAACAGACAACAGGCTCTGTGGGTGGACTAGACTAGACTAGACTAGACCCCTGATTCTCCATCACAGAGTACTGCTGGTTTTCAGGTGAATGCATTTAACTACCTGGTATGGTTGGAAACCAGCAGGACTCTGGACCCAGTGGACCAGCACTGAGAACCAGACCACCACACTGTTAACAGGGTGGTGGAGGATCTGGTGGAAAAGGAAGCTGTGTGGCGTCCTGATGAAGACCTGGGGGTGAAACAGGTCTTGACTTAAAGGTTCCTATCATTGAGGTTCCATGTTGTTGTTCCCAAGTATACCACGGTTCAGGATGTTGTTATTCATGATGATTTGCACGACTAGTTACACGAATATTTATTAAATGAATGTGAAAACTTAAGTCGTCACAATACTGGACCCTGATTGGCCGACAACACCAGCTCCTCTAATTCAAACAAGGTGTAATTGCTGAGTGGAGGCTTTCCATACTGGCCTGATTGGACGGATTTCAGGAAGTCTTTAGTGAGGGGAGCCAATCAGGACCAAGTCCAGTTGTGATACGTGGCTGTTATAGCCGCAAAGGGTCCAACTCCATATTAATGCCCATGGTTTTAGAATGGGATGTCCAGCAAGCTCAGATAGGTGAGATGGTCAGGTGTCCACTGACTTTTGGCCATATACATTTTTATCTCAGATAAATAAATACATAAATACACAAGAGGATTATTGTGGTCTGTATAATATATTTTTATTATTATTATTTTTTGGATTTAATAATTAATTTAATAAATCATGTCATGACCCCCATGTTGAGAGCTCGACACTGCCAGGGTTAGCGGTTTGATTCCCACGGAAAATTTGCGTAAAAACACAAAAAATAAATACAGAAATAAATACAGATCTGGAATCAGTGTAACAGATCTGAATGCTTCCGTCATTGTGGTGCAGTCTCATTGTCTCTATTTGCTTCAGTCTGCTGCGGTACATCTTGTCTGTCTGGCTTGTTGTCGAAACAAGCGCTCCTCTAGCAGTGCTCCTGGAGGGGGGAGGAGCAGGGAGCGTCTTCAGGCTAAAAATAGCAGGGATTGGGGTTAACAGGGGGGGAGGAAGAGGAGGAGGAGGAAGATGAAGATGAAGAGGAGGAGGGTTGGTTAGATTGACGTCATGGTGGTAAAAGGAGGCTGTTATCATACAAGCAGCCTCCAGTCCTCTGCTCTCTTCTTTTACACCTTCCTTCCTTCTCCTTCTTTCATCTTCCTCTCTCTCACTCCTATCCCTTTTTTCTCATTTCTTTCTCCCTCTCTCTATTTCTCAGTCTCTTTCCTTTCTCTTCTCTCAACATTTCTCTTTCTCTCTATCACTTTCTTGTATACCCCTTCCTCCTCTCTCTCCATCTCTTTCTACAGCCTCCAATACTCTCCTCCCCTCTTTTTTTCTACCTATTTTCCCTCCCTGCACTTCTTTTGATCCCACCCTCTTATTGTCTAGCCCCTCTCCTCTCCTCTCCCTCTCTTTGGATGGAGAGAATAGCAGGAAATAGGGATGGACAGTTGACGTGGAGGTTGAATGAGAGAGAATTGAGATCAGATGTATGGAGAAAGATGGAGATGATGAGATGATGGAGGGAGAAGTGGGGGAGGAAGAAAGATAGATTAAGGGTAAAATAAGTAAGAAATGAACGTCAGTATGAAAGTCAAGCCCTCATTGAGTCGCCCTGCCTGTGTGCATGAGTGTTATCCAGGGTTTTACACAGTTATAGATCATGAACCTTTCTGAACATCACGTCTTCAGCTTCAGTTGTGAGTCAAAGTGGAAGCTCAGCCGTCATTCCCACCGTCCAGCCGACAGTCCAGAAGGTACGGAGAGAAACGACCAACCTCGAGTTCAGAGGCTGAATGCATAGGAATAAAAAACACTGTGAATGAGGTCGATACGAGGTCGGCTTTCAATGTGATGTGAATCGAGTCCAGGACCGAGGTACGGTCCTGATGATGGCGATGAAAGACGTCAAAAAGCTGCATGGGGTCAAAGATGTAGATGTGACTGTGAGTGGAGTAAAGATCACCCATCACACCCACCGTCGAATCAATCCACCCTGCCTTTGAGTGAGGAACAATCCGGAAGAACTGGAGAGAAATGGGTTTCAGAATGAGGTCGATACGAGGTCGGCTTTCGATGTGATGTTGCCGTCGTGAATCGAGTCCCGAGGTTTGGTCCTGATGTGGAGATGCAAGGAGTGGAAAAGCTGCATGGGGTCAAAGAGCAGATGGAGATGTAGTTACGACCGCTTGACTACGTCTGCTATCCTCGGGTCCTGCAGGTCTGGGAAGTCTTGAAAAGTAAGACGAAGGGGATAATCTCCAGGTCTCCAGGAAAGTATGAGACAAGTTTGGAGAAAGAATGTTCTGTCCCGATGCGAGTACAGTGTGATATTAGTTCAATACACTGTGGTTGGATCTGTTACACCCATACTGGATACGGTACTGAGGGGTCTTGTGCAGGTCTGGAAACTCTGGAAACTACATTTCATTTCCAGGTCTTGAAGGTTGAGGACTTGAGGTCTTTTCCCACAACTACATTTCCGTGTAGCTGTAGATCCACTGTCTCTTTACACATGGGTATATTATGTGTAGTGTGTAATAATCAGCTGTAGAGTTGGTCATAGTCCAACCGTACTGCTCCTTAAAACAGACCGACATCTTCAAATCAGGCCAAGATTATTATCTTGAACTTCTACCGTTCGCCTTAACTCTGATTTCTGATTTCTATCCATGTGATCAATGGGAAACAGGAATATGAACTATGGCTTGGACACTGGCACTCCTGTCTGTTGGTTGTTTGTAATGTGATCTAGGAATTGAAGGGAAGCTTCTTCTACTGCTGTTGTTCATAGTGACTCTGGATGAGAGCATCGGCTGAATGACTGAAATGTCCCCAGACCTTCGTTTGTTCGTTGTTCATGTGTCTTTTCTTGGGAAGCTGTTGAGGGCTGTCAATTGTAGTCATCAGGGGTAAGAGATGATGTGTAATTGGATGCTGTTTTTGGTGATCGACCAGGGAAAATACAGCGCACTCAACAAATAGCTCCATGAAGAAAGACTTCAATCGGCAGCTGCTGTTGATTGAGGTTAGTCTGCTCTACTAGATGTTCCCAGTGGTTAGAAAGCACCAGCCGCTGTGGATGGATGAAGAAGTTCCAGGAAGCAACAAGAATAAACAGCAGATGCGACTGAAAGATTTATGTCAGATTTAATTTGAGGCCGCAGGTCGACTCCAGGAGGAATGAGTAACCACGCTGATTCCATCTGCATTCGTTCCTCAACGCCCACGCCATCTCAGACAACCCTTTGACCTCCTCTACGTTTCTACACGTTGAGTTCAGAGTGGAAATGTAAATGTGTGGGTTTGCTTTCGTTTTCCCTTCAGGCTCCCTGATCAGCGGGGGGGGTTTCAGGTCTTAATGGACATTACATTGTTGTATAGCTGATCCCTGCATGGTGTAGTTGTTTTATAGGTATTTTAACCTGAATGTCCATTGGGCGCTGTGAACACTAGTTCCTCCCTATACTGTGTAGAACATCAATCAATCAGCAGAATGATTGTGTATTGTAATGTGATGATGGGTGATGAAGGTTTTAAGGTGTCTTGTCTGAAGAGTTGTGTTCATACAGACCACATGCATCATGTTGCTGCTCAGTATCACAACCAGTTAGTGATCCTCTTCACAGTGATCATTTGATTAAATGATGGATACATTACGATCAGTTTTGCATTGTAGTGCAGAATTGATATCAGACTCAGAATCAGTTTATCCCCAAGACTTAATGGCTGTTCTCCTTTTCAACGCTCTTCTGGGGGAACATTTAATTTGCCACTCGACGTGTGACTATGTGACGTGTTGAATATATACGGTATATACTATGTATTTTATATATTTTCTATTTTGAGGCATCCGTGACAATATTGTGGCGGTGCAAAGTGATACAACAGGAACACATGGTTCTCTCTGTTCATACCCTGTAGAGGGTTGTGAACAGAACTGAGCAGACTTGATCATGTTCCTGATTCTTGTCTTGATATTCTTCATAACAGTCTTCTCACCCAACAGGAACAGGCCTGCTAGCCATGTTAGTACTGCACAGATCTCCCAACTAGCATGATAGAAAATGGTTGGTTGGTCATGTATTTAATATTGAGGGTCCCCAGACTATCTGTGATGACTTTGAGGTGCCTGTGTTAACAACAAGCTGAACTAAACCAGCTGAAACTGGATATGTTGTCTGATTCTTTCTCCCCTCCAGTCATCTGGACAACCATCGCCTGTGGGAGCCCAATGAGTTTGCTGTTTCCTGCTTCAGGATCATCATGTACTCCATCCAGGTACGCCATGTTGGGAAATGACCAATGAAATTAATGTATATATGATGATGATGAAAATTATGTATATACAGTATGTGTCCTTTATACTCACATAAAGCTTTAAACTTTTTCACCTTGAGGCAAATGTGTTGTTAGCCCCGCCCACCTCCGCAGGCGTTGAAGCAGCAGACGGAGAACGCAGCCGACCAACGCTGATGTTCACCTTGTTTTTAACGTTTCCTCCATTATTGTTGTTGTTGTGACTTCCTGCTCTGTGGCCGCTAGCCTCACCTTGATAGCCACGCCCAGCTCACTTCTGACCACGCCCCCAACAAATGGGACAAATGGTATTTAAACATTCAAAAAGCTTGCTCTGGATAATGTCAAGGAGTTTGACAACATAAATGAACCATATTACTGTGTGTGTGTGTGTGTGTGTGTGTGTGTGTGTGTGTGTGTGTGTGTGTGTGTGAGAAAGGGGAGTGTGTAAGAGAGGATGTGACTCATAGATCTTTGAAGTTCAGGCCCCTGGGATGTTATTCTCTAACTTTGCAGCAACACACACACACACACACACACACACACACACACACACACACAGTACATGCATGTTCAGCCACCAACTGCTGGTGCTTTTACTACTGGTGTCAATCACAGACTCAACCTCTCTCTCTCTCTCTCTCTCTCTCTTTTTCCGCCTCTCTCATCATAGCTTTCCATCATCCATATGCCATAATTTCTCACTTATTCATACACACACACACACACACACACACACACACACACACACACACAGACTCCTAGTCTTGTTAAACCCCAAGAGATGCACCCCCCCCCCCCCCCCAGCCCAGACATCCCTCCCCCTCTCTCTCTTCTGTCTGTTCTTTTAATTGGTCGCTCGGCCAAGAGTTCCCAAGTGACCCTGAGCTGCTGCCAGAGATAAGGCGTGTGTGTCTGTGTATGTCTGTGTGTGTGTGTGTGTGTGTGTGTGTGTGTGTGTGTTTGCGGCTAGATTTGTGCTGTCTATGCTTTTTTCTTTGTGTGTGTGTGTTTGAAGAGGGTTGTTTTTTATTTGTGTATATGTGTGTGTACTTCTGTGTGTGTGTGTGTGTGTGTGTGTGTGTGTGTGTGTGTACCATTTGAGTGTGTGTTCAGAAGTCGGTCGAGTTTGGTTTGTCTGACCTGTCTGGGGGTTTGTGTCCGTGTGACGAAAAACAAACGCACCCCGTCTTCGTCCACGCTGGGACCGACGTCAGCAGAAAACCTCAGAGATTTAACCTCTTGAACCAGACAGAACCAGACAGAACCAGACAGAACCACAGTCACTCTGACCGCCCAGTCTGGGTGACGTTCAACAACAACAACTATTAACCTGGTTCCAGTCTGTAACTTGATCTACCATGATGGACTTGTCTGCTCTTCTCTGGTGTTCATACCAGTTAAGAACACATGAAGAAACATCTGAACATGAGCATCAGTCCAGACTGACCAAGTCTCCTTCTACCCATAATGCCTTGTGTTCTGGGGTGGTTTCCTGTAGCTGGTTGGATCCCGTTCTCTCTCCTAACGAACCACCACAGTTCTCTTCTACCCATAATGCCTTGTGTTCTGGGGTGGTTTCCTGTAGCTGGTTGGATCCCGTTCTCTCTCCTAACGAACCACCACAGTTCTCTTCTACCCATAATGCCTTGTGTTCTGGGGTGGTTTCCTGTAGCTGGTTGGATCCCGTTCTCTCTCCTAACGAACCACCACAGTTCTCTTCTACCCATAATGCCTTGTGTTCTGGGGTGGTTTCCTGTAGCTGGTTGGATTCCGTTCTCTCTCCTAACGAACCACCACAGTTCTCTTCTACCCATAATGCCTTGTGTTCTGGGGTGGTTTCCTGTAGCTGGTTGGATCCCGTTCTCTCTCCTAACGAACCACCACAGTTCTCTTCTACCCATAATGCCTTGTGTTCTGGGGTGGTTTCCTGTAGCTGGTTGGATTCCGTTCTCTCTCCTAACGAACCACCACAGTTCTCTTCTACCCATAATGCCTTGTGTTCTGGGGTGGTTTCCTGTAGCTGGTTGGATCCCGTTCTCTCTCCTAACGAACCACCACAGTTCTCTTCTACCCATAATGCCTTGTGTTCTGGGGTGGTTTCCTATAGCTGGTTGGATCCCGTTCTCTCTCCTAACGAACCACCACAGTTCTCTTCTACCCATAATGCCTTGTGTTCTCTTGTTAGAGGACTGAGACGTTTTCAGGCGTCTTGTCGGTTATTTGGTGAATGTTGTTGTTCTCACCTGGAGACCAACCAGCTAAAGGAGGAAACGCTGCAGAGGTTAATAAACCGATCAGAACATGCTGCCTGTGAACGTACCCTAAATCTCTCTCTCTCCTCCCCCAGGCCCAGCATTCACACCACGTCATCCAGCAGGTTCTGGGCCACTTGGACACCCACAACAAAAACACACCACGGGTTCGAGCCGGCATCGTCCAGGTCCTCCTGGAAACGGTGGCCATCGCCGCCAAAGGCTCTGTGGGTGAGTAATCTTCACCCACCGGTTAATGGAGGCGACAATTAAGCTTTTCTTCTGCAGAAAGCTTTCCAATTCAGCTTTCCTGCTGAAAGCAGAGTGGCACGGCGGAGGCTTGCTGGGTTCACAACCCCGTGGATCAAAATGTTGGATTGAAGTGCTTTACTTTTTTAGAATTTGATTTCTGCTTTATGCTCATTTCTTTATCCAGTATCCTGTTCTTCTCTCTAACTCTGTAAAGATACTGGAGCATTTTCTCACACTCAGGTGTAAGCTGGTCTCCACTCTGAGATGGATGGATGGATGGATAGATGGTTAGATGGATGGATAGATGGATGGATAGATGGATGTATGGATGGATAGATTGGGGTTGCAGCAGCATAACAGTATCACAAAATATAAAAATATAATAAAATGACCTACATACAATAAAATACACAAACATGAAGTAGAACCAGGATGTACAGCAGGTGGAGGCATAGTTACATATATATAAGTAAGTTATAAGACTGAGATTAGCAGCTTGTGAATGAATGGATGGGTCATATATACAGAGTTAATGGATGAATGTAAAAAGGAAGTGCAGGGCAATGGTAATGAATGGTCTTCAGTGGGAACAAACTAGGGTGACCCAGTGGATAGAGGGACCATCCTGTAAGCAGAGCGTCCCACGTTCGATCCCCTATGACCCTAAGTTCTGCAGAATGACCTCTGACCTTCCACTGACCTCGTTCTGACGAGACAAGGAAGGAGTCTGAACAGGAAGTCAGGATAGAGAATCACCGGCTCCGTGATGAGTTCATCGTATCCCTGCTGCTGTGTTTTCTGTGGTTTGGTGAATGTGATGGATGGTGCGTGCTAATTGCTCCGTAATTAATGAAGCATGAAATCTATTGGAGGCACTCCATCTGAAGGGCATATTTGACACCATGTTCTTTGATGAGCAGCAGAGGAGCAATTTAAAAAACCACTGCAAGTAATTTACCGTTGAATTCAGTCTTCAAAGGGATTTTTATTTTCATTTATTTTAAGTGGAAAATAAATCTGCCACTGCGGTGAGAGAATTTCACTTGTTTCCAGTGCAAATTAACATTATCTTGCAAAGCCGATGGTCTCCAGATAATGTCACTTTGAATCCAGTTGACACCAACATGTTTGAATCATGCTGAAATGTCTTTGTGTTTAACCCCTCGAACCTCTGTTTCACCCCTTCTGCCCACTTTTATTGGAAATGCAATGCCTTCGCGACAGGAATGAGCCAAGAGTCCAAAAGAAACGATGCACACAACTTTGAAAATGAATTCACAACTCCTCCCAATCTCTGGCTTGGTATGTTGGTGTGACTAGAGGTAGCAACACCCAGTCAAATTGAAACTTCGTCCCATTGGATTAAAAGAAAAGACCACTTCCAACAGACTTGACGCCTGGCATTAACAAGCATCCTGGGTGATCAGATTGTATTCACATGCAGCAAAAACACTTTAAGTCAAGGTCATTAACAGCAGACTGTAAATACAAAGCGTCTCCAGTCCACATCTAGTCCACATATTGCGTATATATATATATATACATATATATAGGGAAATAAACAATAAAAAAAGTCCAAACAAGAAGTGCACTAGAAACGTTTCAGGCAGCTCAGGATACACATGGATGGGGAACAAGCCAGATGAGGCATTCACTGTCAGTTGACGTGCACGGCAGTCTGCATTTTAGCGAGGGTAAACACCAGAGAAGCTTTTTCATGTCCGGTGGAAATGTAACGTCTCATATCCGACACAATCCGGATATGAGACGCGCGGTAATGCCAGGTGGAAAGAGACTTCTGTTGATTTGTGGATCTAGCTAACATTAACAGCTGATACAACACCACGGTGTCACTGTGGTGGTATCAGTATTTGTAAATATATGTGTATGTATATATTGAGTTTTTGGTCTGAATATATGGGGGAAGGTTTTGATTTGGTTTCATGTCGTGGTTCTGTAGTTCAACAGTGTTTGTGGTTTTGATGCTGTAGAATAGGACCGTGACGTGATGCTACCCCACCCTTTGTGCCCCACAGGTCTTCTAACTAGAATAGAAGACCTGTGACGATGTGTTTTAGTGCTTCTTCAGTAACTAGTTCCAGTGTTTTGTTCCTAGTGTGCAAATCCAGTGCGTCTTATGTAACGGGTATTTACATTTTCAAGGAAAACAAAGCTCACCATGATGATTCCCATACAGCAGCTCCTGTGTTACCCAGGGAGCTAGATGGCAGACTGTGATATTCTGTGTATGTGCATGATGAAGAAGACTTTTTTGACAGTATGCATGAATTGGTAATTGTTGCATTGTTGCATAAAAGCCATAATAACCTTGAGGATGTTCTTCCTGTGTTGTGGGGACCCCAGTGCCAGTTACATCTCATCCTACCCATGAAGAATATCCTCTGGGGTATTAAAAAATCATCATTGCTGTAGTGGATGTCCTTGAGACGTTCTCCTCCTGAACATTTACCCAACTTAAAGTTCATGTGCCGTCAAGCTTGTTGATGAAGGTTTTTCTATCTGACTCTTTCCAGAATGAGAGAATCACCTCTTGAAAACAAAGTAAAAAAAAAAAAAAAGTTAAAATCATCACAGAATGTTAACTTGCTGATAATTTCCTCAAAATGGATGTAGAGTGTTTTGGAAGGGAACACTCCCAGCATTAGTTAAACCATTAAAATGGGTGTTTTTGTTGGTTTAAATGTGCCACAGGCAACCAGCTAGGCAGGGACTGACTTGGTCATAATCCGAGGTGTTGCTTTGTGTGACAGAGTGAATTAGTACGACTGGACCGGAGGAGACATGCTAGCCAGGCTAACAGCTCAGATAAAGGGGTGTTACTTTCTACTGTATCTGTGTGTAGATTGGATTTGTATTTAGTGGTAGTAGTAGTAGAACCTTTAAATAATCCTCTAAAGCTAAACCTCTAAAAATGAGAGAGAATGAAGAGTTTGGTTCCATAACCACCATTTACTTAAATATTTGTGTAACTATTATTTCTCCAGGGAAGGTTGGTTGAGGCAGCATGCTTCATCCCCACCCTGCTTCACGTTCATACCTGGGAGCTGCCCAGTGCAACCACAGTCTTCTACTGTTGGCCACTGAGCAGCTTCACTGGAACAGTTGGTGGTTGAATTCCTTGCTCAAGGGCACGTTGACATTGGTGGTTGTTGAGGGAACGGGGGAACTCATTCGCTTCCCCCACTCAATTCTTCATCCAGGGATTAGGACCGTCAGCCTTTCCGCCACTATCCTATTCTTCCTGTAGGCTTCTTGTAGGCAGTGATGGCTGTTCCTGTCATTCAATGCATTTCATCTGATCTGAGTGTTGCTTTGTGGATGCTTCCAGGTCCCACGGTGCTGGAGGTGTTCAACACTCTCCTGAAACACCTGAGGATGAGCGTGGACTTCGAGCTGGGCGAAAGCTCCCGGCGAAACTCCGCCTCCAGCGTGTCGTCCGGTCGCGCCAAGGAGAGCGAGGAGCGCATCGTCCAGAACGCCATCATCCAGACCATCGGTAGGCAGAGTTTGTTTGTTCTTCATCTTTATTTAACCATGAAGTAACTTCCATTCCCATGTACAACTATTCCAGCAGGACTGTCTGCACTAACCAAGGAGTTTTGTCTTTTTGGCACAAGGTGGCGCTAGTTAATTATGTTCACACCCTTGTTAGTTTGTCTGTCAGCAGGACGTCTCAAGAACTTACCAATGGATTTCCATGAAATTTGGTGGACAGATCGGCCTCAGGCCAACAAACCATTGATACAATTTTTATTGATAGATGATTATTGTTTTTTAGTCATTTAGGGTGAAGGCATGGATTAACTTAAAACTGAAGTGATAGAAATGATGTCTTTGGGTGTAGAAGTGTTCAGTGTTGGTGAGGTTGGTGCTCCAAGTGCCCTCTAGTTTGATCAGACATCAAGAGCTTCCTGACTGCAAAACAATACGATTAGATGTGAAACAGCGTCTGTTGTTCAGAAATAAGACCTCATGCCTTCATTGACCAATCAGAATTGAGTATTCAACAAAGCCGTGTACTATTCTATGGCAGGATGGATGGATGCATGGCAAAATATAAAATACAAGGCCTAAATACAATAAAATACACAAGAAACATGAAGTAGAACCAGGATGTACAGCGGATGTTTCAAGTTTTGTTGAATCCCTCTTACCTCATGTTGGCTCCAGGCCCTCAATATGACAGGAAGCCAGCGGTCCTTCTCTGATCTCTATCTTGTTCTGCTGCCAGGCTTCTTCGGCGGTAACCTGCCAGACTACCAGAGAGCTGAAGTCATGATGTTCATCATGGGCAAGGTGCCAGTGTACGGGACGCCCTGCCACACCTTGGACACCGTCAAGATTGGGTGAGTCACGCATTCATTAGCCAAGGACGTCAGGGTTCCCCTCCCCCATCACAGCCAATCAGCCGAGTTCCCAAAAGATTGTTCCCTGGAATATTGTCTCTAAACATCTCAAATTTGCCTTTCACATTTAAGGTACCTCACCTTGTTTTCTTTCAAGTTCAAGTTCCTCCCTTTCCTGGAGGTCCCTCCAGGAAAGGGGGTCCTACCGTACAGCCAGTCAGCTTAGCTCACAAAAAGCTAAATTGTCTCCAAACAGAGTTCATTTGTCTCTAACATGGACTCACTGTGTTACTCACAATTTCCTCATATCAACAGACATCCATGCTCTCTGCCTCGGTAAGGAATAACACGGTAATCTGTGTTGACATTGAATTTCAAACCATGGTGGGTGGGGGAGCCGCTGATGCTGTGGAGTACGCAGATAAAACGCCTTCAATTTGTATGTCCTTTCTCAAAAACATCATAAAGCACTTCGGATGTTTTTTCACAGTTTTTTGCTTTAAGTGAAATTAAAACATTTCAGCCAAACGTACCACACGTCTGCTCCAACGAGGAGTCAGTGATCTGATCCCATCTGAACGAACGGCGGGGTGAGGCACTCATCCCAAAGCACGCAGTGAACTTTTGTTTTCTTGAAAATGACATCAAAAAAATCACATCAGTCAAAGTTTTTTTGATGCCTTGAAGGAGAATATCCATTCAAACCAGTCACAGGCCAAAAGATTGGGAACTGGGGGGGGGCATCTAAGCATTTTTGTTTTCTTGTGGAATAACCTTTAAACAAAATAGAAGGGTGAATTTTTCTTGACATTCAGAGAATCGACCAATGTGTGTTTTTCCTGGCGATGGGTATTGGTGCCAATATTCAATAAAAAATAATAATTCAGTGTTTACACTACGACTCTTCATTGAACCTCCGGTCAATAATAATCAACCAATCAATATATTCACGTGTATTTGTGTGGAATTCAGTCTGAATATTGCATCAGAATCAGTTCAGGTTGAGGACTTGAATGTTTTCAGTGTTTTCGGTGCTGATCAAGTTAAAATAGAATCATTAGACGACGACATCAGAGTCGACGAGGCTTCGTAAGCTGAGACGAGCTGCACCGTCTGTCAGGACTCCGCTAGCAAACTGCTCTCCTGTCAAACCCCCACACACACACAGGACATACATGCACACACATACGCTTGCACATGCACATGCACATGTACACCCTCCCCACCCCACCTACACACACACATTTTCATCTATGCAGTCCTTACAGAACAAAAAGAAACACACACACTCCACCCCTGCAAAGTGAATTGTGTCCTGAGCTGTACAACATGATGTCCTCTTCACCCTGAACGCTGCGTGGTGCGTTCAGCTCCCGGGTCACTAGAGGGACTTGAAAAAAAGAACACCCAAAAAAACAAGCTAATCCTGCAGGCCTCCAGAGGGCAGGAGCAGATAATCCCAAATCAAACGAACGCTCCCCTCCTACTCCTTCGTCTTCTCTTCTTCCTCCTCCTCTTCTTCATACAGCCTCCAGGCTCTCTCTCTCTCTCTCTCTCTCCCCTTTTTGGTTAATTGCTGGAGGAGAGGAATTGGATTCTGTGGCTTGTTGGCGGCTACTGAGTGGAAGCAGTTTATCCCACTTTAAAGCTCTCAGCATCCGAGAGCTGCTGGTTGGAGAGGCTTCACCTTCCCTTCCTACCAGTCACATCGAGGGTTACACTAATATAAGGTGCCCATATTGACCGGTTATTAAATATTGGATATCGGCCAGTCATGAGTCTGTATAACCTGTATAACCTGTAATGACATTTTATTTTCTTGGACACATTTTGTTTATTCATTTAATTGTTCACTTATGTATTTTGTAAATGAATCCTTCATTTAAAGTGAACAGGTGGGGTGTCACCCTTCTTAACGAGCTGTTTTAAGGCCTTCTTCATCCTGCAAAGAATTAAAAAAACACTAAATTATTGTAATCTTTTGGCATGAAAGGGGTCAAATTAATATATATATATATATATATATATATTGAATATCAGCACAAATTATAGGCTACCAGTAGCTTTAATACAAAATGATTAAAGTAATTAAGCCATAATTCCCACAAGACCGTGATCATGGGTGTTACATTGAAGTGATGCAATCAGCTGAGCACTATATTATTATTGTTATAATATATGCTGCCATGCTGGTTTTTACTTTATAATTTAGGTTTAGGATGAGGAAGAAATACTGAATGTTCATAGCTGCCAGTGCAGATCCAAATGGACAGCAGAGACGTAACCAGGGAGCCAAAAAACAAATTGAGAGTTGAATCTTGTGTTGAAAAATCCTTTATGTTCTCAAAAAAACACCTTTCAACCGCTCTGCTGGTTAGAGCTTGTTAGCTGGACTGTCCCACTGAGTCGGTTGTACCAGGAAGAACTGAAGGATGCTGCTCCAAAATCACATGCCACTTTGAAAAGAGACTCCTACTGTACGGATTATTGATGGCACAATTCCCCCGTCCTCCTCCTCCTCCTCCTCCTCCTCCTCCTCTGTCTGATGGCTGGTCGCTGACTGTGCTGTTCTGTATTCTCCTCAGGCATCAGGGCACCAAGCGGATCCAGACCATGCTGCTCAGCTCCCTCATCATGGTGAGTCCATCGTACCGTCTGCCAGCCGGTCCGCCCGCCCGGGACATCAACAGATTGTTCCATTAGCTGCATCAGAGACCGATCTGAACCAGATGTGTTCATTAGTTTGGCCGGCCCACGTGGGGAGCGACACATATCTCTGCAGGTTGTACTGACGCTACCTGGCCACATTAATCTGACTGTTGTTCCTTCTGATATGACTTGGATAATGTGATGTGATGAAGAACGGCTCATGGGGATCGTGTACTCATCCAACATCTGGACCCAAAGCAACGTGAAGTAATGAGAAGATTAAAACCAGCAGTAGTAAATGAGCCAATAATAAATAAGAACAACAAATTAAGAAACAATAGATATACATGTTTTTACGAGATTTCTAGGAGTGAACAGATTTATCTAGCCTGGTCGTTCCACTAATGGAGGACGCTCTCCTCCATCATCATCTCTTTCTGTGAGAGATCCTCATCTCATAGAGACGAGGAGACACAGGTGGCAGAAATACTCCCAGCAGTGATGAAAATGCCAGTCGCAAACAGCTGACGACAACACACACACACACACACACACATACACACACACTCTCCCTTCTTTCCTGCAGCACCCTCATGTACTGTGATCGACCGTGCACACTCAGAGGGCGACTTATTACCCAGTCAATCTGTCCTCATCTCCCCTCTCCTCCACTCACTTCCCCCCTCGCTGCCACCTGGCTCCTCAGTGCAGCTGGAGGAGGGGTTAAAGGTCAAAGTATTTATAACACCATGCAGCTGCAGATGGGGCTGAGTCGATGCTGGGCCGGCCGGCTGGGTTGGGGAGGGGGTGCCGGGGGTGTGATCCTCTCTGACACTGCAGACTGTCAGGGCGAAACCCGGATGTTTGTGGACTGCTGGTCAGGGTTAAAGCCAGAGATGACAACGAACAAAGAAAGACCGCATGAGGGGCAAAAGGGGCAAAAAAAAAGCTGCAGAAACTGTAGAGATGCACTGTGCATCCAGTCTAGGTTCTGAGTCTAGATTAAAACCTGCACACTGTTAGCTGCTTTTTGAGCATTTACTGTGACAAAAACACTTCCATCGTACCTGAAACTTTGTAGGACAGAAACTCCAAACTGTCTTTATTCACCACTCACATGTTTCAGCTGATGGAGATGGTTCATTACGGTTAATGAATAAAGCTGCACTACGCACTTTTGGCACATTATTGGCACCAAGTAACGTCAGTCCAGTGAAGTAACGTCAGTCCAGTGAAGTATCGTCAGTCCAGTGAAGTAACGTCAGTCCAGTGAAGTATCGTCAGTCCAGTGAAGTATCGTAAGTCCAGTGGAGTATTGTCAGTCCAGTGAAGTATCGTAAGTCCAGTGGAGTAACGTCAGTCCAGTGAAGTATCGTCAGTCCAGTGGAGTATCGTCAGTCCAGTGAAGTATTGTCAGTCCAGTGAAGTACAGTCAGTCCAGTGGAGTAACGTCAGTCCAGTGAAGTAACGTCAGTCCAGTGGAGTAACGTCAGTCCAGTGAGTCCAGCTTTCTCTGGATGGAGCGAATCGCTCGCTGCTATTTTAACTACGCATCCTGCTTAGGACCATTCCCAAAACCAAAATTTTATTTGGGCAAATAGCACAAATCTTCCACATCTTGATTTGGGGTAATGACAGGAAGACAGGAAAAGTACACCTTCATAAAAACACAACACAAAAACTGCCCGAAAATACTTCATGTCCAATTAAAACGTGTATTCCTATGAAGCAGAACACTGATTTTGTCGGAAGGTGACGTTTGCTCCTGGATTGGTCAATCTACCTTCAGGGGGAGGGGTTTAGGGAGGAGTCAGTTGGTTTACTCTACAGGTGAGCCTGCCTACGGTGCAGGGCTTAACCACTACTACAACTACTACTACTACTACTACTACTACTAAAACTATTGCAGATAAATCATATGAAAAATAAAGAAAAGTTGGAATCAGTTATTTTGAACTCCTGCTTGTGTCGTGGTATGTTGCTTCCACAGATCCGTCCAGATCACAATTGGAAAAAGTGCGACTCCATGCAGCTTTTTTCTGTTCACACTGATTAGAAAACATCAGGTCTGTGTCACATGAGGGAACAAGTCAGAATCGGGACATTTGAGCTGCAGTGTGAACACAGCCTGTGGATTAATTACATTAGTCCATGATAGAATGACTCACAGCTCTCCTCTCTCTCTTCCCTCGACCCCAGGTGACCTCTGGCTTTAAATCCAAGACCATGGCGGCTGCATTGCCTCCTCCCTTCCTGGATCCCCTCTTCTCCATTTCGCTGATGGAGGACAGCGAGCTGAGGCAGCTGGTGCTCGAGATCCTGCACAACATCATCGATCGCCACGATAATCGGGCCAAACTTCGCGGCATCAGGTAATAATAAAACATCACACGGTCAGTGTCTGTACACCGTAGACTACATATCGGTCTACATACAGACCGTAGACCACATATCACTATACATCACTCAACATATATAGACAGACGTGTATACATAGACAACTCAAATTCGATCACAATGAGCATTCAGACAGGACGACACACCAAAGAGCTTTACTGTTTAATTGGTTGTAATTTATTTTGTCTCTATTTTAGAATCATTCCTAATGTTGCAGCGTTGAAGATTAAGAGGGAGAAGATTTCCAAGCAAGATGTTGCATTCATGAAAAAGGTATAAAATCTCAGACGTGCTATAATTGTTTTTTTATCTGGTTCACTTCTTATCATATCAGCCGAATGACGTCTGCGCAGCTGTTCATGAAAAACGGTCCTCCACTACATCTTCTCAACGTTTTTACCCCGAGTGACCCGAGTTGTAAATCACTATCCAGACTTCTACCTCAGGATCCAGCATCTCTACATGAAATCAGTTTTCCTGCATCAACCAGTAAAATGTACCAGTGAGCAGACTGCACACCCTCCAGCCCTGCTACCATGAGATACTACCAGGGTTATGTTTATGTTTCATATCTGTCTGTTGCTTTGCACCAGGCAGGTCCTTCTATAGGAATGGAGATCGTCACTATGGATAAATGTGTTTGGGTGCCATCACACCGAAAGTTAACTTCCTCTGGTCTGAACCAGAGAGGACAAGTTGACTTTTGGTTGGTTCACTGACCAATCACAAGCCAACCAGGGCTTGGAAACACAAGTCACATGACTCCCCCAACTCCTGCCTACCAGATGTCAACATCTGTCTCCTTCTACCCTAGATAAAATGCAAGACTTAGACTTTCAAGCTGTCAAGTCGACCATTTTTATTTTTATTAAGAGTAAGACTTTACATTTGAAGAAGCAGGATTAGTCATTTAGCCAGATAACTAAAAGTTGCCGTGACATAAC
This sequence comes from Hoplostethus atlanticus, assembly GCA_034670405.1. Taxonomy (NCBI): domain Eukaryota; kingdom Metazoa; phylum Chordata; class Actinopteri; order Trachichthyiformes; family Trachichthyidae; genus Hoplostethus; species Hoplostethus atlanticus. The sequence goes on along the minus strand of JAXDDX010000111.1, from coordinate 1,092,378 downwards.
TGACCTAATAATAGATTTCACTTCCTCATATCCACACATCATGAAAATACTGTGATACTGTGAAAATACTGTCAACCTTTTCAGTTATCCGGCTAATTGAAATTGCTCCTTGTGTGGTTGCTCAGTTAGCCAGATAACTGAAAACAACTGAATGTAAGTAAAGAATCTTTAGTACATTTTGGGTTTTGAAAAGAATGAAAACAATCCCAACAAGGAACCAGCAGTTTAAGTCCTTTATCTTTGAATTGCACCTTAGCATTAACATTTGAGCATGTGCCAGACGTCTCAAAGGGCCCCGGGGCAGGAGCCATCAGTGTATGTTAATACCCCTCGCTGCTGTTATCTCTGAACAGCCTCTCATTGGGAACCCACAGCAGATGAAGCCACCTAGCCAACTCTGCATTCACACCATCTCATCCGCTGTCCAGGATAATTAATGGCGTCTAATTGTATTCATTAGCGGTGAATAGGAGTCATCAGCATGTGAAATGCCTTCACTTCTCATTAGGCTCCACATCAAGCATATGAATGCACGGCCGAGCCACTGACAGGCTACCTCCAACACCACCGCTGTATTTTTTCAATGGCTAACCAGGCGCTGCAAGAACGTTCTCACACAGTGGGTTATTTTTAGGAGGATTCAAAGCTAATGAGATTAACCTTTTCAGTGGACAGCACAATCACATTTCCATTTGCATTTCACAGTACAATCCCATTTTCATTTCCATCATGGAGTGGAGCCGTCGAGGTACCGCTTTTTACTTTATGCACCAGCAATCATCTGGAAAACTCAACCTTTTGGTTTCTGAAGCATTCGGAGGAAAGAATGATTTGACAACCCGTTGTTAGAGAGGAAGTTTGAGCATTACGTTTCAGAATGAATTGTGTACACTGGTCATGGTCATACTGATGAGGCACATCATCAGGGACTCTTATGGGGCTAATATATCAAGTATAATGAATTACATAAAGAGGACATATTGGACCATTGTGCAAACGCCATGCAATCAGTTTTGAAGGATCATTTTTGGTTATTGCTATAATAATGCCCTGTAAAAAATGATGTGATTCTGAAAAAATGTTTTAGATCCCTGGAACAGCCTTCATTTTGTCTGGCTGGTGATAAAAGCATTACTGCAACTCCTCATGTCTTTTCCCTCAGGGTCACTTTGATAGAAGTGGAAATAGCCTCCACCTTTGCAGCCCCTCACCAGTATAGGATCATGTTTAGATGTAGTTGGATCTCTGAAGCGTTGGAACGCAGATCTGAAACAGCCTCGTATTCTCTTGAGTCTTGTCAAGACCATTTGATTCATGTTGCAGTCATAAATATCACTGTACACATCCCTCAGCTCGCAGCAACACTGCAGCACAGGTATACGGAGAGACTTGCAGGTCATGAATTTGTAAATGGTATTCCGCGTTTACGTTCTGCTTGTCTGGAGGCATTATTCTGTTACCCAAAGGTGCATCTATCATTATTAAACATCCATATGTCTAATTAATAGCCATTCGCTCTGCTGAGGAGGTGATTGGCTGCAATCTGCCATCTCTAGAGGCTTGTAGAGGCTGGTAGAGGCTGCTGGTCTTCTCGGTGGTCTTAATTATGTCTCAAAATGACTCTGATATGGTTTATTGATGTTTAAATGAATATATTTATTAACAGTTTCTTTACTTTCTTTACCTCTCCTTCCATCTCCATCTCCTCTCCCTTCCTGTCCTCTTTCTCCTCTTCATTCCTCTGTCCTCTCCTCCTCTACCTCCAGCATGGTCAGCAGCTCTACCGTCATATCTATCTGGGATGTAAGGAGGAGGATAACGTCCATAAAAACTTTGAGCTGCTCTTCACCACCCTGGCCATTCTGACCATCGAGCTGGCCAACGAGGAAGTGGTCATCGACCTAATCCGGCTAGCCATCGCTCTCCAGGTAAATGAGAAGGTCAAATGAGAAGGTCATGAAGAATTCGCTAATTCCTATTCTCTAAGGTGTTGAACAAATTGTTTCTTTTATTTTCCAGTGACGGTGATCAAAAGTTTTCACACATTTTTGTTTAGCACCACTGTATGTTTTCAGCATCTCAGATGGAAAATAAAATAAAATATATTGTTTATATGCCTCAGTGAATAGGATTTTTTCCTTTTCAGTGTGAGATTTTTCATGACCTACTTATTTCAAATTGGGTTAATGAGATTTATGGACTAATACTTCGGGGAAACGGCCTCTACTGTAAGTCAGACATGATATTGAACATTAAAAATGAATATATATGTATTTTAATTAATATAAATTAATATAATAATTAAAGTGATAAAAACACTGCAATAATCTATGAAATTTTAAAAAACGAGAAAAAATGACAAACTTGGGCAGGAGAAATAAAACCAAGGCGCTAATTAAAACCTCTTAGACAGTAGTTGACAGTCACTATAGCTAACATTGTGACAGGCCAACTAAATTACAAAGTAGATGTTTGAATGGTTTGACTAGCAAGGTAAGAATGGGGGATGAATTTACATTCCCTACTAGTGTGTTTTATTCACATAGATCAGTTTCTCCATATATATACATATCCAGCTCAATCTTCGACTCAATTTCCTCACATGAAAAAACTGCAATTTATTTTATGTGTGGATTAAGTTTCATGACCCTATTTTAAAGAGCGTGCATGATCAGAAAAACAAGATTAAAACAATGTAGAATTTCAAAAGTACATGAACACAGAAAATAAGGTTATGTGCAACACCGTGACATTGAATTTTACATGCAAACTGACAGTAAGGTCACATTTACATTTAATTTCAAAACTACAAACAAGAACCTATGCAGAGTTATGAAATCAGTTGCAGAGGAAAGGATGTCAGGATGTGATATCGATGTGATGTTGATACATGATTGATACAATACTGACACAAGCAGCTCTTCAAACTCCATGTCGGCAATGCTAACGTTAATTTAAACTCAAGTATTCTTTGTGCGATGGCGGTATATTATCTGGGAGCCCAGATGTCACGTTTCCAGGCTACAGTGTTTGCTGTCATTGATGAGGAGTTGCGCCGTCGTTGTCAACAACAAGTCCTTAATGTCATTAGACTGGCGACCGCATGCAGGTACAATAACACCCTGCTAGATGTGAGGCAGAAGGGAGGTGTGAAGGAAAGTACACACACACACACAAACACACACACCAGCTGTTTGTTTGTCTATCACGCTGAGATCTGATCACTTGTAAATGTCATAGCGTTGTAGACAAGAACATTCACACACACACACACATTTGTATTACTATACATTTGAGGACCTACATTGGGTACATTCATTCCCTAAACCTTACCGGAGCGTAAACCTAGTCATAATCTCAACCTATCCTATCCTAATCCTAAACCTAAACTAGCTCCCTTAAGAAGTGAGGCAGAAAAATGTCCTCACTTTGGAGGGTTTTCCTCATCTTTCTATCTTTGTGAGGACATTTGGTCCTCATGAGTGTAGTTATACAAGAATAGACACACACTGCCGTCAGCACTGCGTCATTTCGCTGGTATTACAATCCAAGTAAAGGGCTTCACGGGAGTGTGGGAAGATTGCTTCTGGCTTCAAGGGTCGGAGGTAGGAGTGTTCGTGGTTTGACTGTGTTCTCACGCTGTGGGTAGAAAGGTCGTCGTCAGGGCAACAACCCCAGGATAACACAGCAAGCATGGGAGGTTGACAATGATGCACTGTATGTTTGCGCTGTTTGCAGTATACAGTATGCCTTAAGGAACAAGAATTTTAGCCTTTGTAGCCAAATAATCATTAAGTCATTGATATTGATGAACACCCTTTCAACCTCCAGAGATATACTTTGGTCATTTTGTGTTATGGGGCTAAAGACCTTAATTTCCGATTTAAATATATTTTTTTATTAGAGTGCAGCAACAAATCATTGTCAATTATCCTCTGTGGTTCTCACTATATCTTGTGCTAATGTGTAACTGTTACATGCTAATGCTGTGGTACGACTGGTTTCTGCAGGACATGGCTCTGGCCAATGAGGAGAACATGCCAATGTTTATTCGCTGTGGCATCATGGCCTTGGTGGCAGCCTACCTCAACTTCCTCAGCCAGATGATCGCCAACCCACCCTTCTGTCAGCACGTCAGCAAGGTACATCATCAGACTCGATCCATCCATACTTGATGTGATCATATCTTACTTCATCTTAATTCATCCATGACTACATTGTAGGCTTGTTGACATTCATGTGTTGAGTGAGTTTCATGCCCTAAGGCCCTTGAAACATGTTAGAGACCAAAAGCAACTTCAATTTGATGGTGTACTGGTGGACAGTGGACTACTGACTTACAATCCCTTACCGTTGTCAATATTTATGTATAGTTATGGTAATACAGGTTGTTACATAGCCTAGTGCTATTTCTGTTCTGCTCAGTAGGCAATGATGGGACGAACTGAAATATTTGTTTTGTTCCTTTTATTTTACAGTGCCTTGTAACCTTGCTCTCACTTTGTTAAATGTTTTGTAGACATAATAGTTTTACTACATTACTATGCTGATGATACACAGCTGTATTTGTCCATAAAACCCAGTGATATAAGTAGCCTTGATACTCTTAAATACTGACTAGCTGATTGATGCTTACTGAAAAAAGTACCTTAAAAGTACCAGTAGTTATTGTTTAATCCTGATCATTTTTTATCATGTCATGGTGTCATTCTCTCTCGCTCTGCCTCATTCTGGTGCTTGTTTCTCCAGGTGATTGAGCTGAGGAACATGGATGCCCCTTACCTCCTCCCAGAGCATATCTTCAGAGATAAGTGTCTGTAAGTGTCCCTCTTTACCTAGCAGATTGGAGAGCTGATCTGGAAGCAGAAATAATTTCATTGGTTGAGTTAAACTTGGATGGATGGATGGAGCCAAAAAACTACAGTTTTTCAGAGTGCAAGTTAGCGAACTGGCAAACTTGAATAGCAAAGAAGGAACTCTGGTCCAATTATGAATAAAAACTATGAATGGCAATATGAACTTATTTTTTCATTCATTCATTCATTCATTCATGATCATTGCATTCATGATCTTGGAAGGTCAGCAAGCTAGCTAACTACCTTATCTAAATCACTATAGGATTACATGGCTAGTTTGAACTTGGAAGGTTAGTTAGTATCAGAGTGCTAGGCTTCATAATATTAGTTAGGTCCTCTCTTAACTTTTTCACTGGGCTTCAATCTAATGTTACTTAGACAGAAAAACTGTGGTTGTTTGGTTCTGTCCAGGTTTAACTCAACCAATGAGATTATTTCTGCCTCCAGAGCAGCTCTTGTAGATTCAGCTTCATCAAAGTTACGCCGGGAACACACTGGACGCGGAAAGAAAAGGAAGCGCCGCGATCGGCGCCGAATGAGCAAGAAGGAGTTTGGTTGTTCACACCGGCACCGAACGGCGCCGATCTCCGCTGGTTTTCTCAATGTAGGGGTTTGGTCTCTCTCTCTCTCTCTCTCTCTTGCTTTCTCTCCCCATCTCTCCCTTTCCCTGTCTCTCTCCCATTCTCTCTGTCTTCCTCCCTCTGTCTCTCTCTTTGTGTATCTGTCTGTCTCTTTTCCTCCCCCTCTCTATTCATCTCTCTCTCTCTCTCTCTCTCTGCTTGTACGTGTGCCTGCTCGTCTCTCTCTCTCTCTCTCGCTCCCTCCAATTTCGCTTTGAAGCTTTATTGACATGAAAAGTGAACAGTGCTTATATTGCCAAAGCAAACGTATATGAACAGACAAAGAACAACATTTACAACAATATGAAAGTACATGCCACAAGTAACAGGGCAACACAAGTAAGAACAGCAATGAATGAAAAATTATTAAGCATTATGTATACTTGAGTAGTATGGTGTCTATTAAAATGCACATGCATATATACATCTCTCTCTTTCTGCTTGTGTGCGTGTGCCTGCTCGTCTCTCTCGCTCTCTGTTTAGACACAGACGGTAAAAGTTTAGACACAACTCAGAAATACCATCAATCAGGGTGTTTTATTTGGAAATTTGTTATATTTTGGAAATTGACCGGATGCTCTAGTCTATGCCGTTCCTGTGTCTGACTTCCTGCCCAGCTTGACACATTCGCTCACGAATCGAGAAAATCTTAGACCTGACGCCGAAACGATCGCTGCAGGCCGCGGCCATTCGGCGCCATTCGGCGCCCTTCCGCGTCCGGTGTGCACGGCCACATTGGTTAACATGGGCGCGGAAAGAATTTTCCTCGGCATTCGTCGCCATTCGGCGCCTTTCGTCGCCGTTCCGCGTCCGGTGTGTCCCCGGCGTTAGACAGAGAGGAATTCTGGTCACCAGAAAACACATGCAGATTTTTCTGGAGACATTTGCTTCCTTTGTTGTTTCTAGAACAACTTTATAAGCCCCTCAGTCTTATGTATTTGTGAGAACTCTCTATTTCAAATGTTCACCAGTAGTTAAGATCAAAGTCACTCTCACTCCACCATTGTAGTTCCCCGATCTGCGTCTGAAAAGAACAATTTACATCTATTACAAAAATATCTCTGATCTAAGGAAGAGTTTCACTGGCAAATAACATGCCTTTGAGGAAAGATTTGTGGAGATACAGTTTTCAAAAAAACCTGATAACATTGCATGATAGCTTAAAGCCAAAGGCAAGATGAAAATTACTGGGATGTTCAGAATCTTCAGCTAAATCCTTAAATCTCTTGCTTTTTTTAAAAACTTTAATTTATCCAGAGAAGGTTTGCTGAGGACATATGCTCAGCTCTCTCTCATCTACTGTTGGCCACTGAGCAGCTCTGCTGGTGCAAACAAATCTGATTCAGTCCCGATAACCTAAGCTAAGCATGATGGACTTGTCTGTACTCTTTGCTGTAATTTTGCTTCTCTGGTGTTCATACCAGTTAGGAACACATGAAGAAATATCTAATTATGAGTATCAGTCCAGACTGCGTTTGCCCTTGGTTCATTTTGTAATGCTAGGCTTTCCAAGCATGCGGACTGAGACCTGCATTTTCAGGATGTCTCATCATCGCGGTGGTTTTTTGGTGCCATCTGAGTTTGAATTTTGTTGTTCTCACCTGACCAGGGAAGAAATGCTCCACAGCTTGAATAAACTGCTCTGAACATGCTGGGTGTGAACACACCCCTAGACTATAGTCATCCTGAGCTCTGCTACTGTAGTCACCAGACAGCATTGATATAGCATTTCTGATTATGAAGCCACTCTTACAGTATCACCCCCTGCTCTGGAAGATATTGGGATTTGGAATACTAAATTTGGATTCTGGATTCTTTAGAGGCTCTTTTGCACAAAGTAAAGTCAGCTTAGTTCTGTTTCATTCTGATCTTGGCAACCACAACATGTATCAGAAGTCGTCACCAAATCATCTTAAATCATCTTGAATACATTATTTCTGTAAACTCTATGAGATATGCTTAGAGGATTTGAATAGCTGTCTAACTTTTGATATCCCCCTTACCTGCCCAGTCTTCCTGAATCTTTGGATAAGGAAGACCGAGTCCTGTACTTCCAGACGGCTGATATGACAGAGTGCCTGGCTGGACCAGGATACAATGCAGAGAGACTCTCCATCCCATACATTCCCCAGGTCACAGGTAAGACCAGTCGGTTCTCTTCACGCACTGCAAACAACATCTATCTTAACAAGTATCTAGTATTAGTATCTAGTATTGAGTTTTAAGGGAAAACGTTTTCTAGAAACATCTGACAGTAGGCAGATCATCCTGTATTAAGATACTATAATTTCAAGAAACAAGTGCAACTGCATTGGAAGTTGCACTCGTACTTTATTTTTCACTTGTTTAAAAGAGGATTTTAAGAGGCAGTATTAGACTAAACGACTTAACATTGACATTATTGCTATCCGGTACACTGTGTTCCATTTTTTTTTTTCCCCCTCATTTTAAAATTACAGTGCCTTGCCTAGCTGTTGGCACCCTTAGTAAAGATGAGCCAAAAAAGTCTTTAAAAGATTAACAGCTTAAGGAATTGTTCAGTGTACAGAAAATAAATTAAAAAGCCCATTGTGTGAGGCTTTATGAAACTGACGGTTTTCACCATTGTTGGCACCTTTCCTAGCAAAACTAATTTAAAGCAATATTTCACATCAGTACAACATGGACCTCTGTAGGATTTCATGAACAGTCAGCCACCAACAGCAGTGGAGACCCTTAATCCCCACTACTCACTTAGTTTCTTTCATTTTCAAAACCTAGTCTTAGAAATTGAACTTTGAAAGCATATCCAGCCAGGGCGAGGTAGACCTGGCAAATATTGTTTCATTCTCTGTCCAGGGACTTACTGTGCAACAAGTAATTTTGACCATGTGAAAATTAAAATGGTTAATTTAGAGAGCTTGGGAAAATCCTGAATACAGATAGCAACATCAGATCCCCAGGGCAGCTGATGTTGGAGATGGACTGCTAGTAGAAGTAACAGCGAAATTGTGTTGTTTGGTCAAAGTACACTGACTTTCAATATATTTGCTACAAATATGACCCATATAAATTGTACAACTCATTTTTAGTCTAACAACCAATTTGCCCTTGTTTTCTTTTCCCTGTCATGCTTCTCATTTAAAACCAGTGCTTTACACAGTAGGCAAGATCATCCACAGGTGCAAGCAGACGTCCAGAGGTAACCAGCCAGTCTAGAGCCTTAGAGCCTATGGAGTTAGATATAGTGAAGCGCTGTCACTGATCTCCAGCCATGGTAGTTCGGGTTAGGGTCACTGCAGCCCAATTGTCAAAGCTTTAATATTAAAAACTAATGTTTTCCGGTTGCAGTAGCTTTATCAGGGTTATGAAATTGCAGTCCTTAGTCCCAAGGTTTGTTTTTAATATTAAAGCTTTGTCAATTGTTCTCCAAGAGTAACTGTTGTTTATTCCTGTTTATGATTAATGCACCTTGGAGGAGCTGCAGGCTTACGACAGATTATTGCCTACTGCAGACAAGCAACCATTAAAGATGTAGTTTGGAAGATATCAAACATTGAAATATCATCAGTTTGCTATCATGAATTAAGAGGATCAATATGCCAGACATCCAAGAGCACTGCTGTGCCCAAGTAGGTCAGATACCATGACAAAACAATGGATGGATTGGATGTTACATAGATGGAATTATATATAGATGGTGAAAAATAGAAATCCAGATTGAATCTTAGTAGCTAGCAACAATGCCAGAGTCAACTTCCTCAAACAAACATCTACTGGAAATATCACCCAAACAGTGGACAAACTGCATCTTTAGCAATGGTGATGATCTTGACTGGGGTGCACTGTTTGAATGAGCTAGGGTAAATGAAGACATCTCATCTGACCCATATTGACAGACAGAGCCTACGAACATGGCTGGAGATCACTGACCTATAGATCAATGGTTCAGAACAACTACTATAGATGACCCTGTTTCCTCTACTGTAGACAACAACAACAACAACAACAAGCTGTGAATCGTGTGCTACTCCCTGTTTCCCATGTTGTATCTCAGAATACCTACACAGTCAGAATGAAGGCAATGCCATAGCAAAGACTCTTCCAACTAAATTGTTTTTGCAGATGTAATGAAGAAAATGTCATCATGGTACTCCCATCTTTGAATTTTGAATGAAATCCACTTCCTGAATTATGTGAATTGAAACAGAATTGACCCCAACCCTGGTCCTCAGACAGTGAATGGTTCTGGAAGTGTACGAGGTAGAGACCGACAATAGGCAGACATAAATAGGAAAAAGTAAAGATATGAAGATATAAATCCAGTCTTTCTAATGATGGAAAGCAAATTCTAATCACAACTAATGCAATCAGTCAGAGAAATTCTTTTCATCTCATGAGGCATTTCCATCTTAATAGGGATGATGTCTTCCAGGGCGGCAGGGCCCCTATCACGAGGCACCAGAGATAATTTAGAGTCTAAAGAGCGTGACAGTGATTGTAGCCAATAGCAATGCCTTCACTGGGATAACCAGATAACATCCCAACTGAGCACTTACGGAGGCTTGTGAGCAGCGTCTGAAACAGCTTCTTCCACCACTAAAAGATGGCAGGCTTACATCGTTGCTTGGATTACATCTGACATTAACCCTGGCAGTGTTAGTGCCTTGCTCTACCCATTGAGCTACACAGGACCAGACAGGAAACCATCCCACTCCATTACTGCACATCAGAAAGCTGCCAGCAATTTTCTTTTTTTTATAAATTATTGCCCAGTCCTCCATTTCCTGCTGTTTGCCAGTGAAATTACAACTTTCAAACCCCGATAATCCATCTCAGGGCCGAAGTTCTGCACCGTCGACCTGACTCTGCTCCCCCTCAAGGCCAAGCCGGCTTCCATCAGGAGGTCACAAGGAGTTTTTGGGGCGAGATCGTGCTTTTAACACCACACTGGGCACAATTACTTACACCACAGGGATGCCAGTGTCAACACACACCGAGAGATGGAGTAGGGATTTGTTTTAAGCACACAGTACACTCTTAGAAGTTTCTACAAAGCATCTACAGTCGTGTTACTTTTCAATACATGTCAGTTATCTTAAACACTGCAAAATATCATCACTGTCGGTGTGACCTCATTCTTTTGAGATGAAAATGACAAGTGTACTGGCTCCCATAATTTAACTGGGTGCCTGAAAAAGTCTTAAATTATATTATCTAACTCAAGGCCTTAAATGGTCTTGAACACAGTTAAGTATAGCATTTTAAGTCTTCAATTCAGTTTCAGAATTGAGAAGAACTTAAGAATTGTGTGGTCTCTTGACCATATTCCGATAGTCTACAGTTGTTTTCATTTTCACGTTTTTTCAAATGTGAAATTGGTCTCATATTTCATTCTAACTGACATTAAAAACGTATTAAAAAGTCTTAAATTTAAGTTGATGAAACCTGCAGAATGTGGTCCTTACGTCCTGGAAAAGGTGCCAGAATGTCTATTGAGGAAGGTTGTTGAGAGTTGAATCTGGGAGAGATGAAGTCAGCCTCTGTAAAACCATTTGTGTTGGTTCCTTCCCTCAAAGCATCACATTTTATGAAATGACTCCATACCAGTTAAGTTACTACCTTAAACACAGGCACAAAAATACTTTCCTACCCTTTACCCTGACAGTACTGCTTTACCAAGCACTTCGTCATCACCTATGGTATCATTGTAGGGACACAGGAATATTTGCATAAACCCTCTGGCGGCCATATTGGAGGTCCTCAGCTCTCAGGCAACAGTGGCTGTGAACAGCCAAGTGCATTGATTGTACTTAAGACACTATTCACTTTTACTTCTAACGTAATGAACTTTACTTTTAGTCCGAATGTTACTGAATGGATCTACTGCCACACAACAACCCTTCTCAGATATCTCTCTCTCTTTCCTGCCCAGTTGTTGTTTACAGTCATTTCTCCATTGGACCTCCATGATGGCGCCAGCCGAGGTTGCTGGGAGATTTGTGACGCAACTGCAAAGCCTCCATTGGCACTTCAGTTTCCTGGGTGCTGTGATTCTGAGCCTTGCACTTCTTGCTGTTGGCCACTTGTTATGTGATCTGGAATCGAAGCGTATTGTTTTTCTACTCATTGTAGAGCGTCACAGCTATGTCTGCTGGTCTTCCACCTCTTGTCTGTTCATGTCTGTTTCCTCATTAGTGCCTTCTTGCTGGCTGGGTAGTCATACCTATTCAAAGTGTGCTGAGGGTAACAAAGGTCACTCTGACTCATGCAGACAACAATTATCAAGTAGTGTTTTCTGGTTAACAGGTTTTCTGTCCTGTTTTTACACCTCATCTGATGTCACTGCCTGTTCCTCATTCAATGATCATGACACATTGCTGTCCCTGGAATTGAGAAAGAATACTGCTGCAGTTTAGATACGTAAAAGGAAATATCCCCAGTAAAGTGTAGATGAATGCAGAGCAGAAAGAAGAGGCGCTGCGTGGGTCGATGGTGTTCAGACAGGTTCTCCTTGGGGAAGAGGTGCACAGGATCGGATAGATCTTCCCTTCTTCTATTAAACTAGGGCGTGTCAACGTTCAATCCTCGCTTGGATGTTTGAAAAAAGGGAGTGGATATGTTAACGGTGTTGTCAAGTGGGCACCAAGAACAAAACGCTTTAGAGAAGATGCTTGGGAATGAACATCTAAAACATCCAGAACTGCGTACGAGTCCAACAAACCAAGGCACTTCTATAAAAAAGCTCTTTGCTTTTTCAGAACTTTTTATGTTCAATCAGAAATAGGTTGCTTCTATTGGCTTTGTTTCTTTCTGTTGTTTTTTCAATTGGTCTTAAATTTTATTCCAGGTAGCAATACCAAGGTCTTAAGTTTGGCTCTCTGAAACCTGCAGATGCCCTGTGCATTGTTGTGCGTTGCTTGCGTAGACTACGTAATGGGGCCTTACAGTCCAGGGGTCCATTACACCACATGAAGCTCTGGTTGAACTGGCTCTCTTGGTCCCTCAGATGAAGACCGGCTGACCAGGAGGAAGAGCTTCGTGGACACCATCTCCCTCCAGGTGGACATCCTGGCCAACAACCTCCCAGACAAGGTCAGTCTGATTTTCCCACTTTCCGTGTGAATCCCCTCCAACCTCGACCTTTACACTTCTGAATCTTCACTGCACCTTTACGTAGAAATACCAAACCCTCCAGGTCCTTGAGGTGACTATCGGTGGTTGTCGTCCTTGTCAGCCTGCCATCTCTGGTGATATCCTCTTCTGCTGACAGTACAACCCCCTCTTTCCCATAACCGAGGGTTAGAGCTGCTATTTCCGAGGCACCGCGGGCCACGTCCATAACAGTGTGACATCACGTTGTCAGGAATAGCCTTGATTGATCCCTCTGTGTTTTTACTTCTCTGCAGTCCCAGCTGGCGGAGGAGATCACATTTGAGACCCTGAAGAAGGCTATAGGTAAGATAACAGGAATGCTTTTGAGACTACACAATTATTTTTTTATTTTAGCTTTATTTCAGCTTTCCTAGCCTCCCTAAGTGAAAAGGTGCAGGCTCAGAAGACGCAAAGTAGCCCCCACATTCAGCCTACGGTGGTCAAACTGCCGCTGCAACCATGTTGTATTCCATGTTTCTAATCATCAAACTTTATTTATACAGCACATTTTGACATTAAGATGTAATGCATCTTGTTCCTGGATATTGACTGTACCTGGGGAACAGTCATTCAGGTTAAAGCTGATTGAGATGTAGTGTAGGGGTGTAATCCAGCTTTATCAAGAACCTGCCGACTAAAGCGGTTGGGATTGATTTCAGACACCACAGGTTTGGAGGAGCAGCAGAGGGAGAAGAGGCGTCAGGTGATGGAGAAGTTCCAGAAAGCTCCGTTTGAGGAGATCGCCGCCCACTGTGAGTCCAAGGTAAGGAGGAAAACCAACACCCAGGACCTGAGAACCACAACTCTAGTAGAAAAGATGAGAGTACAGGGCTGCAGCCTCAGCACCGACTAACCAAAACTCAACTTGAATGTTTTATTTTCCCCAGGCGAACATGTTACACGACCGGCTGGCCCAAATCTTCGAGCTTACAATTCGGTGAGTTATTCATTTTCTAACTTTATCTCTTTATCTTAAGATTTTTGCGTCTTTTTACCACTCGGCTTCAGACGATACGATACAACAGTTTGAGCTTGTTGTTTGGTCCACAGTTTGATATTGTCATGTGATCTGCAGAAAGAGTTGCAAACCGTTTTCCTGCTAATTTTAATTAACTGATTTATTTGAAAGCATCAATCACAGATGGCGTCGATAGCATTTAATTTACAGGATCTGATGCACCGCCAAACTATTCCCTTTGTTTCTTCGTCTTATAGAAACTGTTAATGTAGTAATAATAAAGTAATAATAAAGTTAATGTATTGCTGAATGGTGTAACATCACGTAATAACATTAACCAGCATTTATGACCTCATAAGGGGAGCAGCGTATTTTTTATTGGATTAGTAATAATATTGACTAAGAATGTAATATCTCATAAGAATAAGAAGTAAAATAATTTGAGTTATTACATTGTTAGTCAATATTATCATTACATAATAATATGTTGTATCCCTCTTGAGGTAATAATAGGGCCCTATGGATTCCGCAATCGCGGAATCGCGGAGGATTTCACAGAATTGAGTCATTAACACGGAATTCAGAATTATCGCGGAATGGCGCGGAATTTGGCTTCAAAAATGTTTTTGGCTTCAAAAATGTTTTTTGAAGGCGAGGAGGTCGCCGCTGTCAAACATCGACCCTCGTCGTACGTCACAGAACCCGGAAGTTAAATAGACCGGCCTCTTCTGGATCGGCCAATCCCTGCGCTGGAAAACGTCACCTGTGGATTGACACAGATCTTCACAAGAAAAGAGAGCTCTCACTCTCCAACACAATGAAAATACGGCTAACCCTGACTGTTTGCACTGTTTGCAGATGTACTGTTATTAAAGTTAGTTAAAAACATAATTTTGTATTGGTTTTTTGTTAAATCCGAAGGAAAAAACATTAAATCCGAGAAATCCGAAAACAGGAAAATTCAAATCCGAGAAATCCGAAAACAGGAAAAGATAAAATGGATTTCATAGTAATAATCAATCATCCAATTTATTACATTAACAGGTTTTATTACATTTTTGACCCAATTAGAGGGACATTTTTACCACATTTTCACAAGGCAGTTATTACATCATCGGTTGCTACCCGCCTCCTTTTGCCGCCGGTTTGTACATTGATTGATCTCATGGTTGAACATGGTGTGTTTCCTCCCCAGGCCCCCCCCCAGCCCCTCTGGAGTGGTCTCCATCTCAGCAGGACACACCCAACACCAGTCTGTCCCCGTCTACGAGATGAAGTTTCCAGACCTGTGTGTCTACTGACCGCAGCACAGCTGTACGCTAAATCCTCATACACGCCTCCACAAACCTCCCTATGCAGATTGATGTGTCTGCTGACCCCAGAACAGATCTACCAGGGATGTGATCAGGAGCACAAAAAGGCAGTAATTTCCAATTAGAAATGAATGGGAGTTTTGTATCCAAAAACGTCCTGACACATCCCCAATGTGCTCAGAATCACACAAACAACTCCGTAACCCTCCCTAAACAAACTTGGGTAACATCCTGTATATTTCTGAGGTGTCCTTGTTTCACCTTTCCAGGTACTTGGAAAGCCTGGAAAGTGTAAACATCACTTGTGAATCTTTAAATACTCTTCTCCTTAATAATGGTCTCTTCTCCAACCCAGACCTGTGGGTCTGTCACAGCAGAAACCAACCAGCATCAATGAATCAGTATTCCACATTGTCTTCTTTGTCTCCTAGTTCACAACTCTGAAACTAAACATGACTTATGAGTCGGCAAGAACAAAAAACAATCGGACTGCTTCCACTCCGAGTCCCCAGCATGACTGACCCAGTAAATAAGTAGTCTGTGTTCTAGCCAAAGGTAAACACCTTGTACATAGTCTCTAAACTCTGACCCTCATAGAGCCAAAACCAGTTTCAGACTGAAACGTTGAAACTGGTTTCAGCTGCAGTCAGCTTTCTCCTCCTAACAAGTTTATCTGTTCTTGTATTGAGCAATAGGCTTCACCACCCTGACTAACTATAGGAAATCTTTATTTGCTGCCAGCTAGAAAAAGTGATCTTATTTCATTGGTGGTAGACGGCCGACTAGCGCTTGGCTAATGTGATGCGTTTAGCCTCTGATAGGCTCACCAGAGCGAGGCTGGTCAAGAGCTATTTACAGCCTTGTACCTTTTACAACCGGCTCAATCTAAATGCTGTTTAAAGGAAACCAAGTGTAGGAAGTGAACTGCTCTGCATGTCTCGGCCACCAGCCTCGTCCCACGGAGGATGAAGTGATAGCAATACTGGGAGATACTGGTCATTAACCGCTTGGCCGCAAGAAGAGATGATGAACATGAACCTTCATTTCTAAAACAACATCCAGTAGAAATGACTCGCTCGCGGCTATTGGTCCTGTGTTTGCTTCTAATGCTGCGTTCCAGAGACGTCAGAAAGTCAGAAATTACGCCTTCTTACTAGGAAAAATGCAATCGAATGGCCCTTTAAGTTGGATGCCCAAGACAAGGCTACACAGCGTTACTTTATGTCAATCTATCAAACCTCCTGCGTGGTAAATTGTTCAACATCTAAATCTGAAGTGTAAAGCTGCACTTACAGTTGTTTTGCATCACGACCTGTCCTGTGGGAATTTCCGACTTCTGACTTTGAAGTGGCCGCAGCATTATTGCTCTTTTTGCTCTTTTTGGTCATGATGTTGAATTTCAAATACCAAAATATGACGTTTTCCTTAATGCCAATGGGCCAATGGAGCATGGAAGTTAAAACTGTGTTGATGTAATGATCAGGCTAATGTTAAATGGTCAGATTGCTCGGGGAGATCTTTAGTGTTGAAAGTTTTCAGGCAGCTGTGGTGAACAAAACTGGGAGGTCTTCCTCAGCCTTTCATGGTCCGAGTTGAAGAGTTTCATTCCACACAGAGAAGATCAACCATCTGAAACAAGATCGCACCGACTCTGATGGAGCAATAAAACTAATCCACACATTTATAGAAAAATACTGTGAAAATAACACATTTTGTTAAAGTAGATTAAAGTAAATTAAAGTAAATCATTGATGAAGTCTTTCGCTATCTGAACACATTCACTAACAACAAATAAGATTTCTCCCTTGAAAATCATGATTTTCATATGCATATTTTTCTTTACAAAATATACAGTATATATATATATATAAGCATTTAGCCATCAGTTGTTTTCCAACATGCTTATCCAGATTTGGAATGAAACCCTTCAAGTCTGGATGTTATGATGGATACTATGATCGGTATGACGGAGGATTCAGTTGAAATGTGAATATTCCTCTGTTTTCCTTTTCTTCACGTACACTCATGAACCAGCAGGTCATGAAAATATGAGCACAAAACATGAATGGATATTGTACAGCGTAGTGCAGCGCAGCATCGTTCCTCATGAGGAACTATTTTATGCACCAACGTTTCTCTATCCGCTGTTTGGCTTGACGTGGTCGTCTGTAATATCTGATACCGACATACATGTTGTCATGCTCATTGCTGCTGGCGAGGCATGTTATCGTATGTGTTTCTATTGGTGATATAGACTTACTGCTATAGCCGTTGCTTCCCGTGGAACTAGCTGTAGTCTTCGTCGTGGCTTGGTACTATATGTACTGTGCACAGTTGGGATTGTTGACCGTGTGCATCTCCAACTGGACCAGCAGGACAATTCCTCACAGCTCTGCTGGCAGCGTCTTCAATACCAAAACACTTTCATTGCCAAAGAGAGAAGTTGTTTTTCCTCCTTTCAAACTGTCTCAATGGTCACTAAAGGAGTTAGTACTAATACTGAAGTTGTCATGTGAACGCCTTTATCCTCCTGAGTAAGGTCATAATCAGTAGCATAACCCGGTTCACAGCTAGATTTCTGCTCAGTCTTTCCATTTACCAGGGCATGTGAACGCCTCAGTCAGATTTCTTTCAGCTAGTGTCAAACGTCACCAGACCAGACAGAACCCGGATGTCGTATTGTTGTATTTCCAAAGAAACAACACGGTGCAGTGAGACGGATTATTGAATGAATCCTAGTAAACCGGGTTATTAGAGGAATCGAGATACTTCGAACCATGTAAACTGAATACTGAAGTACTGCCTTGAACTGGGGACCAGTAGTTGGAGTATTCTGTCTTCGCACAAAGAGTCATATGAAGAGTTTCACTCCAAAATGACTGTAGAACTCCCTGTTATCATTCATCCACTGACTACATGGGGATGTTTTGACGGATGTAATCATCTGTTCAGTTGAACACAAGGCTGTATTTTATTTAGTTTCCAGAAGGGAAATGTTGGAATGAAATCTCTCATATACGGCGGCGCTTTGCTCTGGAATACCAGATGGTCATCATGTTTTCCTCTGATGTGTGAACGGCCTCGGTGTAAAAAGGGAAAAGATCAGATACCCGCATCCAACCATTTCCTTTTGCTCGGTGATTATTGGTTTGTTGTAGAGTGCATCCTTGCAATCAGAGGAGAGTCTGATTTGGATCAAGTCATGTTCAGTGTTGAAAGGAGCTTCATATGGTATTACATGGTGAACGGTGGAGAAATAAGATGGAGAGTTGGATAAAAGAGATGAGGAAGGTGACATGAAATGTGTTGGGCTCAGCAGGATGCGGTCTCTATGTGGTCCTGTATGTTTCAGATGGTTTTGTATGTTAAGATGTTGGTTGGGTTTCTGAGAAAAGGTAGGTGGTCGATGGTTTGTGTTTGAAATGACCACCGCTGATCAATTCTATCACTGGCTGGTAACTAGTCCACTCCAGCAGCCACTTGGACAGGTACCCAGCCGTTGTCGAGAGGTCCTCTAATATGGGAAAAGTCCATTTTGGTTTGTAAAATACTGAAAATGGCTGCTGATTTTTGGACTCAATCAGCCTTTGTGAGTGATGGATGACCAAGTTGGTTTACTGTCCTGATCTTCAGGCTCATAGTCTGAACTCCACCATCAGGAGGGTTGAGCGCCAAGGTTTTCAAGGAGGCTTGACAAAACTATTACCAGAGCAGCATGATTGAAAGACATTCCCTTTGATGGTAATTGGGTGATTTTATCTGATATGTAGAAATACAAAATTGATGCATTTCACTGAATATCACAAGCTTGTCATCCATTGAATTTTGCTGCTGACTTGAGCATATCTGCAACACATAATGTCTTACCTGGAAATACAGACTCTGTTTTTTATGATTTCATATTGGAGAACACCTAGCGTACTATCAGGTGGACACCCCTCCAGGGGGCGCTGCAACGTGTCTAAACATGTTATTTCAAATACTGCAGTAATGAGTCTTAAAACCATCCACCAATGGATCCGCTGTGGGAGGATTCCACTTATTTTCAATGCAATTTTGAAGAATTCTAGAAAATTACGATATCTTAATGTCACTTGATTCTGTGAAATCTTGAAATTAGTTGATTTGCAGTGAAATCTGAAGTGAAATCCCCGATCCATTGGCAGCTTTATAGTTTAAGTTCTATAGGATTTTAAAACTGGTTCTTTAATAGTGGATGAAATGACTTGCTGAGCTGGAGAACGTGTCGCTGTAAAAGTGTGTCATATATTTTTGTAGAGATTATTCATCGTGTCGTTGACTCGAGAGACTGGGAGAGACTGGGAGATTTATTCTTGTCTGTAACGAATGAGCGCTGGTTTTGGACGGTTTTGGTTTTTTGACATGAAGTCAAAGGTTCAGGGTTTCAAGGGGATTGTGCAGTTCTTATCAATGCTGGTAGAAATAACTCAAGGAGAAATGGTCTCATTTATAAAATCATATTTACTTTACTAGATTCTATTGTGTTGTCATTTAATATGATGATGATAGGAATATTTTGACACCACAGAAAAGTAAATCAGTTCAACTTGGCATCTAGATATTTTTCAGAAATTATAACTTTGGCTCAGATTTGAGAACCTTTTAGAAACGAGGCTTCTGGGCGTTGCTGTTAGAGAAGATCCTTCAGATACTGAGGTCCAGACTCACTAAGCTTGTGTTGCGATTTGTTGCGAAGGTTTTGCTCCTCAGTTACTTGAGATGAGGTTGAGTGGATAGAAAAGCCTCTCTTGCTTGTTTCCTGACAGCAGCCTCTGGATCTTATACGCGCGACAATACGTTGGTTGTTGGTCAGCCTCAATCTGAGTCTCAGTCTCAATGCTCGACCTCACCCTCAAATCACTGTATCAATGCAAGGCTTCATCTTTTCAACAGCTGTGAGGCTCATTGCACGCCACTGGTGGCTTTCTGGTTTGGTCATTTGGGTGATTTACCGCACAAACGTGGTGAATCTGGCCTGAGTCTAGGTTGACGTCCTGTGGTGTGTCAGGAGATCATCTCTATGCGTCTTCTTATTCCAATATCAGAAACCTGTGAATCTGTGAATCAATCATCTCTTGCTACATTTGATCCAAGATGGTGGGTAGTTAGATATCAACAACTAGCCAGCAGGTGTCTTAGTGCACATTATCAAAATAAAATGCTGAACAATAAATGCCGCTACGACAATAATAATAAAAATGAATGACATTGTATTTGCACTTTGACCTCTATGTACCTGGTACTATAGGAGATATGACTCAATGTCGATGGATCATTAGGGGCACTTTCCCAATGTTCATGTTTAGCGGGAACTTTGTGATTTCTTATTCAAGAACAACACGGTGAAAAATATTCCTCTTAACGTTTGATCCAGTTGAGTCTTAAAATCTTATTGTTCTTACGACAAGTGAAGAAATCTGTGATTGGGGTGAAATAATCCCACTGGTTTCCAAAGCTCATCAAGAATCTTCTCATAGTCTTGATACCGGTGAAGCGATCTGCCTTATTCCAAGATACCGTCACTGGATCCCACAAGATTCTTATTTTTACTTGTTTGAAGAAAATCAGATTTTAAGACTAAGTAACTTTTTAAGATGAACATTGTTTTGCCGTGTGTCAGATGAATGCTGCAACAATAAGGAACTGGGCTAGCGATCGTCTTGTTCATGTCTGTGATGCAACCGTTAGTGTTTCTGTGCCTGTTTTAGAGATACCGATGTTCAGCCGTCACAGTGGAAGACTTGACGCCATGTATTTCAAAACTGCTCAACTGCTTGGCTTATATCCAACAACACACACACTCCGGTGATTTTAACCACTAGGCGGCGCTGAGGTTCTGCCCCCGTTCGGTTTCAGGATTTGCTGTTAGGTTTGTTTTTAGTGCAGAGATGTTAGAACGGCTCGGTCCAGATGGGTCCACACATTCAGAGGTTCTTCACTTTCTAGCCGTTGAACGTTTCTTATGAATAGGACTCCATTAAGTTCCATTTAAAAAACCTCAGTCTCCTATTGGCCCCTCAGCAGCTCCAATGAAGCAGCTGTCCATGAAGTCTGTTGCTTCCTGGCACCTCAACAGTTCCTAGATCAGTGTATGTATGCAATTAGCTTTCATGAAATGTGTGGAACCAATCAGCCTTCATTGAATCTCCATGGTTAAATCACTTCCTGGAACCACGCTGGGGGTGGAGCCTCAGTGCTTCATGACAAAACCTCTGTTCAATAGTGAATTGTGCATTGAGATTAATGTATGAGAGACTAAAATAAAATGTTTCTATCAAATCTAGAAAAGTGTGATTGCTTTGTGACGGTGAAGAGAAGACAAGCCGCCGGTCTGTTGGTCTTTATCTTTTTAATAAATTCACTTCCAGTACAAAGTGGTTCTGATGAACAAAGATCACATTATCATGTTTATAGAGATATTTTATACAGAAATGTCTTTAAAACGTGGATCGCGTTTCAGATCTGAAAATTGATAAATTGATCTACAGAGACGATATTTCATATCTGGGTTGTTCTTTCTGCTGAGAGTCACGTCAGGCAGGACTGATTCTTCAGCATCAGATGAATGAAAATACTACGCAGGGTTCCTACAGTCATGGAAAACCTGGAAATTCAAAACCTGTTTTCAGGCCTGGAAGAGTTATGGAACTTCTGCATGTAGTTTAGGAAACATATAAAAGTGTTCCTCCAACCAGTGAAATGTTTAATATGTTGATCCACTTCAGATCAGAAATGTCCTGATAGTTTCGGTCCTCAGAGATAGTTGGAGCAGAAATAAGACCTGGACATTCACACCACATGTTCAACGGAGAACAGAGAGTCCTGGAAAAGTTCTTTGATTATCAGAAAGGTGACTAGGGACCTGAATTCATAAAACTGTTTCTTCTAGATTTCACTGAACGATGTTTCAGTAAAATGATTAAAACAACACGTTTGTCTACATCATTTATATGTTGGTGATGATAGAAATGATCTCAATATAACAGCTGATTGTGACATCACAGTAACATTATAAATTACAGCTTTTATGAAGGACGCCCCAAAACACACTTTCAGTTTTCCTCTTCCTCTTCTTCTTCCTCCTCTCCTCCTCCTTCCTCTTCTTCCTCCTCCTCCTCCTCCTCCTCCTCTTCTTCATTTCTTGCCCCAGTCGCCCCTGGTCTCCCAGTGGGTCGCTGCCCTTGGCTGTGCCCCACATTTGGTCTAGTAGGCCTGGGGTTGTGGGTTTGAGTCCAGGTCTGAGTCGGGGGTCTGTGGATAGAGAGGTGGTTGTTAGTGGGACTGGAACAAACATTTAGCAAGTTAAGAGCAACTTGCTAAATGTTTGTTCCAGTCCAACAGAGCAACTTCCAAGGAGTGGAAATTCCTTGATCACCAACATTACGAGCAGGCAATAGTGAGGAGGTCAAAGGTCACAGTGCCTTGACACTAGAATGATAATGTATGATGGAGGGATGAAACGAGTCTGGCAGAAGAGGTAGAGTTAATCTTAATGATTTTCTATCACATGGTGATTCAAGATTCATCTGACTGACTGGGTCCCGTAGTTATTACCACTATTACATCAACCAATTTAACTTAGGAAAAAATGTTGGTGACAAAGTGACGTAGGTGGTCATCTGTATTTGACAGGCTGTTGCTTTGCTTTAACAAATACAACAACCGCCCTCTGAAATGTGGAGTGTTGATGTTTCACGAACAGGACCAGCTTTGAGTCTTTCCTGCAGACCTCACCTGTTGGGAGGACGGCGTGGAGGAGGTGTGTTTGGAACCGTCGACACACTCTGGTTCTCCCCCTTTCCCCCACCGGCGACTCCTCCCTGCTGCTGCTCGCTCTCCTCGCTAGACTGAGGGGAGAGCTGCGCCTTGGGGGGTCTGCTGGCCCGTCGGCAGGGGGGCCCGGGGCCGTGGCACTGCGGCGACGGCAGGCTGTGGTTGAAGTGGGCAGCCGCCATGCATTCAGCGCTCGCCTTGTCACACACACACTGCAGCTTGTCACAGACACTCACGCCCTGGCCTGGAGAGGAGACAGGAGATTACGCAACAGGAGATTACGCAACAGGTTAAAGGCCATGAAAGGTTGCAGAGTACTATTCATCTTAACAAGTCATTTATCAGGTGTTAAGGCTTCCAGTCAAATGTTTCTCAAAGGAAAAGATCTTTCAGTCAGGAGATCATTTCAGTTTCCAATGAGTCAACTTTAATGAATTGTCACGTTCCTGATCTGCCTCATTCAGTCTTGTTTGAAGATATTGACACTAGAAACAAGTGAAAAAGCGTTTGGACACAACTGGAACTATCTCACCTCTTTGGCAGACAGTGAACATGTCCTCCCCTAGAGATGATGCAGTCTGAGGTAGTAACTGTGTCGCTTTGTTTTAACTTGCACCTCTCAGTGTAATGGAGGAATCATTCCCTCACGTTTCATCAAAATCAACAGTCTGAGATATCGTGTTGGACGGACGGACACCGACACAAGATAAGATTGTAAACTAAACGACATGTTGAGATGAAAATGTTTTGTTTTAGGATTTAGCTTTTTAAATACTTTTTAATGTCAGTAGAGATTAGAGCTGCAGATGCAGGTGCTGCTCAGAATGTCTGGAGTACAAATGGAGAAAATTCCTTAAATGTATTAAATGTGAGTAAAACCGAAGTGTTCACCGCCCATCCAGGTTATGGATGTTTATAAGCGCTGAAATAGAAATAATGTAGAAATTGCTATGTCCGTATATTGTGGTTCATATCATAATAACCAAAATAATACAGATATTGTACAACAGTCGGTACAGAATGACATGTTACAGTCTACAGTCTTGATGGGCTTCACCTACAGTATTCGGTAGGGTTACTGCCTCAGTGAGGACTGAAGACCTACTCACATCGAGGTTTCCCGTTCTCGCAGGAGATTTGAGCGTTGAGCTTCCTTTCCCGCCTGCAGCCCATGGAGCTGATCTGCTTCAGGCAGCAGTGATGGAAAAAGCAACACCTGAGAGAGACCGGGAGGTGATGAAGACAGATTGAGAAAACAGACAGGCCAGAATGTTGCCCCTTGCGTTGCCCCTTTGGGTTGCTTCCTCTAAGCTGACCTGTCCAGCTGGTCCAGAGGCTGACCGCCGCCCTCCTGGCCGCAGTAACAGCCGTACATCTCGTACTCATGTGGGCATCGTCCCGTCAGGCAGTGCAGCATCTCCCCCAACGCCGGCATCTCCAGCCTGGCTCGCCCATCGCTGCCGTACTGGGTGAAGGACAGACTGCAGTCTGTTGGTAGATCAGGAGAGCAGAGATCAGGATGACTATAAGAAAGTTCAAAACGTCTGCAAAGTGCTTTAGACAGCAACGCAACAATACAGCCAGGAAATCAAGTAAGATGTGATTAAAGTGCTGAATGCAGTGAGCCTGAAAACCTGTCTGGGAAAACTAAGATAGGATGTTAAAGGTGACGGTGATTTTACCACCATGATATCATCAGGACGTTCCAAAGATGGGAAAAGGCAATGATGCGTTGGTAGAAGAACAACCTGCCTAGGATTGACTAGACTGAGTACAGGGGTTATTTTCATATTGCCTTAAATATTTTCAAGAAGGATCAAGGGGGAAATGACATGTAAGAGGATACAGAGATCACTGGAATGGAGTTATACTCTTGGGTTTGGTTCATCAACAATGTGAAATCTGTGGTCTGGCTGTGAATCTGAGTGGTGACCCTGTACCTTCTGCTTTCACCCCCAACTCTCCATGTGCATCTACAGCAATGCTGCTTCTTTACCTTGGCCGTCTGGTGGTGGCTGTATGTCGGTCAACCCAACGGACTCCAGCAGCGCCCAGGCAAAGAACGGCACCGCCCTCTTCTGAGCCTCATCCTGGCCTTCAGGCACAAACACAACAGGAGAATGAGGCACTGCAGCTTTAGCATGGTACAAACCTCTTCAGTACATTTCTGTTGGATCTCTGCTGCACTTAGAAACTTTACTCATCTCTGTTGTGAAAATGGGACTTTATTGTTTGTGTCAATTACAGGCCACCGTACCTCAATGGGGTGGGGGAGGGCTGTGACACAGACTTAAATAAAATCGATAAATGTTGTTGCAATGCATACTGGTCGCCTCTAGAGGTCATAGTTGTTAAATGAACTTTATTGGACCCTGAGGGAAAGACTTGAACCAGGCTCCTCCCCCTGACTAACTGTGGTATTAATGGTGGAATGAATAAGAGTTGGTCGGTCAACTTCATGGACAGAACATGTGTCCCTTATATTTTGTACAGTATCCAAACCTTCTGGGTCTTGAGAACTGTCCAGTAGTTCTTCTTCCAAACATGGAGGTTCGTCTGTTTCCTTCTCCTCCTCGTGCTCCTCCTCCCTCTTCTCCTCCTTGTGTTCCTCCTCCCTCTCCTCCTCCTCTCCTGACGTTGCGGTTCGCGGTCTGGCTTGTGTTCTCATTGATGATTTGGAGACGGTTGTTGGAGATGTTTCAGTCTGCTGACCTGCAGCAACGAGTTGGAAGATCGGTGGAGGTGATGAGGGACTCAGGTTTGAGAGATATTTCAAGAGATATTCTGTTGTCAGATATCTTTGCCCTGGTCATGCTCCTGTCTTGTTCAAAAAATTAACTTTTCTACCATTTCTACTATTATTTCTTAACCTACCACTTCTCTATTGTACAGGATCATGTGACTTTGACCATTGCACTCCTTTATTTGTCGGTGTAAGTCAATCTTGATGAGTGAAAAATGTAAAATGTGATGTGAGTATGAAGCAGGTTTACTTTATTTTATGTGTCTACTCTTATAACATCACTCCATCATGGCGGCTGCCATGTTTTGGCTCGTTCTCATTCTTCTCTATTCTCTATTCTCTATGTGAACCGATCCACCAGGACACATGACGGTGATTTCACCGATTAAAGTGATTCTGACACTGCAAACCAAGGTGGTGCACAGTTTTAATGAACTCACCCAATGTGTTAATGAAATGTGTTAATGAAATGCTAAATCATTCCCATTGAATTGTGAAGTGCCTGGAGCCAGCTCACCTTGGCTCGGGGAAGTTGGCAGCGTGAGGTCTTCCTCCAGTGAACTGTCAGAAGTGGTGGGCGGTGACTTTGAAGTGGCGGTGGTTCTGATTGGTTTGGTATCTTGGAACGAGTGTCTCGTTGAAGATGTAAACCTTGTTGTTGCCATGGTAATAATCTCTTGGCCTGGAAAAGTGCCCGTTATCACACGAACAGATTACAGAGTGAAGGAAATAATCCTGGTTTAGCATGGGAATACTGTTTTTGCATCACTGAGCTGACCTTTGGTGGCACCACTTGGAGAACCTGTGGTCTCCATGCCAACACCTTGCTCTCCTCCCTCCTCTGAAGGAGGAGGTGTTGTTGGTGAAACTGCGAAGGGGCCAGTTCCCAAACCTAGGAAAGACAGGAAGACCTTTAAAATAAACTATTAAAACGCTTTGCAAGATCAAACCAAGCAAAAACAAAAAGCACATGTTCTGATTCTTACTTGATTTTCAATTTTACATGGTCATGGAATGAGTTTCAAACCCCTAACCCTGGCGGTGTTAGTGCCTTTAACTAGCATCACTTTCACTCACCAGGAAACATGAAACCTCACAATGTGGAAACAATACTGACAAAACAGCTGAACTGATACTGGCTATCCCACAAGTTGGTGTCAAATATGATGGAACCTGCTGGAGAAGGTGAAGAAGTCCTGGCTGCCAGTGGTGAGGCTCCTCCCACCACACCGGAGGCCTCTGTGGCTGCACTGGTAGTAGTTGGCTGAGATGTTGGTGTGGTGGACGGTGTGGTGGACGGCGTGGTGGACGGTGTGGTGGTGGTAACGGTATCCTGGACTGAAGGATGACACAACACGCCTTTCATTTCTCAACATTGATGTCTCATTGATGTCTTCTGAAGATAGAAGCTACTCAGATACGATGTCAATATGAAGTTGTATTGGTTATACTGACTCTCACCGTGCTCATTGTCTAACTCTTCCTCCTCTGCCCCATCATCATCACCATCACCATACTCTTTCTCATCTTCCTCAACTGACTGGTCAGGATCAGTTGGAAGCATCGTTGTGGTTATCTTGGTTGGACTGGGTTGCAGTTTTGCTGATGTTGGTGATGCAGTTGTGACGATGGTTGTACCTGTAGACATATGAGATCCTTTAATATTAATCAATAATAATCAATAATCAGAGCCCATCACAAACATTTCTACAATATGTTCCACATATCCACATTTTCATTTTAGGCACAGATAAGAGTTTTACATACAAATGTTTATAGGAGGCGGAGCTGCTCTGGGGGCAGAAATGGAGGCTCCGCCCACTGAGGTTTAACTCAACCAATGAGATTATTTCTGCCTCTGAGAAATGTTTGTAGAAATAAAACTCCAGATCTGATCTAGATCACCAACATGACAACCAACTACTACTAAGCAGCTGAACGCCGAGAGCCACAGAGATCTGACAATATATCAAAGATCAGAGACGCAGTGAAGACCAGTGTTGTGTTATGAAGTCTTATGAAGACCAGTATTGTGTTATGAAGTCTCATGAGGACCAGTGTTGTGTTATGAAGTCTTATGAGGACCAGTGTTGTTTTATGAAGTCTTATGAAGACCAGTGTTGTGTTATGAAGCCTTATGAAGACCACACTCACCTTCTGAGGAACCTAATGTAAGAGACGTTTCTTCATCATCTTCACCTTCCTCAGAGGAAGTCGTTGGTGTTAACTCACTGGGAGTTGTAGTTCTTAAAGGAGTAGTAGGCTGAATAGATGGTGTCATAGCAGTGTGTGACCTTGGTGGTGTGATCTCCACACTTTCATCTGCAGAGCCCAGTGGATTGTGGGTAGTCAGTGTGACGTTTTCTGAGTCTGCTTCAGCTTGTGTTTCTGAAACTAAATGGAATGGAAAATGTGATATACAATAGGGCCATCATGTAAAATGGGCCAGATAAGGTTGGAGCTTCATAGCCCTTTAAGATTTTACAGCCAATCACAAAAACTGATCTTGCATTGTTGCTGCAACACTAGTTGACATGTAACAATAGTTTTGATTAGTCTGAGGTTGTTAAGGTGGACAGGGCAGAGTGTTACATTAAGTACATCAGAGAAATTGTATGGTAAGTGAGCATGACATAGCAAATTTCACTCATCACTCAAAATGTTTATGAACAATGTTTTGACAGGCTCTTTCAAATAAAAAAGTTGAAATTTAAAAAGAAACTTTGATTTTTGTGAAAAAAAATGGGCTAAAATGGGCCACATACACACACACTCTTACACAGAAGTTACACAGAAATTGAGGGTGCAAAACAGGTTCATTGGTCTAGATGTATCCAAGCGAAATCTTAACAATCTTAACAAAAAACAACCAAAGGGAAAAAAGCAAAATAAGAAAACCGCACAAAGCAAGAGTGGCAAACCCCCCTGCACGGCCTGCCAGAGAGTGTATGGTGACGTGAATGACCCAAAGGCCACGGAGGACTGGGTGTGCTGGGTGTGCTGTTGTCAGTGCGACTCATGGTACCACGAGAGCTGTGGAGAGGATAATGGCATCTATGATGATGATGGTTACATCTGCAAAGACTGTGTTTGAAGATGTTCTACTTTTTAACATAATGTTTGACAAATGTTGACACAAGCATGCACCTACACACACACACACACACACACACACACACAATGTCACAATGTCAATTTACTGTTAAAATTAAAATGATTTCAGCTGAAATTACTGTGTTGTTCTCTCTTTATATTGGCCCATTTTACCTGAACATTGTGTTGTAGCTCAAGAGGGAACCTGCTGATACTCCAACTCTCATAAATCCAAAACAATTATACTTTTTCACATTTTTTTAACAAATAAATATTTTAGAGACCCATGCCAATTTATAAAAAATATCATTAGATCTCCTGCATAGCTTATTATTTGATGGTCTTATAAATCATTTACCAAAAAGTGGCCCATTTTAGCTGACTCCACCCTATAATATTGTTCCTAATCATAATAATAATAATGAATAAACTTTATAGTACTCAATCACATTGTGACTTTGTTCTGGACCTGATCCAGTCAGAGATCTACAACTATTGACCAGAATGATTATATGATCTCTCCTGTTAATTCTGGTTAAAAACCAGAAAAGAGTTCCTGTAGGTGGCGCTCTTTTCTTTGTCTGTTCAGTCACGGTGGCTATCGCTGCTCATGCTAACTACCCAGTTCTTCTGTTGAAACGTAAAACGCATCACTTCCTGTCTCGTGAACAGCAGATGGAAAAGCGTTCATGACCTGGTAGAGGTTGACCACAGAGGAGCAGAACATTGATCAAGATGAAAGAGTCACCGACTATTACCTTAAATAAGAATTGAGGATTACATGTATTGTTTTCAGAGACTTGTTGTTTGCTCACCCAAGTCACTTGTTGCAGAACTCAGGTCCAGAGTCTCTGTCTCATTCAAACCTGTAGAGCAGCAACACATGAAAGACAGGCAGGAAGTGAGTGAGCCGAATGAGTCACCCAGCAGCAGGACTGAGTCGGTTACTGAGTCTTTAAAACAACAGAGTAGAAACAAGAGAGAACAACCTGCTTCACCTTCAGGGATGAAACTTACTGGAGGTGTGTGTTGTCTCTTCCTCTTCTCCCTCCTCGACCTCACTGTTGTCTTCCTCAAACTCCTCTGGAAAAACAACACACACACAAAACACAATTACCACACACACACACACACACACACACCAGTGAGTTTCCCAGGTAAAGGGTAGTGGTAACAAATCCTCAATACATCATTGTTATATCACTGGTTCTACCTGGTGTGACTGTAAACCAGTGAGACGACTGGTCGCCTCTACCTCACCACTGGTGTTGTTAGTGCTAGTGTTTCTCCACATTAAGACTACATTTCCCATAAGCCCTGTTGCTTCACCCCAAATCCCAAACTTTTAAATCCACATATCCATAAAAAACACAATATTTTTTTCAGCAAGTAAATATTTTCTACTTGATTTGAAATCATACAGGATTTAACAACTTTCAAGAGCCTGAAGATGGAAACTGATTCATCACATCACATATATATATATATGTGTGTGTGTGTGTGTGTGTGTGCCATCTGTCTGACTTTACTGTGTGACGAACAAACCCCCTTAAATAGTTTCTCCCTCTCGTCGGTGCTGAATCTGTAACCGGGGGCCAATTAGAGTACCTGGGAGCGTCTGGGGGCGGCGGCCCGGCGGCGGGGTGATGAGGTCACCGTCCACCCCTGCGGTGACGTTCTGGTTATCCACTCGGCTGTTCATTAGCGAGTCCGTCTCTGCTGGCCAGACACAACAGAGCTGCAGCTGAGAGGAGTTAAGATACAATCCAGTTGATATGTCACCTTATGTTTTCCGACCACGCGTTGTGATTGGACGAGAGGCACTCCATGTTTTTAATGGAAATATATAACCTTGAAACCTGATAACTCAAATACTATCACGCTGCCTTGTTTCCCTTTAATCAATAACCCCACCCCCTCAGCTCTGTGAACAGCTGATTGTGTTTCTGGAGTCTCCACAGATTGAATCAACATGGTTAATTTCACCTTGAATGACTGTGGGATGAAATGTCAAGAGGTCACTGTTGTAATTGGCTGAGAACCGAGGAGGTGTGACTCAACAGTCTGCGTTGCCACCAATTGCCTTCCCAGATGTGACATCGGTGACCTGCTCTGAAACGTCTTGTTGTGTTCTACCAGGAGGAGCTTCCTCAACGCTGTCTGATCAGTGTTCCCTGGGAGGCTCCATCGGTCCCGGTGGTGTTCAGCAGCTCTGCTAAAGACTCAACGAAGCTAATGAGACCGGTTTGTCCCTCCGGTGTCAGACAGGCTGCCAGCTCTTCTTCTTCTTCCAGCCCGGTTCTGATATATTTAGACCTTATTAACTAACGGACACGACAGAGCCAGATGTGGTGGATGGGAGATCGGTGACACGACTGCAGAGCCTCTATTCACTCCTTCCAATGGAACGAAGCGAGGATGTTCTATTGCTTAGCAACAGGGAACCCGTTGGCTGAGACTCAAATCTAATCATGACATTAAAACCCAAAGCTGGTTTCATGTTCGACACATCCTCACATTCTCACATCCTCCAGGAACATCAAGGTTCTCCTATGTTGTTGCTTAAAAACTCAAGAAGTTTCATTGCTGTGATTCTGAGACGAGGCTCCAGGTCATGCTCACAAGTCGTGTACATACAGAACTGTGCAAAGGTCTTAGGTACCTTAGATTTATTTAGATAGATTTGGTCTTAGATGTTTATTTTTTAGATGTTTAGATTATTTTTTTGTGTGTCAGTAGAAAATAGAAAATTTGAGATTTTCATTTTCCAAAAAATTAAATTTGCTTTGATTTTTTTTGCATGTACTGTACATGAGAACCAGAGAGGTGGCTAACTAGCTGGTTAGCATTAGAGGAGACGTTTCAATCAATAAAGCAGGCTAGCCTTGAATTGTCAGCCAAGTTGGAACTTATTCTTGCTCGTCTGAAAGCGACCAATCAGAAGTGGATTTAAAGCCCCGGGTCCAGCCTTCACTGTGACTGGTGTTTCTGATGATACAGTCGCCGTGTTTTCAGATTTCTGTTGCTTCATAATCATGTTTTATCTTCACTCGTTTTTCCATGTCGTTATTTTCCTACGTCTGTCTGGGAGCCGCCATTGATCGAGCCCAGCTGAATTGAAAGATGCGATCGGGCTGGATGGATCAATATCATCTCTTAAATCACTCCTCAAACACCTGTGGCTCCGTTTCCTGTTTTATCTGGGCTTTTATTGTATTTGTTCATTCATCTTGTTTTGTAAAGATCTTTATAACATTTATGTGGAAAAGTGCTAAATAATAATAATTTACAGTTATCCAGTAGCACCAAATGAAACCAGTCGGTGTTTTTAGTGAATCTGAAGAGTCTTCATGTCTTCTTGATAATGCAGTAGATCCAAAGGTCTTTTGGACCAAATCATAATACAGTTCTGAGATATATATTGTGTTTTATTCTGTTTTTATGTTATTTATCCTTAGAAACAGAGAGAATTTAAAGTTCTAATCCAGGATGTCTTCGACCTTCTGAAAAATACTTTTTAAAGGTTTTATGTAGAAGAAGGCCTCGTTGGATCCAGAATGTTCTGGAGATACTGAGTGATGATCTGGAGGTAACGAATGTTTCAGGAGGTTCAGATTTCTGTTTTTCTTGTGTGTCCATTTGTGTGTTTGTCTGTCATGTATATGAACTGTGAATACATTCTGAGGTTGATGGGGATCGCAAAGAAAACTCTATTATTCTCAGTCACTACTAATACTACAGCTACTGATGCTACTACTACTACTACTACTACTACAGCGAGAACTTGTTGGCCTGTGGTATTAATAAATTGATCATTGTGATCAGTGTTTCTTAAAGACGAGCCTCCAGCAGGCTCTGCAGCGTGACTCCTGGTTATTTCAGACTAGAACAGCTTGGGCCGGTAGAACATCTATATTTGGTTCCGGCGGATCAAAGCTGCTCTGTACGATTCTCGGCTTTTTTAACTGTGCGTGGGCAGAAAACTGTGGGATTAAATGTCAAGAGGTCACTGTTGTAATTGGCTGAGAACCGAGGTGGTGTGACTCAACAGTCTGCATTTCCACCAATTGCCTTCCCAGATGTGACATCGGTGACCTGCTCTGAAACGTCTTGTTGTGTTCTACCAGGAGGAGGCGGGGCCGACGTTCCTCAACGCTATCTGATCAGTGAGACTCGTCACTCAGCCTCACCTGTTCCCTGGGAGGCTCCATCGGTCGCGGTGGTGTTCAGCAGCTCTGCTAAAGACACAACGAAGCTAATGAGACCGGTTTTGTCTTAGCTCTTGTTTATTTGATTCTCTTATTTGTCTCATTTGTCTCATTTGTTTAAGATATAGTAGGTTGCTAACTTATTGCACTCTTACCTTAACACTAGTTATGCTCTTAGTTGCTTGTTTAGGAAGGAAATGCACTTACGATTTCTGGTGACTAGTAGTTTTCTTGCCTACCTATGTTGAATGCACTTATTGTAAGTCGCTTTGGATAAAAGCGTCTGCTAAATGACTGTAATGTAATGTAATGTAATGTAATGGTTTGTCCCTCCGGTGTCAGACAGGAAATGGAAGCAGTGTTCAGTTTGGATGATTCAAACTACTGGTGTCTCAAATGGGATGTGTTGTAACGTAAATTGATCATGTGATTGATTAGGATGTGGCAGCTACAACCACTTTGCCTACTACTGAAACTTTTCTCACAATTTGTTTTACACATTTCATTACATCCTTCCACAGTATTACTCTGTATCTACAACACTGTTAGGTTGATACGCTGGAGTCAGACTGGAATCTGATGAAGACCTTGGCTACCTGTTTGACCTTGTCCGGAGCAGTAGGACTCCTCCAGGCCCCTCATGGTGGCGTTGTACGAGCTCTGAGCCAGGCAGTCGATGGCAGCCTGGTCGCATTCGCAAAGCCTCTGCTGGCACGAGTCGCCGACATCTTGGAGAGAAAAAGACCATCAGTTACTGTATGTTACCGCTGAACAGTAGGAAGGCTGGACTGTTGAACCCCGGCCAAGCGAAGACGCCAACAGACCCTGCAGCGTTACAGCTGTCTAAGCTAGTATACAGCTCTATCAGAGGAAATTAAACCTTTGAATGAAATCAAATCAGTGTCAGTGTTTGTATTTCTAAGTTGTGGAAAAATATGTTCAGGGAAAAAATATCTATGTTATATATATATACATATATATATACATGTTTTCTTTGTAGCAGCTGCATTAAAAAGCATAAATTTAGCTTAAAAAACTACTTTGGCCATTTTCTCAAAATGACATTCCCTTCATAGCTCTGTCCGCCAAATCTGACCTGCTGCCTTTTCACTTTTGACATTTCTATTTTATGAGGTATTTTACACGACATGGAGCTTCAAGACTGCGACTTTATTGTTTGTGTCAATTACAGGCCACCGTAGTTGAAGGGGAGGGGTGGTAAGTTGCGATAGAGGTCGATAAAGGTCATACTTTAAGTTTGTAAAGGTCGTTGGAGTTTGTGTTGTCTTGTGAGTTTTACCACAGGAGGCGTTTCCTGCAGAACAGGTGAAGTTGTTGGGGAGGAATGTGACTTCCTGCCTGCAGGGGGCAGCAGTCTGGTAGCACAGCCTGTGAGTCTCACAACAGCTAGAGACAAGAAGAAATGACAGATACATGAGATTAATGACCGATCACATAATTACAGACTTCTCCTCCAAAATGCTTTTTATCCATTTTGGTCATTCAATACTACAAAGCACATTTGTACATCATATCATCATATCATCATATCATATATCATCATATCATCATATCATATATTGCTGTAAATTCTCGTACCTGCCTGCTTTTCAGAATGGTTCCCCTATTTCAATCAGATTGGGATATTTTCAAATATTTTTCATTACAGCAAAACCTCCAATAAAGGGCAGATCCAGATCTCTGGGTTAGGGTTGTGTGCATAGATAAAGGCTGTTCCACCATAAAAGCTGGGTTAAAAAAAGTATGACAGAATTAGCAATAAAATGTTTACAGCCTAAAACATCATTAAAAATAGTGAAATATCACAAAATATTTGACCAAAAAGAGAATCTGCATGTAGTATAACAGGCAGACCATCTGAATGTGAGTATTGTGTAGAAGGAGATTACTTCTACCGATGTCTGACTGGTCCTTTAGAGGTCAGCGGTCAAGTCATGCCACTAATTCCTATTGTCAGACTCTGTCTTTGCACATGCCGCCCTCATCCCGTCAGTTCAGTTTCAATAAAACCACTGTAGGCTGAACTGAGCAGCTGCAGAAAGCATCCTACTGCGATCTGCATCTCACTTACATGTCTAGAGGATCTACGGGGTTTCCCGCCACCAGATATCTGCAGGAGCAGCCGTAATCCTCCATATCGCGTGGGCAGAGCCCCGTAGCACAGCGAAGTTTCAGCACAAAATTCAGCAATGAGGGGAAATTATCGAAGACCGAGTGAAGCCACGTGAAGCGCAGGCCAAGACAATCTGCACAGAGGAGGAAACAAGATGGAAACTGAGCAGGAGAAGAGAGACTGTAGCAGGGAGAGGGCAAGCACAAACACCTTCACTTGTCCAGTTTGATTTCCTGTAGCTGGCATGTGGGGAGTGGAGTGATTTAATCATAGATAATCCTGTTGGAGGGTCTGATCCAATCACCTGAGTCCAGAGAAGCATGCAGCACAGTGTGGATCAGGCCTGAAGGTGTCATAAAAACCACTAGTGATGAATCAGTCCACCTGAAACAGACTCAGACACTGTTTAGTGTCTGGTTAGCGAGCTGCTAGCCTGTTAGCCTGCCCACAAGCTGTCTGAGCCCAGATGATTTGCTGCACCAAATGAAGTGATTGGTTAAATATTAGCTCATTCCAAAACGCTACCTGATGTCCATCACTCAATATTTAGAAACGCTATTGATTACAATTTTTAAATGAATTGATGGATAAGAACTTCAACCATATCCACCAGTCGTCTTGTTAACCCCACTGAGCACCAGACCGGTGACATTAGGTGATTTGTTAGCTAACATTAAGCGAGGCTGTCCTTCCATTGCCAGTTGTCCTGTTGCCTTTTTACCTAACGTTGAGTTCTCACCTATAACGGGGTCGTCTGTGTTGAGGTCTGTGTTGAGGTCGCTGCTCTCCGGGTCTGGGCAGAATATGGAGCTTGCAGAGACTGAGGACAAAGACCAGTCCAGGTAAAGCTTCACATTAACACTAACTATGCAGTGGATAGGTGGATGACCTATGACGTCCAGTTGGTCATCATCAGCGAATATAACCAATATAAATACAATACATTATATTTTCAGAGAATCCATGCTTTCTTCCTTTAAAAGCCCAAATCTTCATATAATTTACATTATTATGAAGTGGAGATGTATGTCATCTTGTAAAGTTGATGTGAGTTTACCCACAATGCATCCCTGCTCCTACGCCCTCGCACAAAGACAGATAATAAACCAGTACAAATACATTGAGCACGTTATCGCTTCACTCTGTGAGTTGGCATCGCCACGCCGAACAGACTGCTGATTTCATGTTGCTAACCAGTGAATGTGTTGCATGTTGTTCATGAAAATGTCCCCGGAGACTAGAAGCGGTGCCGGATACCTGGTCTGAGACGATACTCACCAAGCTGAACAGTAGACAGCATGAAAATCCATGTCAGAAACATGACTTGGACCTACGATGAGAAGGAGAAAGTTTTAACTAGCAGCTTTCAACTGGCTGTAACAAGGGAAGAGCTTGGAAACGCCGTCATGTCAACACATACAGAACAAAGAGATACCATTACTGCTCCCAGTCAGAATACGAAACTCCATGTTGGCTCTCAGTCTGTTGATGATCTGATAACGCTGCAGCACAACAGGACCGTTATATGACGCCGTGGCTCTGACCCTTCTTGTAGTGTTGCTGATGCATTGATTTCAGCTCACTGTACTGCTGCACACTGTGAGTCACTCTGCTAAATGTTGAAAGTGTACGTTCACATGCAGCACGCAGGGAACAAATGAGCTCGACGGCATCATGACTGCACAAGCTTGGTTCAAATTCTGTCGCCTAAGTTTCCCTAAGTTTCCCATCCAGCTCCGTAAGTCACCTCCTTCACTGCAGTGCTGATCACTGCTGAGCTAGAGGAGACCGACGACCTTCCCTCCTTTCTGGTTCACTGTCTTTTATGACTTCAGACAGCTTGGCCCACCTGTGGCTCAGCGCCACTTGGCAAGGTGAAGTGTGAAGAAGTGTGTCATTAATGCTGTTCGAGCCCAAAGCCAGGGGGAAAGGAATCAGCACCTGTGATGGTACTGCAGTGCGTAGGAGGTCAGCGGCCTCGGCGGTGAAAATGCACTTGGATTTTTAAAGTCGTCTTGAAGCTGCACGAGGCAACTTTGCACGTTGGCGGCAACAAATGGCAACGAGAGGTGTTTGACCTTCAATAGGGTGAATCTATGGGACGCTCTGCTCTGTTGTGATTTAGGCTGATAGGACAGCTGGAGTGCTTACACCTGAACAAAGCTGCGTATGCTCCTTTACAGTACCTAATATATAAATGGCAAGTGAACCTGAAAACCTTTGGCCTTGTGAACGCAGCCCGACAGGCATGTGCTGTAAATGAAGCCAGTGTCACCATGGCTGCTCAGCAGTTTCCAGGTTTCATCCCGTCAATATGAACCATCTTGGGGTTGATAATGAATCTTGCATTCCTCACGCCTCAATTTACAAGTTTCTACACACTGCCAATAATCGGCCTCTTGATATCAAGTGGTGAAGAAGGACGACTCAAACTGGACATATCCATTTTCTCGATTAAACTCATTTTGAAGAATGATATCAACACCATTAATATTTGTAGGCCATTCATATGAATTCAAGCCTGCAATACCTCGGCATAACCAGCAGGGAATGTTCCTACATCAAATGGAAACCTGACAGAGCCACGACCACATGGCCGTCATGGTCGACCACAAGGTTATGACAACCTGCTTTGAGGTAATTTCCTGTGTTACTGTACGCCGCCAGCTATGATCACATGATCCTGACATGTTTCTATAAATGAGGCCAGAGATTTTGGTTTTGAGACAAAGTTAAGTTAGAAAAGGACAGCAAGAATAAGGACGGCTGTAATATTATTAATTCAACAAATCACTTTTAAAAAGAATCATCTATAAATTTTAAATCTGTCTATAAATTGTGTATTTGTCACTAATGCATTTTTCAGCAGCGCCATGAAAATGCCCTTTAAGGTTTTTCTCCAGTTTATACTCAGAACAGATTCAAGCTCTTCACCATCTCTCGCTCAATATCCATCATTCTCAAACATTACATTCCCGTCTCCCTGTGATCTGGGCTGCTGCCTCACAGCATGTTGTTTCACTGCAGGACTGCTGCTGACGTCTGCAAGCCACGCTGTATGATTATTTCTGTTTATTTAGTCTGCTCTGCCTCATGTACCATCTTGTACCAAATGTACCTGCACCATCTACAGTATGTCAGTATCCACTTTCACCACGTTCCTGCACCAATATCACCAGGACAAACCTGCACATTAGTTGTGTTTGTCAAATAAAGTGACTCTGATTACATTTTAGGAGTTAAGCAACTTACAGTGAGTCTAACAGTATTTAATTCACTTTGAAACAGGAAACAAACTCTTACCTTGTTGTTCCTGGTGCAGTCTGTAGTAGTTGTGGCTTCACCTCATGTGAATCATTGAATATGTGTCAGTGGCAGACCACCATCAGCTGGTAGAGAGGCAGGAAGCCTGTTCAGGTGTATTCAAAGGCCTATTCTCAGTCGTGTTCCCCTCCAGAAAAACACCGCTATCCCAGCTCCACAAAGTCCTTTATCAAGTCCTAGCCGAGGGGGGGGGGTGTCTACCTTTAGCCCCTTAAGTGCATACTTATTGGCTATCAGGTGACACCTGAACAAGGGCTTATCATACTTTGGTTCCTGTCCAGGTATTTGGTTAGTCCTTACTTGGGTCACATCGTAGCTGCTGGCCCTGAGCCTTAAGGTGGAGGGAGGTCCCGACAGGGGGAACCTACAGAGTTGCCTTTGTCCCGCGGGGCAGATCGGTGACCTGAGAGTTGACCTGCCCTCATCTGATCCTCCCAGTTCAGATCAATGAGTTTCTGCGACAGAGGAGAGTCAATGAAGCACGGAGGCCATGTGCTTAATGAAAGAGAAGAGCTGGATAGTGGGGCATTGTGTGGGACAGGTGCACCGCAGGGTGCTGATGTGTTGACTGACTGGCAAAGAGCTGCAGGGATTCTGGAGAGCAGCGAGTTGAAACTGCAGTTTTAGATGGGAAATGGGAAAAACCTCAGATGTCACGTTACATCCATATGCAGTGCTAATCTGAGAACATTGATTTGATTTGCAGCTCAACTAGGTCAACTGCAAAGCGTCATTTCCATAGAAGAATCAGCGTCACCCTGATTGGATTGTTAATACTAGAAAGTGGATTTGGGGGGTCTAAAATAAGGCCGACAAGCCGTCGATATATTTATCACGATTTACTTGCATGGTTTTGAAAATGTTAAAAACATGGTTTGTACAGAAATTAGCTCTTGGAGAAGTCACGGAAAGCCGAGGTGGCTCAGTTCACCAGTTGACCATTTTCAAGATGTTTCAGGAAGTACATGTGCAGCTCAGGGCTGAAGCCTGCCGCCACGTGTCTCATATCAAATACACAACGAGCATCAGGAAGACAAAACAGGGATGATTATCAGGCATTTATTGACTTCAGACAAGAGAAATGAAGACGACAGGGTTCCAACACAGTTTCAACCTCACATCCTTGATTTGGTTTGAAGGTTTAGTTGTTCAACATGATTGACAACGTCGTCTTGCCCCTATTCACTACATCACATCACTATCTAGATGAAGATGATCCTCCACAGTGACTCATATCAGGATACACACAACACAATATTATCCAATAAACAATATTATATATAAACAAGTATAAACAATATGTTCCCAAATATGTTTTCGTGCAATTTCCAAACTTATCAAGACATTAGCAGTTTCTGTTTCCATTCATTCCCAGGATCCCAGGCCTGTCAGGAATCCTGTGAGGAGACAGTTGATCACATCCTGATGAACAGCTCTTTGTCGGATCCTGTTGCTGTCGCTCTGCTTCCACTCTGGTCACAGTTTACTGCACATCTTGGCAAGGCACTTCTGTTTCAGATCTGTGGGGGGTAAAGGAGAGGGCGGGGGGGAGATGGTCAGTGACACTGGGAGTAGTATTGTAACAATCCTCAAAGTACTTGTTGTTTTATTGAGTCTCCATCTTCA
Organism: Hoplostethus atlanticus; assembly: GCA_034670405.1. Taxonomy (NCBI): domain Eukaryota; kingdom Metazoa; phylum Chordata; class Actinopteri; order Trachichthyiformes; family Trachichthyidae; genus Hoplostethus; species Hoplostethus atlanticus. The sequence continues at coordinate 1,052,575 of JAXDDX010000111.1, read as the reverse complement.
TCTCTCAGCCTCACTGTGGTGTTCTTCACTGTGGTGTTCTTCACTGTGGTGTTCCTCACTGTGGTGTTCCTCACTGTGGTGTTCCTCACTGTGGTGTTCCTCACTGCTCTTCCCAGAGATCACCTGTCAATCAAACAGTGTTTCCAGTACTGTGACGTCTTTCTCCTTGGATTTTCTGTTGATGGAGTTTGAGTTCCTGTAGGTGGCGCTCTTTTCTTTATCTGTTCAGCCATGGTGGCTATCGCTGCTCACGCTAACTACCCAGTTCTTCTTCTGTTGAAATGTAAAATGCATCACTTCCTGTCTCCAGAGGGTTTCTCCCAGGAAACGCTGCATGCTGAACAATGTTACAGCCAATAAGATCAGGTTGTTCCAAGGTGAGTTTTCCTTTCATATCACTATTTTGTCACAAGGACAAATAGCTCTTTTCTCATTGGGTGATAATGAAGCTTATCGGTCAGGCTCATTGATCTGAAGTCTCTTCAACTCTTCATGTTCAGAAACAAGCTGATGACCTGAGCTGATATCCAGGATAATAAACACTTTCTCTCCTACTTCATTTAGTAAGTTATTTCTGAATGATGCCAGTAAGCATCGACCCCGTGAAGACCTGCTGGGCTTCAGCCTCGCCCACACACTCATTGGTTGAGCTTTCTTTCACCGCTATTTAATGTACATTTCAAATAAAATGTGAATAAAATCCAATCTAAAAATACATATGAAGGTCTGATGAAGCCAGGCGGAGGACATGCAGCCAGATATGACACCCTGCGAGTCCCAGCCTGCCACTGTGTTTGGATCTGCTCTGGGTGATCGCAGGACCAATGCGCTTCCCGAAGTCTGGTGCCTGTTAGTTAGAGGATTCAGTCCTGGAGCTCGGCGGCTCCTGGAGAGGTTCTGCTGTAATGAGGACCAATAACCTACAGCAACATGGGCTACAAGAGGCAGGGAGACAAGTAGTGGCTGAAGGATGAGTTACTTCTTCTTCTGCCTCAGACACATTCTGTGATTGGACCCTTCAGTACCTCTTCCTCTTCTGAAGCTCCTCTGAACTTCACCAACGAATTAGACTGTGTTGAGCCAATGCCTTCAGATCAGGGGTTCAGTTCAGACATGTGATAATAATCCTCCTCTCTCTCTGGTACCTGCAGACCTCAGGTACTTTTGTATGTTTTGTTCCAATGTTGCTGATGAATTGAGGGAAAACAAGTTGCATGTAGTCTACAACCATTCCAATAGTACATCAGTGTGATTTGCTGCCCAGGGTGTGATCCAGAGTGTGACACCCCCACCACCAGGAGTGTGAGAGCTCAGCTCATACTGCCAGGGTCGGGGGTTCAATTCCCTTCCTGGTGCTGCTCTATTAGCACTGGTTAGCACTGGTTCTGCTCTTAGATGCTTGTTTAGGAAGGAAATGCACTTATGATTTCTGGTAGTTCTCTTGCCTACCTACGTTGATGCACTTATTGTAAGTCGCTTTGGATAAAAGCGTCTGCTAAATGACTGGAATCTAAATGTAATGTAATGTTTTAATAAAATCATCCACCAAATAGTTCTGGTTTGTGCAAGATGGTGTCCTATAAGCTCATTTTGTTCTCCCTCCAAGTACAAACCAACACTGAGACTTGTTAAGAAACCCTATTTGACCCCTATGAAGTAATGATGTGATGTTCTGGCTCTCCTTTCAGATTCAGCTGATTGTCTTGGAGCCTGAAGCCCGAGGCTCCCAGAAAGCTCATTGATCTGTGAAGCCTCAGTAAGGGTTCACTTCAAAAGATGCAAAGACTCCCAGTGTCAGGACGGTTTTGGCGGGTGATGTGGATTTACTCTGCGTTTGGAGGAGCTAAGTTCCTGATTGGACCTTCCTCTAGTCAACTTACTTCTTGAGAAGGAGATTCTTCTGACCCGCCGGCAGATCTCAGAAGTGTGTTTCTGATACCAGAGGTGGCTGTCGTCACAGTACCTGCAAGATAAATCACTTCTGATAGATCACAGAAAATCACAGGAGATTATTGCAATCTGCTGACATCAAGATAACCTAAATCACAACTTTAGCTTGGGTTTGGTTTTTAGCATTAGGTATTTTATCACTGAGGCACGTGGTCGTCATGATGGACCTGGAGTGTTTAGGGAGATCGTCTTGTGACAGAAAGGTAACACCACGTCTACCAAAAGAAAAGAAGATTTAGGGGAGACGGGGACATGTCGCCCTCAGCATCAGCTGAAGGATGAGTTGTTACCCCAATTATTTCTGCCTTAGACGAACAATGTGTATTTTTCCTCCCTCTGCGTTCTTAGAAGCACAGTTGCGTTTTACCGAAGCACATTTTGTGACTGGCTTTGGTCATGAGCACAAACACCCCTTCCTCTATAAAAATGGAGCTTTTTATTAAAGGGCTTTAAAGGCGTTTTGACAACAAATTAGACTGTTGTTGCCCCGTGAGGGACTGGTAACCTGGCCAAGATGTCTCCCTGCATTCTGCCCAGTGCATGCTGGGATAGGCTCCAGTCCCCCGTGAGCCTGAATCAGAATAAGTGGGTAAAGACAATAAATGGATGAATGCCATGTGTCCCATTTTGATCAATGTCTGAGTTCAGTTTTTCTCCCAACTCTCTCTCATACCGGCAAACATCTCATGTACATTTACATCTTTTGTTTCAGTCTTGCTGATGAAGTCCAGGAACATGAGATGCGTACGGACGACTTCTACGCCCACAGGAAGTGTGATTTGCTACCCGAGGTGTGTCCTCGACAAAGCTTAAATAAAACCTACACCCTTTGAGCAAGACACTGAACAGCGACTCTTTCACCCATTTTAAGTTTCTCTGGATACAAGTTGGATTTATGTTTTAGTTCTACAAACATTTATCAGAGGCGGCGCTGCTCTGGAGGCAGAACTAATCTCATTGGTTGAGTTAAACCTCAGTGGGCGGAGCCAAAGAACCACAGTTTTTCTGGCTAAGTAACCCCAGTGAAAAAGACGAGAGGAGCTAGCTAATATTATGAAGCCTAGCGCTCTGCTACTAACTGGAAAAATACAACCTAGCCATACTAAGTTATCTAGGTTAGCTAGTTAGCCTAGCTGACATGGTCATGAATATGTGAAAGTTTGCTACGTACACCAAAAAAACCTGTGGTTCTTTTGCTCCGCCCATTGAGGTTTAACTGAACCAATCAGATCACTTCTTCCTTCAGCAGCTCTGCCTCCAAGAAACAATGTGCATTGTGTCAGCTAAAGGCCTGAAGTGTAAAAGCCTGGTGGGAAATACCTTTTCATTTGTGTCTTGTAGCTGTAGCTGCAGAGGCACTGGGAGAAGAACTTGCAGAGCTCGAGGACGCAGGGCTGCAGCTTGTGAGCGCTAACAGTCGTAGTATCGCTGCCGGTAATGGAGTTGTCACTCGACTCTGGCTTTCTCCAAGGACAACCTCTCAAAAGAGGGGAGGACATTTCAGTCACAAACAAGCAGTTTTTAATGATGAACATCTCTCTCTTGTTCACAGTGATAAAACACCACAAAGGCAGACACATTTTCTGTCAAACAACCAAAGGAAATTAAGGAAACATTTCAAATGACTAAAAAGAGACAGATAATTAGGTACACTTTCAGTTAAAACAATCAGAGACAGACAGTAATTAACCTCCAAACCCACAGTGGTGCAACCATTTGGAAATGTCATGTATGATAAATAATGAATGAATGACTGCTAACAACATCTTAGCTTCACAACACGCTTCAAAGTCTTTCAATCCATTCATTTTGCATGAAGTCATTTATTTTCTGTACTTAAACTCCCATCCCAGGACTCACCGGTGATGATGCGTTCTAATGATAATGAATGGATTGGTACACAGCCCCTAACTACCTAATTAAACATGAATTTCATATATACTCTCTAGTTCTTTCCTCTCTTTGTTGTCCCTATCTTGTGGTTGTATCCAGGACGGGGAACTTTTCTGTCCACCGGCTGCAATGGCTGATATATCACAAACATCACCATCTACTTTCACAATTTAACCAACCAAAAAGAGTTTTTGAATAGAATAGGACCTCCGAATGACCGGTGGTTACCTGCCAAGGTGGCTGCTACAGCACAACCTCAGCATTTGGCTGCTAGCTGGTGGTCATTTATCGGCCCTGTCATCTGTCTGTTCCCAGAGGAGGAAGTCGGGCTTCATCCTCACCTCCAAAACGGCTCATTTCCCCTGGTTCCCTGTGCCCTGTTGATTCCGGTTAATTCAGCGTGATTATAATCACGGCACAGCAGGTGGCAGGTGCACTGGCCCGCATTAACATATAAATGTGGAGCTATTTTCAGTTTAACAAAAGAGGACAAAAGCGATACTGGCATTTAACTCGGACATGAAATGATGTGAAAAGTGTGCACACAACCAACACCGATTATCAATTTGCGCCCCTGAAACAAAGGTTATTACCGACAGTGTGTGTGAGAAATATCACCGGTCATCTTTGAAATGTCAAGAGGACAACAAAGACATGACATACTGTGTAGAAATGCCTACAGATGTGCAGTTGTGCTGGAGGAGCTGCTCATTTGCACCGCACACTAATGACTCCATGACAGATTGCACATGATGCCCAAGCCTTCTGTTGCTAGGCAGAACTGACAGGGCGAGCACGTGTTTCAACGGTGAGCCGGCTCTGCCATCTGGTGGTGGTCTGGTGTACTGCAGCACCTCAGCACGCCGCGGTGATGTGGGGACATTTACTACTAATGTGCTTTCGGTGTCATTTCTCATTTAATGTGAGAATTCACCATTTTCCTACATTGAAGTTTTAATGAGAAAAAGGGAATAAAACAAATACTGCTGATTCATTCATTCAAGGTAAGTTAGTATTTATATGGCTTGTAGAGTGTGTTAATAGAGGCAGCTTATCTATAGAGAACAACATTGAGTGGATTCAACTTGATAATTACCTCATATACACACACGTTTGTTAATGTTCTTTCCATTAAGTCAATGAAGTCTTAATTGTTTTACACAACATCTAGTATTGATCCAGCATCTGAACTGATTGATCATGCTCTATGGATTTGTAATAGATCATTGATCTGTGTTGATTGAGTTTAGTCACATACAGCATCACTCTTAATCTGACGAGTAACCTCTCTACTGATGAAACGCAGTTTGAACTTGAACACTGCCTGTATTGCAGTGTGACTTTGTACCATTCGTCCTTTTCACGAAAGGATCCCCAACAGATCCCCAACTGATCCCCTCCTGAGAGTCACCATGCAGAAGACAGTTAAATAGAGACTATATGGCTTCAAATTAGCTTTTAACCTTTGCTGCTCAAAGCCATCAAAGCTTTCACATAAGGGGGCTATGCCTGGGTTACCATGGCTACTATTTCAGTCTCCTGCAACACACACACACACACACACACACACACACACACACACACACACACACACACACACACACACACACACACACACACACACACACACACACACACACACACACACACACACACACACACACACACACACACACACACACACACCTTTCCCCAGGCTAAAATTGAATCACTACCCATGGTCTATCCAGAAATTACATTGAACGGAGCTGATATGATTACAGTTGTTTTCCATGGCCGGGTCAGCGAGTCAGGAGCCAAGTCAAATCATTTCAGCGAACCGCCTGCTAGAGCTATTTAGGAGATAGCTCTAATTATTTACCATGAATCATAAAATGCTACCAGGGGTCTTCTCTATGATGTTTTTAATACAACAGCAGAACAGAGCAGAGCCTGGACGGTGGATGCTCCCTCAATTCATTAGCACCTAAACTTACTCCACCGTGTTGCAAGACACTTGATGAAATTGTGCTAATTACAGTGGGACCAGAGTGGTAATTGGACCAGAGGTTATTTTCATTGTGATGGATGATGGATTTGTTTTTCATGTCTGCGTATACTGTTTCATACAAGCTGCCTACTGTATCACAAAGCATTTTTCATTTCTTCCTTCTTTCCTGCAATCCATAAACTGTAATGAAAGGATTTTTGCGTAATCCTGAGTTATACTGCTGTAAGCATTTTCGTATATTAGATTTAACATTTTACATTGTGATTTTTGTCTTAAAATACATTTTTAAACCAAACATCTGTTCAGATGTTCAGTGAATTCCAGGAGTTATTTTGTGATGAAGTTTTGTAATTTACCTTTTTGTTGTTCCCACTTTCCCTCAACATGCCTCGTCTGCTTCACATCAGTTAGTGATTTCCTAAATTTCCCAGAATGCCTTTTGACAACCCCCAGAAAACGGCCATGAACTGAGTAGGGTATCTCTGCAGACCGGAGACTTGAGAGGAGCGGGGAATGGGCGTGGCAACTGTCAATCATTTTTTAATTTGGCCAATCAGAGGCTTACAATCCTCTGTCAATCAAAAACTAATTTCACCAATACGCTGCCTGAACCAGTTGTCAATCAGTTTTTAATTGGGATACATACTTGGGAATGAACTTGCAGCTACTGTTGCATTCAAGTACAGCTGGAAAGATAGAAAGATTTCCAGTTGCTCCGACCTGGAAGCATTCAAGCCTAGCAGTAGCATAGCAGCAACTAGTTAACATGTTGCTTTGTCAATGAACTGCAGCATGTCTAGTAGAAGCTAGCATTATCCTGTTGGCTAGTAGTCCCATGTTAACAGTAACTAAACTAGCCTGCTGGCTAGTTAGCTAGCTACCAGTTTGTTCAGGTTAACTGAGCTGACTCTTCTCCAGCTCCAACTCAGAGTGTTTTGGAGTAGAGACTAGGGCTAAAGACAAGACAATTTACTGAGTCACAGTAACCTACATTTGGAGACAAATCTACCTGATCACACTGTTCACTCTTACTGAGAACGTTACTGGATGATCTACAGACACACCTCAGATATTTTGCTTTTTCTTGCACAGTAGTATTTATGCGGATTAGCCGTTTAAAAGAGATCTAAATGGTTCACAGCATCTAGGCTACAATTAGGTTATGCAGGGTTTAAAACTGAAAACGTTAAAGATCTTGTACATATGGACTTCTCTGGTTTATATTCTGTTTATGTATGGTTTAAATATGTAATGATGTATTTACTGCTTGGTCTAGAACAGTGGTCTTCAACCCTGGTCCTCAAGGCCCACAGCCCTGCTGGTTTTCATTCCAGCCGTCTCATCAGGGGCTGATTAACACGGCTGATTCACCTGGCACACCAGGTGAATCTAATTAACTACCTGGTAGGAAGGAAAACCAGCAGGGCTGTGGGCCTTGAGGACCAGGGTTGAAGACCACTGGTCTAGAACTGGGCAGGACACAGCCACAAAGATCCTGGGTGAAATTAAATGTCACGTCTAGCACTCAGTATTTACAGCCAATTCTGCAGCAGACCTTCATGATGACACCAAACATGGCTGCTTGGAGATTTGTGACACAACTGCCAAGCCTCTGTACAAATCAAATCAAATAATTATTTAACCCCCACCTCCCCGCTAAAAAGAAGACTGTCATCATACCTGGTTTCTCTGTGACCGGAGACTGGGTGGTGGTTGTAGTTGTTGTGCTTGGAGGCCCTGTGGTCCAGCCAGCCATGACAGGTTGAACTGTAGGATGGATCGGTGGCAATGTTGTTGGTTGGGCTGTAGCTGTTGTCTTTTGTCGTGTACTTGTAGTTGGTTGGCTTGTACTTGTAGTTGGTTGCCGTGCACTTGTAATATGTTGGCTTGTACTTGTAGTTAGTTGGCTTGAACTTGTAATTTGTTGGCTTCTAGTTGGTTGGCGTGTGCTTGTAATTAGTTGGCTTCTAGTTGGTTGGCGTGTGCTTGTAATACGTTGGCTTGTACTTCTAGTTGGTTGGCGTCCACTTGTAGTATGTTGGCTTGAACTTGCAATATGTTGGCTTCTAGTTGGTTGGCGTGTGCTTGTAATACGTTGGCTTGTACTTGGTTGGCGTGGACTTGTAATATGGTGGCTTGTACTTGTAGTATGTTGGCTTGTACTTGTAGTATGTTGGCGTGTGCTAGTAATATGGTGGCTTGTAGTTGGTTGCCGTGTGCTTGTAGTCAGTTGGGTTGCACTACTTGGACTTGGTGTAGATGTGGTGGGTTTGGTTGACCTTGTGGTCCGTTGGGTGGCACTTGGAGTTGATCGGGCTGTAACTGTGGGCGGTTGTACAACAGCAGTCGTTCGCAGAATTATGATTGGATGACTTGTGGTCGTAGTTTCTTGCGTTGAGGTTGTGATTGGTTGGAAAATAGTTGATGTCCTTGGTGTTGCTGTTGTGGCCGTGTGGTCTGTTGTTAGCACTTGGGATGTGGTCATTGTTCTGGTTAGTCTGTCAGCTGTCCATTTGGCTGTAGTTCTACTCAACGGTTCCACAGGTGTAGATTGTTTAGTTGTTGGCCGCCAGGGGACAGTGGTCGTTGGTCTTGTTGCAGTTGTTCCATCCATTATTGTAGAGGAAACTCATGAAACAAATGCAGACAAATAAGTTTTTAAAAAGATTAAAAAGATATCTGACAAGAAGTTTGTTTCATAGTCTGAGGGCAGATTTAGGACCAGATTCACTAAAGGTTTGCACCACTCAGGTCCGCCAACCAAAACTGCCAGTTTATTCTAGTACAATAACAAGTAGACAATGCTACAGGTGTCATCCTGCCCAGCGCCAGTATGGAGGTTGCACTATATCACCAAAGTGATCAAATCAGAATGCCATGCTAAAGCATGCCAAGTAGCTCTGGTAAAAAAGGTAAAGCCTCTTTGTGCCTGTCATGCTATTGCGTATGTAATGAGATGGCGCCCAATTCATTGACACCACCAACGACCACCTCCACATTATTGTAGCTCATATAAGATCCTTCGAAAGGTGGTAAAGACTTTGCACAGTTTGTCCATTCAGAACGGCTCAAGGGCAAAGGGCACTTTAGGGTGCAATGGTACCAACCCTCTGGATTACTCTACAGCTGAAGCTATCTGCAGGTGCAATTGGTGATGAAGGTCTTTTTACTTGCACAGTGCTTCTTTTTGGGGGCTTGCTGGTGCTTGTTGACTTGCAGACATTTCTTAGTGAATAAGATGAAAACTCTCTTTGCTCTTTGCTGAGGACATAAATTGCCATCGACTGCAATCTCTGTGAATCTGGACCTTGATTAATCCTGAAAAGGGAATTATGCAACATATGTTGTCCCTGAATGTTATATTCTTTGCACTTCTCTATCATATATCATATCTTCTAAGGATTCAGGATATAAATATTGCATCTATAACTATCTATATTATTTGTCACTACTTACTGTTGGTTGCCTGCAATATTTATTTAAACTTCACCTATTATTGCACTCATTGTGAGTCACTCTGGATAATATTATCAGCTAAATGTCAGATCTAACAGTGTCTAGGCTTCAGTCAAATCAACCAAACATTGGCTGCCCGTTTCAACTCACCATGTGCAGTAGAGTGGACTCTGCTGGTTAGCATGGCGCTCATCCCAGATGGTGAGATCTGACTCAGATTCGGGGGCGGCTGGTCCCATCCTGAGTTTTAAAATAGTTGTTTGCAAAAAGAGAAATAAATGGTACTTTTGTTTCTTGAAGATTACAACAGATGCTTTGATTAGCTTTTTATACAAGCTTACTTACTCACCAAGAGGTACTTTGTCAGATGAGATATTGCCTACTTGAAAAGGGAAGACAGAGAGAAATTAGTTGATTTGTTTGGAGACTCCAGGGAGCGAACACCTTGAACACTCTCAATTTATTGCAAAAATATGTTTTTTCATGAGAAAAGAGGGTTTGCTCACATCTGAAATCTCTTCACAGACATAAAAGGAAACGATGCCCACTCTCTGTTTTGCTTTTTCTAGAATGTCTTTTATTAAATAATCTGGTGACAGGATAATGCTTCAACCATTGCCTTAAGATCTGGCAAAGACTATGTTTAGTTAAAATATCATATTGTCACCATGTATATTAAATAAAACACATTTCTTATGATGCCTTCTTTCTTATGATGACTATTTTTTAAATTGAACTTCAAGTCTTCAGCCTGGACCTTTACAGGCTAGATCTTATTTGTTTTATCACCAATCATTTCACGTTCAGATGGCATCCTGCTTTCACAGCCGCTGGGGTTTCGCGCAGCGTGTTGGCCTGAGGCTGACAGACGACGACTTGTCGATGATAATAACCAAAAGCTTGTTGGTTTCAACCCCAACGAGACAGACGGGAAGGCAGCTGGAAATACATGCATGGTGCCGAAGCGCACCACACTCTAAATGTTCCACACTGCAAAAAATATCCATCTCAGCAAGTCATTTAATCTAGTATAGGGGTTTGAAAGATTTTTTCAAATCTTGCTTTCCTTAAAACAAGTGACAGAATCTTCCAATGGGGTAACTCCAATCATGCTAACTAACTAATGATGCTAATGATGCTAACTGGTGACATCATCTTGAGCCTAGTGGAGCTGCCTTGTTTCACGTTCTGTCGACGTTGTTGCATTTCCTCATAAATTACTTCACACAGGTTCAGTTCTTGCTCAAGGACACGTCGGTTAGTGGATGGTTGATGGATTGGTTGATTTATGGATCGAGCCTGTGATCCTTTAATTGAGTAGCAGGCTGTCCTGCCGTGTCAGATCGATCAGTAATCAATAGTGTGTAAACCAAACTAACCTCTGTGCGGTCCTTCCATGATGGTCTGATTGAAGAGTGGAGTGATGGAGTCGACCTCCCAGAGCTGAGGCAGGTCTTCATCTGGACAAAACAAACAAAACATTCACAAACGGACTCACTTGATCTTCCTGATTGGCTGAAGAAGCTTGACAGACAAGCAGGAATAATTCAATAAAGAAAGATCAATAAAGAAACAATAAAAACAGACTTACTAACAGACTTACACACAAATAAAACGGGCCAATGCATCCAAAATAAAATAGGTAGAAGCCAATTATATAGAGTCCAGTCTGTTCCCAGCATGCATTTCACATGCAGCGAGGTGAAGGAGGTGGAAATTCAACATTTGGTGTGATGAAAAGTGTTTTGACTACGGACGTCGCCTCAACTTTCATTGAAACGGGTTTCAGTGTAGCAGGTGTCGGATCGACATCTACTCAACATCAAGTGTGCGCTGGGTCAGGCTCGTCATTCTGGGGGCCTTAGATTAATTTGTGTTTCTAGATTACTGTTGCCTTTTATTTCCTTTTCTTTTCTTTCCTTTTTAAATCATGAATATTGTCTCAAAGCATGTAACTGCCTTTTCCAGGGCCTTGAGGGCCTTGAGGGCCTGGAGCTCCCCGGCCTGATGCCCCACCTGCTGTGTGTCTGGGCCTGACAGTGAACATCACAACGCCTCTGACACTTGACAACGCTACACAGATGTGGAAGTGGGGGGAACTAGTTTTGTGATGTTTGGTGAATGAATTTAATCCACCAGACTCCCACTATTCTCCTGATTGGTTAACGCCTGCGGTGGCTGTAATTTGAACTTTCGACTCTTCCCCGCTGCTATACACTCAGCTTCCCACAATCCTCTGCAAAATTTCAGATGAATGAGGAGCATCACTTTCCCTCCCACCGTTACGCTGCGTTCACACAGCAGCCGAATCCCAATTCAGATTTATGTTACCTCATGTGACGTCGGTGCGGGCCTTCGTATTAACATCTTTTCAGTTTCAGTTTTTAAAAATGACACATATTTGAACTTTGATAGGAAATCACATTGTACTAAGACAGGACTAATAGAATCATTAGATCATCAAACTAGATCATCCAGGTCAGACCAGCTGGACTCACCCTTCCAGCCCGCCATCACACAGATGTAGATACAGTCTGAATTATTCCTCTGGCTTACTGAGATGAAGAAAGAAGAAACCACATAAACATGAACACCATGAAGGCTGGACAGAATATCACATCAACATACAACACACTGGATGAAGCTGCACATGGAGATGCTAAGTACCAAAAAACAGTTTAATGTTCATGCTGTCCTGAAACTTTTACCGAGCTGTCAATAACTTTCTAGTAGTAACAGGCATAAAGAGACTGGTAGCAGCGTTAGTTAGCTGTACCCTCAGCAATAAGACAAGACTGATAAAGTGTTGTGCTTTGAGTTTCTACCTGACAGGATGGAGGCAGACTTGAACAGCTCTTGTAGGTAGCTTGTTGAGTTGCCCATCACATCCAACAGTATGGCGGTGAAGTCTGATGACAAAGATGAAGAACGACAATTGGAATCATGTTTTCAACACAATAATACTAATGATCCTAAACCTTCTCTGGGGGGCATGAGCTTCACATGAGGCACCATCAGACACGTCATTTAGACACTGATTGGTTTTAAATCATCAAATTGGATTTCATTATAATAGATTATTGATTATAAAAGTAAAAATCGTATCATTCTGGTACTTTCTAGGTTGCCTAACATGAAGCAAATGTTCTACATTATATTGTCAAAGAGTCAAACATGTTTTCTTATTCTATCTCTAAATTCTAGTATTCACCATGACGAGGCTCCAGAAAATAAAATGACATGATCGATAGAGATGTGAAGGCAGGTAGCTTTCATATTGTCAGACATGGCCTTATGGCCTCATGGCATTAAAAACAATAATTGCCATGAGGACTTTTATTTTCTCAGTCAGTCTGTTTGACACCGACGACATAGATGCTGCAGGACCTCACTATGACAGCTGAAATGAAACAGCGGTCATGTGTTGAACTGCTTGTTCAGGTGTTAGAAGTTCATGTCAAGTGTGGATAATACATATAGAAATATGTATTTAATGATTTATAACCTACCTGTTAAATCGTTGGTCTCATTTGTTACGCAGTAGCAGTACCTCCTGTGAAACATTTCTATATTTCTCAAGCTGGAAACTACAGAACAGACAAGAGGAGTGTTAATAAAGTCAACATGTCCGTATCTTGACCGTAAGACATTTAAAACATCATGTTCATGTTTTATCAGCACAAGGGAATGGCTGCTGTACATCAGATGCTGAGTAAAATGCTAAATGCTAACGTGCGTCCTGACATGGCCTTTTGAACTGGACCTGCTCTGCTTTCACCACCATGTCTTGTGGCTGTATTTAACTTCTGGAGGGATTCTGAACTGCTTGACTCATCTACAATAGGCTGAGTATATTTTTCTTGCTTATCAAGTTGCTATTAGCTGTACTTAAACTGCTTCAGTACTAGTGCTTAATCAATAGTCTGTTGTTAGCTGCTAGTTGGTCAGTCAGCCACACCTTCAGGCCTAACTGATGTTATTTGTCCTTATATCTTGTTTTAGCTGTTTTTATTTAGTGTGTTATTTACCAAGCCTAGGGTTAAGACAAGTTATCCCAGTTTCTGTTTGTGTCACACCCCCAATTGGAGGTAGTTTCACAGGAGCTAGGCCAATTGCCTTGTTAATTGTCTGGGCGGGGCCTGGAAGCAGTCTTAAACCACTGCTGTTTTAAAAGCATCAGTTTTCAAGCGTCTGGCAAACGAAGGCAACAGGTGACTTGTTCAAGTCCGACTTCTTCAATCAACGGCCTTCAAAGAACGGGTGCTTCTTCTTCTTCTGATTTAAATTATGTCATTGTACTGTGAACTACCATGTGCTTGCTTCCTATTCCTGTCTACAGACGTTGGGTCACACCCAGGCGCCGCAACCCCACTAATCTCATCTATCCTACTCTCTCAACTCATGTTGAGCAAGTGGTGGCAGGGGTGCTTTGGAACTGCCAGTCGGCTGTGTCGAAAGCTGAGTTCATCTCAGGCTACGCATCTTTGCTCTCCCTCAACTTTCTTGCTCTAGCTGAGACTTGGATCACCCCATAAAACACTGCCACACCCACAGCTCTCTTTCTCTCGCACTCCCAGAGCTGCGAGGCGAGGTGGTGGTACTGGCCTGCTAATTTCCCCCAAATGGAAATACTCTCTTTTTTTCTATTTCACAATTCTCTCCTTCCTCCTTTCATGCTGTCACTGTTTCTTATCCAGTCAAGCTCACCATTGTGGTTGTTTATCGCCCACCAGGCCCTCTTGGTGAGTTCCTGGAGGAGCTTGACACACTAGTCTCCCACTTAGAGTGGCTGAGCGCAAATGGAGAAAAAGCAAACACCCGGAGGACCTTCTTAACTTCCAATCTCTCCTTTCCACTTTTTCCTCCTCTCTATCTGCTACTAAAGCTGCTTTCTGCTGCACTAAAATTCAAACTTCCAACCCTAAAAAACTCTTCGAAACTTTCTCTTCCCTCCTCCAACTCCCACCCCCACCTCCCACCTCCCTGACGATTTTGCCAACTTCTTTGACAAGAAGGTAAACGATATCCGATCCTCCTTCCCTCACCCCCCGGCTGGTGCTCCACACACCAACCATACCTGTCCACCTTCCACCCCTCCTTCTCTACCACCCTCTCCATCTTTTCCCTCCCCACCTCCCGCCCTGCCCCATTTTTCTCCCCTCTCCCCAAACGAGGTCCTTGACCTTGTTACATCGAGCCGCCCCATCACATGCTCCCTTGACCCGGTCCCATCCCCTCTCCTTTAGTCTACTGCACCTGAACTCCTTCCCTTCCTGACCCACCTCATCAACACATCTCTGGTCTCTGGAAGCTTTCCCTCTGCTTTCAAGACTGCCAGAGTCACCCCCCTTCTGAAGAAACCAACTACCAGAACCGGTTTCCTTTCAAGGTGGGTCACTCGACTGAGACGGTCCTCCTTGCAGTGGCAGAGTCGCTCCATGTCGCTAGAGCGAACTGTCTCTCCTATGTCCTGATCCTGGACCTGTCTGCTGTCTGAACCACCAGATCCTCCTCTCCACCCTTGAGGGGATGGAACAACAATATCTCTTGGTTCTGTTATCCACTCCCATGACTTTTCCTACCACTGCTATGCCGATGACACCCAGCTGATCCTGTCATTTCCCCCCTCTGACACACAAGTGGAGGCATTGCTGCGTGCCTGGCAGACATCTCGGAGTGGATGTCGATGCACCACCTGAAGCTCAACCTGGACAAGACTGAGCTGGTGTTCCTCCCGGGGAAGGGTTGACCTGGCCATCACCATTGACAATGCTGTGGTGACATCAGCTCGGACTGCAGGGAATCTGGGTGTGACCCTGGACAACCAACTGTCATTCTCAGCAAACATCACATCAGTGACACGCTCCTGCAGATTCCTCCTCTACAACATCAGGAGGATTCCTCCCCTTCCTCACTGATGAAATGGTGCAGGTGCTCATCCAGGCTGTTGTCATCTCCCACCTGGACTACTGCAACTCCCTCCTTGCTGGTTCCCTGGCTTCTGCCATCAGACCTCTGGAGCTTGTTCAGAAAGCTGCAGCTTGTCTGGTGTTCAACCGCCCCAAGTTCTCCCACACAACTACCCTTCTCTGTTCTCTACACTGGCTCCCTGTAGCAGCTCGCATCCAGTTCAAGACCCTGGTGCTAGCCTATAGGGCAGTGAAAGGAACAGCTCCTTCTTACCTCCAGGCTATGGTCAAGCCTTACACCCCCGCCCGACCACTTCGCTCTGCTGCCTCGAGGCGACTGGTTCCCCCGTTGCTCAGAGGCCCCTGGGGGCCGATCTACATGGTCACAGCTTTTCTCTGTCCTGGCCCCACAGTGGTGGAATAAACTCCCCACTGATGTCAGGACAGCAGATTCGCTGCCCATCTTTCACCGCAGGCTGAAAACACACCTCTTCAAGAAACACTACCCTGACCCTTCCTCTTCAAGAAACACTACCCTGACCCTTCCTCTTGAAGAAACACTACCCTGACCCTTCCTCTTCAAGACACACTACCCTGACCCTTCCTCTTCAAGAAACACTACCCTGAACCTTCCTCTTGAAGAAACACTACCCTGACCCTTCCTCTTCAAGACACACTACCCTGACCCTTCCTCTTGAAGAAACACTACCCTGACCCTTCCTCTTCAAAACACTACCCTGACCCTTCCTCTTCAAGAAACACTACCCTGACCCTTCCTCTTCAAGAAACACTACCCTGACCCTTCCTCTTCAAAACACTACCCTGACCCTTCCTCTTCAAGAAACACTACCCTGACCCTTCCTCTTCAAAACACTACCCTGACCCTTCCTCTTCAAGAAACACTACCCTGACCCTTCCTCTTCTAGAAACACTACCCTGACCCTTCCTCTTGAAGAAACACTACCCTGACCCTTCCTCTTCAAAACACTACCCTGACCCTTCCTCTTCAAGAAACACTACCCTGACCCTTCCTCTTCTAGAAACACTACCCTGACCCTTCCTCTTCAAGACACACTACCCTGACCCTTCCTCTTGAAGAAACACTACCCTGACCCTTCCTCTTCAAAACACTACCCTGACCCTTCCTCTTCAAGAAACACTACCCTGACCCTTCCTCTTCAAGAAACACTACCCTGACCCTTCCTCTTCAAAACACTACCCTGACCCTTCCTCTTCAAGAAACACTACCCTGACCCTTCCTCTTCAAAACACTACCCTGACCCTTCCTCTTCAAGAAACACTACCCTGACCCTTCCTCTTCTAGAAACACTACCCTGACCCTTCCTCTTCAAGAAACACTACCCTGACCCTTCCTCTTCTAGAAACACTACCCTGACCCTTCCTCTTCAAGAAACACTACCCTGACCCTTCCTCTTAGCACTTGCTTATTTGTCTTCACTTATTTGTCTTAGCTCTTGTTTATTTTGTCTCATTTGTTTAAATAAAAAGTAGGTAGCTAACTTATTGCACTTTTACCTTAGCACTAGTTATGCTCTTAGATGCTTGTTTACGAAGGAAATGCACTTACGATTTCTGGTGACTAGTAGTTCTCTTGCCTACCTATGCTGACTGCACTTATTGTAAGTCGCTTTGGATAAAAACGTCTGCAATGGCTTGAAGGGACGCTCTGATATTTTAAATCTTAACGTATCCGGCGGCTACATTGAGGTGTCACTGAGAAAAGAGCAAAATGCAAACAAGCCGTTTTAATCAGCCCGAGGGACAAAAGCAGAAACTGCTGAAAGTGTCTGGTGAAGAGAAATGACCAATTAAAACGCAGCCTGTCAAAGTAACGCAGCCTGACCTAAATTTAACACATCTGGCTAATGAAGTATGGAGGCTTGGAGGCTGTAGCTTCATGGTTGATCAGCGCCACCGGGCCACTTTCCTTTAATTTCTCAACTTTTATGTCAAGCTTCAGTCCTCACTTCTGTTCCAGTAAAACAATATATTAATAAAATACATCATATATCCATTTTAGATTCTGATCAGCCCTTGACTACCTGAGTCATATTTACTTCATCGACCAGAAGCAACAAACCCATCCAGGTTTAAGGCTCCATCAGACTTCTGAAGCAGGTCCTTGAAGGTTTTACAGGCCTGGAATATTCCTCCCTTATTGCCCCATGCAAAACAAAATATGCTAACACCTCACCTCGGCCTTATTCCAGTATTAATCCATGAAAAAGTGAAAAAAGTTCATGTCAATACACAATAATGCT
This sequence comes from Hoplostethus atlanticus, assembly GCA_034670405.1. Taxonomy (NCBI): domain Eukaryota; kingdom Metazoa; phylum Chordata; class Actinopteri; order Trachichthyiformes; family Trachichthyidae; genus Hoplostethus; species Hoplostethus atlanticus. The sequence continues at coordinate 1,035,095 of JAXDDX010000111.1, read as the reverse complement.
GTTCATTCATTGTGAGTACTCTCAGTTGCTTACAGCCCAGAAGCCAATCACATTTCAATAAGCACTAATCAACTACCAGTATTATTGTGTACCCATAATACACAGGAAACTCAACAAGTTATTACAGGCAGTTACGGGCCCCAACCACTAGATGGAGGCACTGCCCCAGGTTGTGGAGTAGATATGAACCTGACGCTGCTCAGAGGTCAGCAGGTTGATTCTTCATTAAGGTTCAGTGGAAACAGAAAGTTTAATTCTATCTATCTATCTATATTCTCTGTATTCTGTGATTATTTTTTCCCAGCATGCCATGTGCAGCAGGAGTTTCAACATCAATCCAAAACATTTTCATCATTTTCACAACATGATGTCAACGTCTAAATGCTTGCTGGGTGGTCTCAGCAGAACGTCGTATTGAAGGAGTGTATATTTACTGTTGTAGACCAGCAGGGTGAGCTTGTGGAGCGCCAGGGAACTGTGGGAAGTCACACTCAGCAGGGAGAACAGCTGGTGGCCTGGAAGGCAGGAAGAGACGCAGAGGGCAGTTCAGGATGTTAGGATGTTAGACACCTTGAAACCGATAATAACACCAAAACGGATAATTTGATGCCCATGAACTGATCATGTCATTGTAATCCTGTACTGCTGCTTGAAACTCAGTCAGTACAACGCTGCCCTGCAAAGACCAACGGTAGCAGCTGTATGTTTTAAAGGTCAAAGGTCAAGTCAAGATAAACTTTTCAGTCATTTCTCAGATCCGCTATTCATGCAGTTGCTGCTTTTTGCTCTTTGGAGGGCAGAAGCATTCAGGCTCCGTTCACACTGGACCTGAAAGTCTCCCAGTTATGATTCGTTTGATGTTTTCTTACAGAAAAAAGCTGCATGGAGTCGCATTGTCTGGACCTCATGGGTCTGTGGTAGAAAATCAGACCCCGAGGCACGAGACCCACTCAATTCAGAGTTTGTCAGCGTTGCCACAGCAACAAGTACATTTCCCGTCAATCACCTGAGACAGTTGTGAGCTGAGCAGCGTTCCCATGGAGGACAACGAGACACAACCATGGACAGACAGACAGAGAGACAGACAGACAGAGAGACAGACAGACAGACAGACAGACAGACAGACACTTGACAGACCGAAACCGAAAGCAACGAAGTGTAGCTGCAGAAACGATGTGACGTCTTTTGTTGTTCCTCTTGTCTTTTCAACATGTCAGATCATATTGATCGGATATGGATCTGAGTTACATCCTAGAGTAGATATGAACATCATCCAGAAGATTCATCTTGAAGGCCGGCGGTGTGAACGAGCCTCAACAACCGACATCCTGATCGGGTTCTGGATACAAACGGTTTGATAACCAGATGGAAAAAGATGCTTGATGCTTCACTGGTGATCAGCTGCTGATTAAACCATCAATAATCACTCAGTACAGAGCTCTCTCTCTCAACTCTCTCTCTCTCTATTGAACGCCTGTCATGCATCACCTTGCAGAACGTGTTTTCAGTCTTGTGCAGAGTCGTGAGCAGCCGCAGATCATTTCCACCAGGCAGCATTTATTATCTCAATGACATTTCAACTTTTAAAACGGGTTCGCCTGCCAGTCCTCCCTCTTCCCCCAGACGCCTTTGAAGAAATGGAAATGGTTCGCCGCCGCCGCCACTTCCTGTGACGACGGCGACAAACCATTTCTTCAAAGGCGACATTTGACTGAAACAAGCTGCTCCGCCTGCAGGTCGACCTGTGGCTTAATGACGCACACTTGAAGGAAGCCATTAAAGACTTACAGGAATTGATCTCCAAGTGAATGATATTATGACAACATACCGGGCTGGGTTGAATTTATCAACGTGTTGACCAGGGGAGTGAGGTCTATGGCGGCCGGATCGATGTACTGTGCTGGGATTTCTGGGAAGTAAGAGAAAGAAAAATCATGTCAATGGGAGTCGATTCGATCGTTGGTGTCTTTAATGGAATCAGCAGCATCAGAAAAATTAAACGTATAGTGACAAGATATACCTTAATGACACACATGGAACAATGACCCAATATATTGATCTGATATTGGATTGATAATATATATAATATCAGATATTGGCCAGTCGGTGTCGTCCAGCTCATTTTATCATTTTATTATCATTTAATTGTTCCATAATGTTTTTCATTATTTAAAGTCAGTCATGTCTCCCAGAGTCTCCCAACCACTGAACAAAGAGTTTCATCAGTCTGGTTTCAGTGGAGAGTTTTAGTGTCCATGATGGTCTCAGTGTTTCAGAGGCTTTTCACCCTGAAGAGAAGAAACTCTGGAGAAACTCTGAATACTGAGTACATAAAAAACGGTCAAATTTAAAGATACTGAATGTCTGCAGCTTCAGTACTCATTGCTGATCAATCACCAACTAATATTTAATATAGCACTAGCAGGTTAAACTGCAGAAGGTACGATGTGTTAAATCAGTGTGTGTATTATTACTGCCAGGGTCTCGTTATCATGACGTCCTTTGTAGCTGCAGTCTGGTGTAATCTGAGCTGTTCTAAGATTTTACTTGAAATAATCCGACTGAGGGTGATACCTGTTGATATCAGGATGTCCCGGCGCTCCCGGTCCTCCTGGGCTCCGGGTCTCACAGCTGCATCAGGGAAAAACTCATTCATGTTAGAAAAAAACATAAAACTAAAAGCTTTCAAAAGTACTGAAAAATAACAACATCTTAACCATCCAAAAGACAATATGAATGTAGCTTGTGTTATGAAGCGTTAAATCTGGAAGAATTGGGAAATCATAAATCATACAAATATCAAACTGCTGGTCAGAAATGGGATTCAAACCCACAACGAGTGTGTGTGGAAAAACAAGTTCAACGGGATCAAATACATGATGTTATTTCCCCTAGGATTTCAGATATTATATATTATAATATGAGTTTTGTTCCAAAATAAAATCACATGACGCATTCTCTAACAAAGTGATGAATCGAACAACATGAAAAGGGATTCTGGTACTTTTTAAATCCATATGGGAGAAAAAGGTTTTCAGACTGGATCCTCCAGATTGTAGATACTCAGTGATGAACTGAAGGTAATTCTACTTTTCTCTCCAAAGCTGATAACTCTATTCTCTGCATCAAATGTTAATATTAACGGCACCTCATGACACTACAGAGTAAAGGATGTTAAAGATCCAGTCAGGTTTGTTGGTCCGGCCACATTACGAAGCAAAAACTGATGAATGAAATGGAAAACGACCCCCGACCTCTGACCCTCGCCTACTGACCTACCTCGGCTGAAGAGGACGAGGAGTAAAACCACAGCAACGCTCATCACGAGACAGACTTGTGCTTGGCGTCTGGACCTCCGTGAGCCCGCCATGGCGTTGAAATCCTACGACCACAAAACAGGAAGTCACAAACCAGACGCGGCGAACTTTCCTCCCTTTTTCAGCCGTCAGACAGATTGTTGTTGTTCGAGGGAGACGATGATCAAACTATCCTCCCTCATCAGAGGGCTTCAAAGGGTATTGTGTGAGTGTGTGTGTGTGTGATAAGTATTATCTGGTCCCTATGCGATGATGTCATCAGGATGTGTCCCTACCATTCAAATCAATGGACCTCTTCTCCCCTGCAGCATGAAGCTGTAGGACGCCTCTGGTTTTTACTTCTCACTTTTTTACAGTTTTGTCCTGTGGGTAAAAAAGAACATTAATATTATAACACTTCTGTCATTTCTTATGAAACCAGTTAAACAGACTTTCTCTCAGTCAGTTGAATCCATTCCTTCACTCCCTGGTTGACTCTAAAGCATCAGTTTTCTGTCAGACGATCTGATTCTCTTTAGAGAGAAACCAGCGAACAGAGCTTACCTGCTGCTCGAATCCCCCCGGCAGCATCCGCCGTCGCCCAGCGGACTGCTCACCTGTGGCCAGGTAAGGACGCCCGTCTCCCCCCAGCAGAGCAGCAGCCTGGCAGCAGACTGGCACCTCGCTGAGCTCTGCAGAAAACAGCGTCTGGCTGCAGGGTGGCCACTGATCCCTAACCCACTCCACCGCCTCCACTGCAAAAAATGTCATTTATTCAAGAATCAAGAATTTTTACTGAAACTAAGCCTAAAAAAACAACACGCACAAAAAGGTTCTTTCTTTCTTGAGGCTTATTTTGATCTAACAGATCCCGTTCTCACCGAGGATCCTCTGAATTCAAGTTAAAGTGGAAATCCATGAGATTCTTGTTGTTTTTTTATCTTCATCTCTCAGCCTCACTGTAGTGTTCCTCACTGTGGTGTTCCTCACTGTGGTGTTCTTCACTGTAGTGTTCCTCACTGTGGTGTTCCTCACTGTGGTGTTCTTCACTGTGGTGTTCCTCACTGTGGTGTCCCTCACTGTGGTGTTCTTCACTGTGGTGTTCCTCACTGTGGTGTTCTTCACTGTGGTGTTCCTCACTGTGGTGTTCCTCACTGTGGTGTTCTTCACTGTGGTGTTCCTCACTGTGGTGTTCCTCACTGCTCTTCCCAGAGATCACCTGTCAATCAAACAGTGTGTCCAGTACTGTGACGTCTTTCTCCTTGGATTTCCTGTTGATGGAGTTTGAGTTCCTGTAGGTGGCGCTCTTTTCTTTGTCTGTTCAGCCATGGTGGCTATCGCTGCTCATGCTAACTACCCAGTTCTTCACTTCCTGTCTCCAGAGGGTTTCTCCCGGTAAAGACCTACCTGACACCGGGTGTTGAGAGCAGCAGATGGAGAAGGTTGGATGGGTGTGAGTGAAGTTTCATGTCAAATGTTTTCCTTACTGAACATGACCGAAACCTTAACCTGACCTTAATCAAAGTGTTTTAGTTGCTTAACCTTAACCAACATTTTAAACTTGTTCAGAAGGACATTTTTTGCAGTGGCAGTAAACGGCCGTAGTAAGCCACTGGTGTGTCATACGAGCAGCACAGCGAAGAGCAGTGAGGAAGAGGATGAATGAGAGTCTTTAATGACTGGTGGCATTCAGACTCAGACTCAGGAGGAAATCAGGCCGACCAGGGCCTGGGAAAGTCTGCATTCATAACAAGACGAAAAGTAACAAATATAAGAATAGGAAACACACATGCATAAACATGAATGATGAAGGCTGCTTCCACATCGCTGCTCATCTCTGGTTGTTTTGTTCAGCTCCTGACGTCATCCTGTCTGGTGTCTGATACCAAGTGATAACAATACGACGTCACGCCTGTCTTCTCCTGCTCCACACCGGAGAGTCTTTAATGGAAGAGACTCCAAGGTTCTGGGTTTCGGTCTGCCAAATGTCCGTCTGTCTTTCTGTCCAACAGACAACTGTCTCAGGTCAATGAGGGAAGATTTGTTTGTTGTTGTATCGGTTTTATCGTTCAAATACAAGTCGCATGTCGGTCACATGACTCAGGATCTGGTTTTGCACCACAGATCCTTGTGGTCCAGATCGGAATTTGAAAGAAAGCAGCTTTTTGTTGTGAACTTACGACACAGACGCACAACTAAATTCAATTTGAATCAAATTCAAAAGGACAGAAAGAAAAATACAGCATCAAAATGAAAATGTCGTCCCACTGCTGCCTGATCGCGATCAGGACCTGGATGTCTTTCCAAAGCTGCTTTAATATGAATTGTTATTGTGATATAATATTATACTGTGAAACTTTTGCACTTGTTTTGATTGATGTTGAACTTGGCCACTTCTTGCTCGTCGCCATAGGAACCATAGCCCTGCCCCTAACTAAAAGCCTTTTAAAGTGTGTTTTTGAACATGATTTGACAGACGACTTGCCGAGCCTCATCAAGCATCATCAGTTATCTTCATACAAAGTCCATGCATACACTTTTCAATTCAATACTTTATTAATAACTGGTGCAATTGAAAAGACCAAAAAATAAAAAATCAAGTAAGAATACCATTTGCATATTATATCATCAAATCAAGATATTCAAAGTGGTCTAGAAATGACAAGGGCTTTTTCAAACTGGAATGAAAAGATGATGCACAGCTCTGAAGGCCACTAGTGTAAAGTTGTCCAAACTTCCCATAAACGAAACACAACAGCAACAAAACAGTTTCTGACCCCAAATCAGCTGCTCAACCACACAACTCGTCAAAATCAAACCTTCATTTGTAAAGCTGCAGCATGACGACTGCTGTTACACAGCGCCAAATCTGATTTTTAACACTGTCTTGTTGTTAACACATCTGGTTAGCACACTAGCTAACGTAGCTAGTAACAGCTAGCGTTAGCGGTGGCTAGTAGTCCCATGTTAACAGTAACTAAACTAGCCTGCTGGCTAGTTAGCTAGCTACCAGTTAGTTCAGGTTAACTAGCTGACTCTTCTCCAGCTCCAACTCAGAGTGTTTTGGAGTAGAGACTAGGGCTAAAGACAAGACAGTTTACTGAGTCACAGTAACCTACATTTGGAGACAAATCTACCTGATCACACTGATCACTTTTACTGAGAACGTTACTGGATGATCTACAGACACACCACAACTGTTGAATAAATTCAGAGGTTGACAGAGTCCTCGAGTCATGAATTACTTAAGTATATTTATTGAAGCTGAGCTCAGGAGAGACCTCAACAACCTGGTTCAGATAGTCAACCGGTTCTAGCTGGTTCTGATAGATTTAGATATTATTAACTAACAGTCGAATCGACTGGGATCCATGATGGATGCTTTTGAGGTCGGGCTCTGCGACTTTAATCCTTATCGTCCTGATTATTAGTATGTTGGTCATCTAGTAATTTAACTTTCTCTACTGTAGGTTGCTCTCAGCTAAATGCCTAAAATATAAATGTAATGATCCGTTTCAACACTAACCACCCAGTTAAAAATCAGATGTGTTGTTCCTGTGTAAACGCAGCCAATATCACCAACAGCCTTGTACTGCGCTTTGACAGCCACAGCGAGAAAAGCATGACCACAAAACAACAGATCCATTACATTGAGAGAGAAAAACAAGAAGTACTGTAAAAGGCCAAGGCACAAATAATCTGTAGCAGTCAAATTGTCCATAAAATTACAGGTTGTGAATGTGGATCAGTGCATTGCTTGGTATGCAGTTACAGTGAACACGACATCAGAAGGATAACAGAAGATTAATCACAGCAAACACTGCTGCCCTCTCGACTCCACGGTGCCATAAAGTGCTCCTTTAGTGGAAGAAGTGATGCACATACAGACGAGTCGGGGGGAATAAACCCAACACAACAACTGACACAAGGACGTAAGAGGGCCGAACGTGGTCGGTATGTGTTGTTCTGACCAACGTTTGGCATGAGGACCAGATTATGGCTTATATAGACAGTAGGAGGATCTAGTGTAAGCCATCGAGAGAAATACCATTTTAAAGTAGTACCGTCGTCATACGTGGAAGTGGAGTGCAGTGAAAGTGTAGACATGTCGTCATTGTAAAGTCCCACTTTACTCCTGCAGGCTTTCTGATCTGCTGCTGCACTTTGGCTCCGCCCCTGGAGGAGTGGCTTCAACAGGTTTTGCTTTTCTTTCAACCATGGAAAGTGATGAGGAAAGGTCTCGTGACTAGTTGGTAGAAAGACCTCAGAGTTTTACAATGTACACATTTGGTTCTACATTCAAGAAGGATTTGCCTGCAGGTCAGATGTGTAGTGAGTCACCACAGCAAGAACAATACCGCTGCTGAAACAAAACATTGTCATGTAGCTCAATTTCCCCTCAGTGTTTAGAAACTTTTCATCAGAGGATCGCTTCAGGAATAGCTTTAGCGCGGAAAGCTGCACCAGAGCAAAAACTGGGCAAAGTAAAAACGAGCTGCTAACCAGTCAGAGGAAACCCGACTCGAAACCTCTAGACAGAAAGAATCAGTCCACCTCAGTTTCCACAAAGCACCTCGTACAATTCAAACCCAAATTGTTCCCTTGTTACTCTCCATTAGTTTGATATGAAGAAGTCACAGGAGGAAGCCTTGAAAAGCCTTGAAAAGCCGTGAAAAGCTTTGAAAATAAAATTTGGAGTAAGATGTGACCACAGATCAGACAAAACCCTGACAGGAAAATGTTTGGCCATTTGTAACTACAGGTAATCCCAGGTTTTACCTTTAAAACACAGAATATTGTTTCATTCTTAAATGGGATTATTCTGTATACACAGTAAAAAGTAACGCTAGCTCTGTTATAAATATTGAGGGAACAGCTAGTAAGGTAAATCCATATGTCTGTATATTGTATACTGTGTTGTAAAATGTCAAAACTACATTAATATCAATGGGAAACAAACTGTAAAATATCGCCTCCATTAAGTTAAGTCAACACATTTCTTGGTAGCATCACTTTTTACAGTGTATCTCAGGGTCTTGGAAGACAAATCATTGTATTGAACAATTTCTTAGTTTTAACAGTAACTTGTCATGCAAACATGAATTTACCAATATTGTCCTGTAGTTATTTGATCATTTGGTGTTTGGACATCTTTGTGCAATACCACCCTAGTAGCACTACTGCTCAACATGTAGAAAAGAAGCAACGTAACTGAAATTCAACAAAAAGTGACATTTGCTCAAATAAACGTCTGTGTGCAGCTCAACATGAACCGATGAGGAAGTTTCTGATTCTTTCTGACGTTGAGACATGAAACTAACACACTGAACATTTAAACTGTGGCAAGGGAGATGAAAAAACTAAAAAGTGAAAACAATGAAACCCCTAATGTTTCTAGTTGAATCTGAACTGTGAATGAGTCAGACGGGACAGAACCGGACCATCCCAGTGGTTCGTCTGTGTTGATGCACTGAGAAGGACGCCATGTGGACGGTTTCTTGCTTCAGAGGCACCATGAATGAATGACTGCAGGGATATCTTCATTGTGTTATAGCTATAGAAGTTAAGTAATAATTCCTGTAATATAATAAGCTAAATAGATAAAGACATATTGTTTGGTTCACCTTGCTCACGTCACACAGCTGGACTCATCTCAACCTGGTTCAAATAGCAGCTGCAAAACAGATTTTTCTTTTCGTGTTAGTTTTATCCTGCTTGGAGTACCAGGTGGGTGGAGCTTTCCATACAAGGACAATTCATAGTGTCAGGTCAGTTTTCAATCACATACTTGTACACTAAATCGACTTTCAGATATTTTCCTATGGAGCCTTTCTGGCACTCATCACATTGTTCAATGTGGCAAGCCCCACCCAACTGGCCCCTAAGGGTGCGTTCACTGCCAGCACGTTCTGATGGGTTTATTAAACTCTGCAGCGTTTCCTCCTTTAGCTGGTTGTGGTGGTTCGTTAGGAAAGAGAACGGAATCCAACCAGCTACAGGAAACCACCCCAGAACACAAGGCATTATGGGTAGAAGGAGACTTGGTCAGTTTGGACTGATGCTCATGTTCAGATGTTTCTTCATGTGTTCTTAACTGGTATGAACACCAGAGAAGAGCAGACAAGTCCATCATGGTAGATCAAGACTGGTGTGGCTGCACCCTGAGAACCATAACAGCATCTAACCAGGTCTGGATGCCCCACATTGAAACGTCCCTGTCTTTGAAGGCGCCTTAACATGCTATAATTCTGATTATATTTCATGTGTATGGATATAGTTCATTGTCAGATGTTACATTCCGTATCAATGTCGTCCTAACTCTAAAGTAGTAAATGCTGTTCAGGCCTATATGTGATCATTTGTAAAGCTTCTCTTTACATTAAGTGGAGATCAGGCGAAAATTGTGTCCTTAGAAAAAGAAAAAGGTTTAAGGGCCGTTCACACCGGCAGCAACTTGAGAAACTAGTTGACAGAAATCCATTAACTTTCCATGACCAAAGAAACCTCAGCCAATGACTGTAGTTGCTGCTGCGTTGCTACATGGCCCACCAGTCGTTGCAGTGTGTGGTTACTAGCGGTGTGAACACACAGTCAGTGGACATTAATGGACATTCGAGTCACTTGCAGTGCAGCAGTGAACAGGACAGTAACTGTGTTGATCAGAAATGTGGGTCAAAAGGAAACACCTAACCTGTGTTCATTAACCAGAGTGGAGTTGTTCCATTCCCGACCTCCACTGGAACAGTGAACCTCACATGACTAGGGCTGGGTGTCGCTGGGAGGTAAAAGAGAGTAAACTATTTTGGGGCTGGGATCTAGCACCCTGGCAGTTTTCCTGATGTTAAACATTTTGAAGTGTGCATGCCAGGGGGCGTGGCTTAGCGAAACGCCAGGACGGCCCAGCCACCACTAGCGACCCCAGGTCTTGTTGTATCAGATTGAAGCTCCGTTCACACTGCAGGCCTGCATGCTCTGTTCCTAATTGCTGCTCATATCTGATTTTTTGGATGTTCATATGTAACCACACCCCAGACCAATACGATCAGAGGATCAATAACAACACGTCTGGGTTTCTGTCCATCGTTGTCCTCCATGCTGCTCAGCCACGTTGACAACATGATGACAGCTGATTTACTTCATGGCAACGCTGACAAATTCTGATTTGAGCGTTCAAATACAAATCTCATGTCACAGAGGGGAAGTGAAAACATGCGACTCCATGCAGCTTGTTGCTGTTCACACTGACTAGAAAACATCAGATCTGAGTCGCATTGGAGGGAAAAAACTGAATTGGGACACTTTCAGCTGCAGTGTGAACAGAGCCTGATGATACATGCTTTCCTTGATTCACTTTCTCAGTTCAAATTCCTAAAGACCTTCTAATACGTTTTGATCAGATTAGAAACCCTGCACCTGAACACAACACGGCTTTGTGAAGTATTCAAGATTATACCACTTCATCTATAGTTCTGATGTTTTATTACAATGGTGATTCCAGTTGTTTTGAGCCGACAGGTCAAATAATATTTGCAAATTTGTCTGGACTATTTAACCTCCGTAGCTGCCAGATGGGTGGGTTGGCACACGGGACCATAAAATATGTGTTCAAAAGTTTAAAATCACAGCAAAAAAAGAATCAGTTCAGTATTTCAGTCACTTCAGGACTGAATTCTCCTGATGTGGTAAACTCCACCCATCCAGGACAAGCAGGGTACAAATACAAAGACATCTTTGTCTACTATTCGACCCCCGTCCATTAAACATGTTTTATATCGAGATATCGAGTTAGAATACCATCGGCTATCTGCTTCGCCGTGTTATCTCCATGGAAACTGGATTCAACCGTCACTTGTGTTACCATCATGAATTAAAGACTTCATAGGTGTTCATATCCCTGAAATCGTGCGCCAACAAAGCAGATTTAGTGTTTCCAATTGCGTTGGGTTTGTTTGTTCAGTGGGAGTTAGCATGTGACACAGAAACAGACTGAGACGCTGATGAGTCCATGAGGGAATCCTCCAACAACTTACAACATGAAAACTGCAGAAAAAACACAAAATCGATGTTTCCCTCTGCGTTGTTTTGTCACCCGAGTCGCTCTTTCTTTCTCTTTCTCACACACACACACACACACACACACACACACACACACACACACACACACACACACACACACACACACACACACTCGACAAGCTTCAAACAACACGCAACACACAGTGTACAAAACAATGACACAGGAGACTTTTGGTTCAAATGTCCATCTCCAAATGGTGCATCATCATGCAAACCATGCAAAACAATGGAAATGTTTATATATAAAAAATAAGTGTTACAAAATGGCATAGCAGTTATATGGATCCATTCAATCTCTTTTTCCGCTTCCTGATATCCTGACCTTTGCAGTGTCTACACTAAAAATCGCATGCGGTACATGCAGTGCGGTTTGCTTTGCAGCGATAAAGCTTTTGGGTGTATATGTGTATATTCATGTTTTATATTGGAGCTAAAGTTTGAGAAGAGTGCGCTGTACAGAGTCTACTATACAAACTGTCTGCTTTCCCTTTTGTTCTGTCTGAGTCTGGAGGCCAGGGCCCCTGGGTGCCCGTGGCTTGTTAGATGGTGTAAAGCCTCTTGAGGGCCGTGGCCTCGTAGTGTCTCGGATTACACCCAACAACACTCCCGGCGGTGTCGCTTCAGTCCAGAGCTGTGGGTTTGACCCAAATTGAATCGGGCTTAGAGGCATGGGTTTGGATTTAAGGGCTCAAATGATTCTAGAGTTGGGGGTTTCTGTGGAGCTGGGTGCTAACCGGGCTCTCCGGCGTGTTCCACACAGCGTCGGTGAACCCCTCCCCGGTGGAGGAGAGCGGCAGGGGCCCCCCGCTGGGCGTGAAGGGGTCCGTGTCCGTGTCCGTCTCACCCTCCGCCAGGTAGGTCGGCCTGGGTCTCTCCCTGGTCCAGCTGGTGTCCCTGGTTCCCCCCGCGGGCCCCAGGGAAAGGTCCTCCCTGTCCTCGCCCTCCCGCTCCCCGGAGATGCTGAACCCGCTGGGCGAGCGCTCCAGCTCCTCGTGGTTCACCGACAGCATGGACAGCGGCGTGTCGCCCCCCCCCCCGCCCCCCTGTGGTCCTGCCCGGCCCTACAGACAGATGCTCCCCCGCCTCGCCGCACCCGGCCGCCTGGTAGTCCTGCAGGGAGCTGATAGGCAACACCGTGGGGCGCTCGGTGTAGGTGGGGATGGGGGCCGGAGGGTGGTGCTGGTGGAGGTGCGGCGGTGGCAGTTGATGAGGTACGCTGCCTCTCCCTGGCAACCCGTCTCCTCCTCCTCTACCTCCCCCTCTGGCTGCAGCGCCCCCACCAGGCTCCCTGTGGTAGCCGTAGTAGGGGTTGACCTTGCTGACGGGCACCGGGTACGACATGTGCGGGAAGGCGTAGTTGAAGAAAACCCGGCTGATGTCGGCGCCTCCCGTGGGGTCGCACGGCTCCATGGTCATGTGGGCGGCGCCGGCCGAGTCGACCTGCAGGTGCTCGGTGTGCTGGATGTGCATGTCCACCAGGAAGTCCAGCTTCTTCTCCATGTCCTCCACCTGGGGGACAGACGCGTGACATCAGCAACTGGATTACCTCACTGTTTGATTTAACCTACCTGGAGGACCAGATGGGCGGGGCTTGTTTCAGGTAAAACATCCTAAACTGACTTTGAAATACTTTCTTGTGATTGTCTAAAATGTCACTCCTTGTATTGTGTCCTATGTGGCTAGCCACCCAGTTAGCACTGAACTAGTCTAACACAAACACTAGATCAATCTTCCTGTGATGTCATCTGTAGGGTGACACCTCCTTAAACACACTTTCTGACATCAGTATTTACTTCCCTTGATCCTTCCTTGGATTCACACATGAACAACATCAGTACCACAGAGTGACCAGCTGGACCATCACTGTTTTAAAGCAGAGTTCAGTATTGGACCCCAATGCACCACAGATGGCCTTGAATCATAAATATCAATCACAAGACACAACAGACGTTACGTGACCATGAACTGGTTTAACACGAGCTGGACAACAAATATTTCCGAGGCTCAACGGCTGCTGCCCTTCTCTGTTTCCAGGAAGGGTCGGAGGGGCAACGCTCGGCTTAGACGAACTGTGAAAGAAGACTTTGTGGAATTCATAGGCGAGTCGAACTGAAGGCTAAAACTGATGCTGGATCAGCCTACCTGGAACGTCAGCAGGTGGATTCCCTCCTGTCCTACTTGTACACATGGATGAGTTGTGAATTGTAGCGTACAGTGAGTCCACTGTTGGGCTAAACTACATATCTATCTATATATAACACATATATGAACACATTGTGAACCCTAATGTGTAATGGACACCAACTCAACTCAAGTCTGCCTGCGTCTGGATTCATTAAGAAATGATCAAATGTATTAGAGTTTACATTTGGTGTCCTGATGTTTTAACCAACCAAACATTTATTTTTTAAATGTGTTGCATATTATGGAATATACATGCAAGTGAAATGTGGACCGCTATGGCCGTTGGTGTTCATTTGATGCATCATTCTTCACATAAAGATACTGGGATGAACTGAGCTGCTGCAGGGTGACGAGACAACAACCTGATCACTGTGTGGATCTGGACATGGACGTGCAAATAATTTCTTAAAAGTAGTTTCTCTGGAGGCTGTGCTGCCAGCGAGCTCACCTGTCTCTCCACTCTGACAAATCTACCCATCATGCTTTGGTCTTCAGCATCTGGCATGGAGGCTTTGGCTAGGTAGGACTCATGCCTGGAACAGAGATACTGAGTAGAGTCGACATTCACTTGGAACAATGTACCGGACAGAAAGATTATAATGAATTATATAATAATTATAAATGATCATATCAGAATATATTATGTATTAAACAACAACATAATACTAATAAAATGTGTCATTATTAGTGTTGATCACACCGTACCTGGGTGACTGATTGGGTGGATAGGCAAAGGGCGTTTTCTGAGTCTTCTTGTTCTTGGGGGTGAGGGGGGGCTCCGGGGCCAGGATCATGTCGATCCTGTCAGGGAAGAACAGAATGAGCCAAACAAGGTGGTCACATAAGATCCACTGACAAGGACCAAATGTAGTCTCAGTCTTCATGGTTTTGATGAAACAGATGTATTGTATTATATATCAGGGCCTGTTGCATCGCCCTCCGCTGAACTCACTGAGCCAGCCGAGTGAGGCAGGGAGCGATCAGCAGTAAGAACAGAGCCCACAGGTGGATGCTGGGTGGTGGTGGGGTGAGAGCTTCACCAGCATCGGCATGAACAGCAACAGAGCAACACAGTGTGCAGAGCGGCAGAGAATGAGCAGAGAGATTGACGATGTGGACGCTATGTGACACGTCAGCTGACTGAACTGTAGCGCCACTCGAGTGTGTCTGCTTGAAATAGCTTCGCAGGCTCCACTCCATATATTACTATATATCATCTCATTTGGTCATCGGTCTTCACCACCCTGTTGAGTGACACTTTACTAATAGAATATACACTGTATGGCCAAAAGTCAGTGGACCCCCTACTAGTTATTGAGGTCAGGTGTTCCTCAGGGTTTGGGCTTGGCCCCTTAGTTCCAGTGAAGGGTAATCTCAATGCTACAGGATACCAAGACATTTTAGCCAATTGGGCTCTTCCAACTTTGTGGCAACAGTTTGGGGAAGGCCCTTTGCTGTTCCAGCATGACTGAGCCCCTGTGCACAAAGCGAGGTCCATAAAGACATGGTTAGACCAGTTTGGTGTGGAGGAACTGGATTGGCCTGCACAGAGCCCTGACCTCAACCCCACTGAACCTTTGGGAGGAATCAGAATGCCGATGGCGAGCCAGGCCTTCTCGTCCAACATCACTACCTGACCTCACTAATGCTCTTTTGGCTGAATGGGCACAAATTCCCACAGACACTCCAACAGCTTGAGGAAAGCCTTCCAGAAGAGTGGGGGGGTCCAACTCCATATTGATGCCCATGGTTTTAGAATGGGATGTCCAGCAAGCTCATATAGGAGTGATGGTCCACTGACTTTTGGCCATATAGTGTATACTGCAGTACACTTCACAACGTAAACACCTTGTATAGTCTATAGTACAGTCTATTGTATACTAGTCTGTAGTCTATAGTACAGTCTATAGTATACTAGTCTGTAGTCTATAGTACAGTCTATAGTATACTAGTCTGTCTATAGTACAGATGGTTGAATCAGCTGTAAAATGATCTTAATGGATGGTGCGACGTCCATCTCAACCTTCTCTGTTCCCTTCAAGACCTCCAGATCCTTTTCCAGGCGCCCTGGATTTCACAACAGTCACCTTATAACAACAGACATCCTGGTCCTTGACGTCCCTGCTCACCTTGTCTGCAGGTATTTGATTCTGCAGAGCATGTCCAGGTGGCCAGCAGAGTACTGCTCTATCACGTCCTTGACATCGTAAGGCCTCAGAGTTTCCTTGAACCGCTTCTTGTTCAGGAGGAATTTCATGATCCTGAGAGACAGAGGATTCATTTCATTAAGAGAATCAGAGAGTCCTGTTAATACATATTGACCAGAGTCACAGTACAGGCCACTGACACACATGGTGCAAAGGACAGATTATACCATTTAATCTGTCAATATATAATCAAACGTTCCACTGATTTCTGTATCCTGGCAGCATGACGTACATTACTGGTTGGAAAACAAACCACTGTTGACGTTCAAAGGAGACAGAAAAGAAACCAACAGTCAGTAAATGGTTGGAAAACTGAACAAGATGATGCTCAACACTGCCAACGATGAACTCGATGGTTACTGGTTCAAATGGAAGGACAATGAACGGGCACATTAAAAACTGCTACCCATTTGAGGTACCACTCCTGCTCTTTTGTTTCTCTTTTAACCTTCATTTATCTTGAGGAATGTTTTTTTTTCTTCACCTTCACGCAGCTCCACACAGCGGGGAGCCGCCCGATAGTCTTTTCCTGTTGGCCAATGAGCCGCTCCGTTGGATCACCTGGGGATGAATTACCTTGTTCAAGGGCACCTTGGTGAAGGTTGCTCAGGGACATGAGACTTTCTCAGCTTCAGTCTGAGGATTCAAACCGGTGATTTCCCAGTTACAGGCCCAGTCCTCTAAAGGCTTCCACCATCTCAGATTATCCTGAGGATGGACTTGATAACTGCTTGTAAAATGTTAAAAAAAAACATAAATAAAAGATGCTAGATGAACCTGGCTCTGATTTTAGTACTCAGAGTGAGTAGCTAGGGTTCAACGTCTTGCTCAGGACACATGGCTGTTGCAGGGATCGAACCTGAAACCATCGAGTTAAACCACAGCCTCTCTAACCACTAGGCCATCTTGCTGCCCGCTAGGCTGCTTCTTTGTCCCTCTCAACACAGAGCCCCACTTCTAGGCGACCTGAACTCGACACTCGACCAAGAGATCTGGCCTGAAACTGAAACCCTACAGACCTGGGCATCCCATTCAGAGATCCATTCACCCCCGAGATAATGGCGTGGAAGGAAGCGACACTCTCACAGGGTTAATCACTCATCTCGTAGGCCCTCAAGCTAGATTGAATTCCTGCATTATGTCAGAGGTGTGGCATATGGATTCACCGACACGCTGTCAGCATGTGTGGCTTCAGGGTCCGGTACCACGTCTCTGGTTTCCATTGGCGCTCACACAGCGAAGATCCACTTGCTTCTGCAGGAACGAGTCACTGGTGATAAAGTCTATGGTGCATTTGGTGTAAAAATCACAGACTCCTTTTTACTTTCTCAGTTTCAAAAAAATCAATCAATCAATTCGCTCTATATCAGAATTAGATCCATTTAGGCGTTTAGCAGAAACTATACATTTTTTGTTGTGGATTTGTGATTCATCAAAGTAAATCACAGAAGAGAAGAATATTGTAACTTATGACAGAATTAGGAAAGTTGAGGAAACAGCTCCCACAAACAGATTCAACTACAACCTAGCAGTGGCCTAAATGGTTTATTCAGCCACAAACCACTTTCCAAGTTCCCGTGAGGTTTCAGCCAACTGCCTAGTTAAGCCCAACATTTAACTTTGTACTGCTGTTACTGATCTCTATGTTGGATCAACTGTGAGTTGGGTCGCAGTAGCCTACGGTCAGAGAAATGGACTTGTGACGAAAGATTTCCGGCTCAAAGCCCAGGACCGCCGAGGGTATCTGGGCTGGAAAATTGAATAAGCAGCACTCTCCATTTCCTCAGTAACTGCTGTTGAAGGAGGTGCACTTGAGCAAGGCACCTCATCCCAACTACTACAGTGAAGCTGCTCACTAACTGTATTGATGTGAAGCACTGTGACTGGTGGAAATAATCAGACGTCACTTCTTTCTCAGAGGATTATGAATTTGAAAGGGCTGATACTGGAGATACTTTTGAAAAGGTTTTGAGTGTTGGAGAGCGAGGGAGGAAGTAAAACCCCTGACATCCATCTGACAGTGTATTGGAGATTAGCCTCCTAGCTAGCTAACATCACACAATGGAGAGTGACGCGAGTCTCAGGGCTCTTTGGTGACGGAAGGTCTTTAGAGGTGGAGGATTTCTCTCCTCAATTTCTTAGACTTCTGCCAGTCAGCTCAGAGTACCCTAAATCTTGTTTCATCAACGAGGGTGGAGCCGGCAGCACAGCAGGGCGGACATTTTCAACCCAAGGAGGTGAGACAATTTTTTTTTTTTGGGCCCTGAAAGTGACCTTCTGAAATCTGCAATACTTAAAAAACATGATTTAGTGTTGGTTATCTCTTTAATGTGTCGTCTGTCCGAAGGCTACTGACCTGACCGCCCTGATGACCAGTTTCAGAGTCGGGATCATCTCCTCCAGGAGGATGTCTGGGGGAAAGCCCCGGTCCTCTAAGGCTGGATCTGCCAGGGCTCCAGAATCTGTCAGGAAAAAACACTGATGTGAGAATCTCGTATTAGCAAACCGTCCAGACAGTCGGATCACAGTCATCTTGTTCGGACAACACATTTGTTCATCTTTTCAATAAGAACACGTGTTGACATACATACTGTATGTTCTTCACATCCCAAACTAGACACAACACTTGTTGTGTTGAAGCCTCACTGTCACTGAACACCGTGTTCTGGGTGCATGGCCCACCAACAGACTGTTAGAAGTCATTGTATTTTTATACTATTTTTTATCTTCAGTACCTTCAGAGCTCTGGCGTAGGGTGTAGGCCTTCATGCGGAAGGCGGTGCGGAAGCGTTCCCGGTTGCTGAAGCCTGCTGGTTTGGGCTCCTTGGACGGACTTTCCTCAATGGAGTCGGCGTTCCCCGGCGCGAGCCTCTTGCCCGGCCCGACCAGCGGTCTGGTGTTGGGAAGGCGAACGCGCTCTAGTAAACTCAGTTTTTGGCTAAAGTGAAGAAAGAGAGAAGAGACAGGATGTGGAGGTCATGTGATGTGAACTGGTCTGGAGATGACGCTAGCAGCTCATCCATCAGACGTGACTGTTTCTCTGGAATAGAAGTTATTGTTTGTCTTCTTTTTAAATTCTTAATATATTTTTCATCACGTAAGTAAAAAGCACAGGTGAACATATATCGCAAAGCTGCTTCATCACTGCTTCATCTTTGAAGCTGGTGAAGACGCATTGCAAAACATTTTGTTAGCCTGTGTATCTTTACGTGCATTAAATATGTGACAGAAATACAGTTTCTTGGGATTTTGAAGCCCCAGCATCTCTTGAAGGAACCCCCCTGGCCTCAGCCCTGACTGTCTTTGTCTGAGTAAGTCTTCGCCATCTACCGACGCTACTACCGAGACGTAAGGAAGCCTCAAAGAACTGGGGGCAGATTGGTATCCTTTATTGTCCAATGGCTGACAATATTTGGCAGCACAAAGAGAGAGCTCCCTGGGTAAAATAAGACTCCTGTGTGCCTTGGAAGAGGGAGCGAGGCGGGGTAACCGGAGCCGACAGCAGCCCAAACAAGGCCTCTGAAACGTGGAGCGTTCTCGCCGACTTTGCTCCCACAGCAGACAGACAATATGATCCTCTATGTGGCCTCGGGGCAGAATAGGGATGGCAGATTACGGCGCTGAGAGGCCGGAGAATAGGAAGCTTTAAGGGGAGAGAGAATCTCTTTCTGACTGCTCCTCCTGGAAGAAAGAGGAGAAAATTAGATGCGATTATCCCGTGGCTCTCGCTAAACGAGTCCACACAACAGGGAAATACCCCTTAATTCCCACAGCTCTGCCTCCCTAAAACACACACACACACACACACACACACACACACACACACACGCTTGGCTTACTATATTTGTGAAGACCACTAACTACATTCATTCCCTAAGATGTTACTACTACATACCTTAACTTAACCCTTACCTTAACCCTAAACTAACCTTAACATTAACTCTAACACTTACCCTAACCTAAAACTAACCCTTAACTAACCTAAAACTAACTCTAACCTAAAACTAACCCTTAACTAACCTAAAACTAACTCTAACCTAAAACTAACCCTTAACTAACCTAAAACCAACCCTTAACTAACTCTTAACTAACCTAAAAACCAACCCTTAACTAACTCTTAACTAACCTAAAACTAACCCTTAACTAACCCTTAACTAACCTCAACCCTAAACCCAGGACCGAGTTCACTTGATAAAAATGTCCTCACTTCGAAGGTCTGAAACTCAAACTCGTTCTCACAAAGATAGCAAAACAAAAACACACACACACACACACACACACACACACACACACACACACACACACACACACTGGGCGGTCAGTAATGATGTA
>JAXDDX010000111.1:960000-1012500 GCA_034670405.1 Hoplostethus atlanticus | reverse complement strand
TTTACAGACTGGATCGTCATACATATGTTATATATCCATTGACTTCACTTTCGCCCCCAGATCAATGATCCTCATCCCAGCCACCCATGAACATATGAATCACAAATCAATCACCTTCTGACAGATTTTAATGACACATTTTGATATAGAGACACGTTAATATCCCTCGGCACGATGAAAAAAGAAAATCACCAACCAAAAGACCCCATCTCGGCTCTAATCACCCCTCTGGATGATCTACGCTGTCATCCATAATTGAAACATAACTAATGGACTCACTAATGGCTTTCTAAAAAAATCTTTCAACCCAAATGTCATGAGAGTGGCTGATTTGAAAGGCAGCGCCGTTAAAGAGTGAGACGTGGGAGTTTTATGTCATATTTACCACAGCCATTAGCCCACGCTTCGCCAAGAGATTTATTTGAATTGTGAATTAATAGAGGAAGGGATATTCTAGGAAACCTTCATCAGGCGTTTCAGCTGGTAGAGCTAATTGAAACGGCATCAGAAATCCTCTGGGCAGAACTGTGATTTATCTCAGCTGGAGATCAAACAACAGCGACCTACCTTGTCATCCCCTCCAGATGATCCTTCCTGTGGATGCAGAGAGATAGAAAGTATAACATTAACAAGCTCACAGTGAACATCCTTCAGTAATCCCTAAAAGTCAAAAGACAAATCCAATAACTTGGAGACACAAATGATCACTGTTCATTTATTTGAAGAAGTGAAGGGTATCGCTAAAAACTAGAGGACCCACCTGGTAAAAATGTCACCATTTTGTCAACTAAGAACTTAAATTACCTACCGTCCTCTAAAAAGTACTTCATCTTGTCTTTTTCTTTGCTCTGAATTGTAGTTGTGTTGTCAATCACTTTGTACATTTGAGACTAGGCGACATTTTTCCCAAATGGACATCTCATTTTGGAATGCAACTCTTTAAATGAATGAATCGCATCACCAATAAAAAAAAACTGCATCAACAACACAAATTCACAACGTCCAGTTTCCCAAAAGCCTCTCAGCACTAAGATGAACAGCAGGAACAGAAGAGTCTCTTTGCACCGAGATGCCTTTGGGAAACCAGGCCAGGTATGAACATGACATCTGTTATACCTCATAGATAATAATGCTGCTTTGGTTCCCAGCATCCAGTTTTCCATGGAAGCCACTGACTCCAACTCTAATGATAAGCATGCAAACTAAAGAAAATGAACAAAAACCTGTAAACACATGATGAATTCACAACAGAACAAAAGGACAAACACAAAACACAATAATAATTCATTTTCAAACTTATAGAAATGCAGTGCACGGGGGACTATGACACCGAGGATGTATGGCATGCCATGGGAGAGGGTTTGGTTTGGTTTGGTACCTGAAACAGGGAAGAGAGATGACAGTTTCATAGAATCTCCACGTGGCAATAAGGTCTTCCCTGATTGGATTGGTGGCGTAGTATCGCCAGGCAGACTGGAAAAAAACAAATTGTGAATTTTAGTTGGACATGTTTGTTCACCAGGCGGTTGCTTCTTGGTGGTTTATACAGGAGGAACTAGCAAACCTCCACCTGTTGTCCTTGGGTTCATCATGACATTTCCATCAATGCAGGGTGCTACAGCAGTCTGACAAGTCTGCTCTGAAGTCTCAGTTTGTATTGATAATTGTGGTTAATGTTATTGTGGTGTGTTAGCTCACTGACCCTCCCTCCTCGTCAGTAACAGCCACGGCAGCTATTATGTGACTTATCAAACAAGTCAAACCATATTCTTCGCTCAAGCACAGTGGCGTCCAGTCATGAGGGATGGAGGGCCAAGCGGCTGCAGGTTTTCCTTCCAACCAATCAGGACAACAGGTGATTTCACTGATTGGTTGCTCCCTCTCTGCTTGAAATCAGCTGATATATTGATTGGCTGGAAGGGAAACCTGACTCTTGGCCCTCCATGGCACATGGTTGGACACTCAAATATCACGAAGACAGACGCCAACAAAATCATTTCAACCACGCCGCGGCAGCAGGAGTAC
The DNA here is from genome assembly GCA_034670405.1 of Hoplostethus atlanticus. NCBI lineage: Eukaryota > Metazoa > Chordata > Actinopteri > Trachichthyiformes > Trachichthyidae > Hoplostethus > Hoplostethus atlanticus. Next base: position 1,010,475 of record JAXDDX010000111.1, on the reverse strand, counting down.
CAGTGTGGTTGAGTTCTGTCACTAACCAACCTGAATGAGCCCGGCGGCTGGATGTCTGCGCTTCTCAAAGTGCTTCTGTCTGTGCTGCTCCTGGACCTTCAGAGCCAAGCCTGAGCCCAGGATCCCCTGGAAGAAGAGATGAGTTAGTACAAGGCTTTCAGGACGCAACGTGTCTTCTGGACGCCATATTGGAGGTCCTCAGCTCTCGGCCAACAGTGGCTGAGAATAGCTCTCTGCATTTCTAAACTCAGTGGTCTGATCAGTACGCTATACAGATGGTTGATTTCTGTCTGGGAACGGATTGTTTCATCACTGATACACCTGATTGATTTGATGTTTGATGATGTAGCTTGTTAGACCAACACAACATCTCTCTCTTTCTAGCTGGTTATTATATATTTAGACATTATGTCTGCACAGCTAATTCTCCAAAGGAGCTTTATCATGGTGCCAGTCAGGAGATGTATGATGCAACCAAGCCTCTATTAATGGATCCTCCCATATGTGATTTTATGGCACATATTATAAATATAAAGACGAGTGTTGGTTGAGGCGTGGTAGGGCAGAGACCCTGGATCACCCAGACAGAGACCTGTGTTAATCTGTGTGAATTGCTTTAGGAGGCGAGTCGTGCACCAGTAAGACAGAGTATAACCTCTATGATCGTCAAATATAGAGACACAAAAAACAAAAAGAGATAATGGTTTCACTTAGCACATAGTTCTCTCATCTCCCATCATGACTTTGATAAATAATAATGTGTACCAGGTGTTCAGATGTCTTATTGCAAATAAGATTCTTAATGTGAGGATTTGTCCTTTAGAAATGAAGCATGAACAATATAGGAATGTTTTCATCAATTTTATGTCCTAAACTACAATCACCCCTTGTTGTAAAATGACCAATCAAACATCAACATCATGGTATGGTGGATGTATTCTTGTGACAGCAGGAGAGTATACCCACTGCAGGCAAAGCGAAGAAGGACACTCCGATCAGAGCGAAGGTGCCGGCTAACAGCCTCCCGGCCCACGTCTTCGGGGTTTTGTCCCCGTAGCCTATGGTGGTCAGGGTGATCTGCCAAGAGGACAGGAAGGGTTAGAATGCATTCAACACTAAACTGGTAGTTTGCTTTCAGTGGAGTTGTCAACACTGGTCTGGTAGTTGGCTCTTTTATGGAAACACATCATGGAAAAGCTCAGGCTCACAGTCCAATGGGTAGCAGGAACCTTCCATTACTGACCTGGACATGTGTTTGTTTCAATAAGCACCAGTGTTAAAGACTGTGGGACAACCTGAGTAACCGGTTGTGAAGGACGGTCTGTGTAATAAAGCCGCCCTGCAGTATCAGTGCAATCCGTCGGTCTGTACTGCACATACCAGCCCCCACCACAGTGCGTCGGCGTAGGTGTCGAAGTCCTGGGGGTTGGGCTGGGCGGCGGGGTTGTCAGGGTCGGACACCTCCATGGAGACGTCGTCCTTCTCCACCAGGTAGACCAGAAAGGACGCCAGGATCAGCGACAGGAAGCCGATGTACCAGGCTGTGATCAGCTCCTGCACCAACACACATTCAAAATGCTTTGTTTAAATCACTTCATCCAATTGGATTTTCAAAGGATTCAAACCTTGCAGAAGACTATTAAGATAGTATGTATGAGATTTCTTCCATCAGGGAAGTGGAAGTACACACACACACACACATAATAGTAGGAGTAGTAGTTGTAGTTGTAGTAGTAGCATTAGTAGTATTAGTAGTTGTAGTTGTAGTATTAGTATTAGTATTAGTAGTAGTAATAGTAGTAGTAGTAGTAATAGTAGTAGTAGTAGTAGTATTACTATTAGTAGTAATAGTATTAGTATTAGTAGTAGTAATAGTAATAGTAGTAGTAATAGTAGTTGTAGTAGTTGTATTAGTAGTATTAGTAGTAGTAGTAGTATTATAGCGTGTTATAACCATTCCTACCTTACTGTGAGCGTAGATGGCCGATCCCAGCAGTTTCCAGGTTCCTCCTCTCCGGTCCATGCGCAGCATCCGCAGGATCTGCAGGAAGCGCAGGCTGCGCAGGGACGTGGCCAGCACGTTGCCCTGGTTACGCACCACCACCACCGGCACCGAGGCAATCAGCACGAAGATGTCTGAGATAGAGAAGAAGACCTTCAGAACGCTGGAAGGCTTCTATCTTATCTATAATGAGTGTGACCCAAGGAGTGATCCGACGGTCCTGATGAGTTGTGAATCAGCTTAACGAGCTGACTGCACGCTCATGAGGTTTGGTTGTAACGCGTCATGAGCAATTTGGTGGATGTTTTATCCAAAGTGCTTCTTGACTTCGTTCATACTTCTCAGGGGTCGTCCCACTGGGCTGTGGAGCAGCAGATGCAGTACACAGTGTGATAGAAGTGATGGAAGTGGCTCTACGTGTGTTTACTTCTTTCTTTGAATCTCCTCCAATGAGTTCACACAGATGTATATTATATATACACTATATGGGACCAGGGTGGCTGAAACACCTGAACTCAATGACTAGTAGGGGGTCCACTGACTTTTGGCCATATAGTGTATATAACAAGAGGCCCACAGTTCCATTACTTCATACCTTTTTAGCATGGGAGGCCCAGTGGGAATTGAACCCCCAACCCTGGTAGTCCTGCTCTGTTCTACTCATTCTTCTTACCTAAAATACACAGAGGCTTGCGAGCGAATTTGAGCCGCCCCCTCCATCCTTTGTAGCGACAGCAGCATCCCGCCGCCCAGATCCTCAGTGCAAACTCTGCCCCGAAGATGAAGATGGTGAAGGTTTCCTGAAATCAATCCCCATTGAAACAAATGGAAAAGCTGTCAGTGTTACCTTACATTCAGTGACACTCAGCAACCACAACATGAATCCTTCCAAACTAACAGTGAATTTACTTCTAAAGCTCTTTCTACAAAACAAATGTGTCTCTAGGCGTTTTACAAGCAGCACAGAGACACAAAGGATTCAACTGAAAAGAGACAATCCACAGTAACAACCGAACCGTCAGCTTACCAGTATGACCAGCCAGTGTGCAGACACCTTTTCGTGCTCCTTGAATGTTGTTAATATGGCTAGTATCAAACATCCCAGCACAATTAAGAACCTGCAGAGACACAACATAAAGAAACAGTGTCACCAACAGCTGCTGAGACAGAGGCCGATGTGCTGAAGGTTGCTGGTTGTTGAGGTTGAGGTTGAGCCTGCTCTTTAAAAGACGTCTCAGTATTTTCACTGTGTTCAGTTTAGTTTCATTTACCTGCACCATGATGAAAGAGGAGAAAAATACAAATGTGCAGGTGAGATTAAAAGAGGAGCTGATAAATACAACAGATAGGTTGCATTTATTTGCCTTTCTTTATTCCACCTTAATGCAGTGTCTTACTGTTGCCACTAGATAGCACTACGTCTCTGTTGTGAGTAGAGACTGAAACCACAGTAACCACCAGAGACAGCTTGTCTCTTTTTGAAATAATTTGCTGTTGCATGAAACAACATTTCTTTCTGCTCTCAAAAAGCAGAGAGAAAACATTCTTATTAACTATATTATTATTAGTAGTATTAACATTATCCTCCATCGGTAAACTGGACCACGCAGGGACAACGCAGCTAAATAAATCATTTATTAGTGTCACTTCATATCTGCTGTCACGTAGAACACATCTCTGGGTCCTTGAAAGAAAACAGTATGCTCCATTTTACCTCAACATAGTTCACCACACACAGGAAATCAACCATTTATCAGTGTTACTTCATATTCTTATAAGAATCAATATAATTTACTCAAGCACGAACGCTTTGACTCCTTGAAAAGAACATGATAAAGAGTCTCCAATAGGAGGATAGTTTATCATAGGGTAAAATAAAATACAAAAGGCATATAACCTTACACCAGCACAGCGATACGTCAACCATGTGTCAGTTTTACTGGACAGTTATTCAGCCTGCTATGTTTAAGGCCTGCGGGGGTGCAGGGTGTCGTCTACAGGATCCAGGACGATGCAACAGCACCAGTCAGCCATGCTTGTTATAAAGGCCTTCAGGAGACTCTCTATAGGAGACACAGAGGAACACCTCGCCTCAGAAAGAGACAGCAACATATCAACTGAGTCTGTCGTATCGTTGTTTCATACTGAAGAGCCTTGTCCTCCATAACGATACGTCAGTGTCCTCTGGATATCAAACTTGTTACTGAACTCTCAGTAACTCTCAAACCAAATGAATGAGTTTGGGATGTGTGTGAGATTATCTGCAGAATAAATGAGCTGTGGTTTAAATGAGGTGAAACAGATCATCCACTTTCCACCGTAGAAAAGTCACAAAAAGCATAAACAAACCTTTCCACACTGGATCTTCTATATTTCAGAGATATTAAATGATATAGGCAGTACTTGACTTATTTTCCCTAAAATGAATATAAGATGGTTTGAAAATGAATTCACACACGTAGCATTGATATTTTTACACAATATCCGTTTATTTCAATTCACACTACACTAATGTACAATATCTTCACTGTTCTCTTCATGGTGCAGTTTGCTCCAGTCCCTGGTGGTTAGTGCTGACTCATCATATCTGATCATCATCATATCTGACAGACATGCTGTAAATGGTTGTTCTTGCATCAGACTGTTGCTAGGCTGTTTTCAGTGAGCCATTATATTTCAGTCTGCCATTTATGGGAAATAAGTTTTAGTGTGAATATCTTTTCTATAGAGGTTTTGCACAAATCTCCCAGCAACCAGGCTGGACATCCAAAACACTCTGAGTTGGAGCTGGAGAAGAGTCAGCTCAGTTCACCTGAACAAACTGGTAGCTAGCTAACTAGCCAGCAGGCTAGTTTAGTTACTGTTAACATGGGACTACTAGCCACTGCTAACGCTAGCTTCTACTAGATACGTTAGCTAGTGTGCTAATCAGATGTGTTAACAACAAGACAGTGATGGTTAGCTGACCAGATACTATGGTTAGCTAGCTAACAAGCTACATGATCTAAACACTAAATCAATCAGATGGATCAGTGATGAAATGATCAGTTCAGTAGAAACAGACATAAATTAACCATGAAGATTCAATTCTGTTGAGACGGAAACACAATCAGCTGATCACAGCCATTGTTGCCCAAGTGTGTGAAGAGCGACTAGGCATATTTGCGTCTCTGGACAGATTTTTGCATATTTGTTTTCTGTACACCCGATCTATCGATCGATCCACATTTGTCCAGCGTCAACCTGTAATCCTGTCAATCAAGTCACTGTATCTTTATTTATTTGCTGTATTATTTTCAGTATTTTCAGTTGATGTCATTTGTTATTGTATTATCTTTAGTACTCTGTGTTTGTCTTATCCTTAGCTGTATCCTATGCTCTGCTGCTGTTTTAAAGACGTTGAATGTTTAACTTCAGATGATGATTTCCCCCCATAATGGATATCTATATATAACCCTTTTAGCTTAATTGGATTGGATACACACATATAATTGGCTGCACCCTGGCCATATTCCACATCATCTTAACCTCACCACCCATCTATGATTTATGACCCAGAACCACAATGAATGAACTCAACCCACTACAGGATCCCACAGTGACACCACCAATTAACATTTACTCAATGCAGCCTGTCCAGTATTCTCCACTATCACCTTCTGGAAAGGTTATGTTCTTGTTCCTCGGCCATACCCCATTCATCAGCACCACATCCAGCACAGACCTGATATGGGTTTTACAGACGTCTGAGATGGGACACACTTATCCGTGAGCACACACTGGAAATGAGCTGTGGGGATGGGGAGCTTTATGGTGGTGAGAGCTTTACAGTAAAGCGTAGCCTTATGACAGCACTGGGTGCTATCAGTGTGGGTAGTGATGGGCCAAAGGGAGCAGACGTTCAGTAACTGATTCCTAACAAACCACAACAGTAAGCACAGGAACAATTTACAACATATTAATGCTGGTGTATTAACCTCCACTGCAAAAATACTCATCTTAGTATCTCTAGTATTGAATCTTCAAGTAACAATCAGTGACGTTTAAATAAATATATATATATAAATAAATATATATATAAATAATTAAATATCTTCTACATGTAGAGGTCATGTATAGTCTATCTTCTACATGTAGGGGGTCATGTATAGTCTATCTTCTACATGTAGAGGTCATGTATAGTCTATCTTCTACATGTAGAGGGTCATGTATAGTCTATCTTCTACATGTAGGGGGTCATGTATAGTCTATCTTCTACATGTAGAGGTCATGTATAGTCTATCTTCTACATGTAGAGGTCATGTATAGTCTATCTTCTACATGTAGGGGGTCATGTATAGTCTATCTTCTACATGTAGGGGGTCATGTATAGTCTATCTTCTACATGTAGGGGGTCATGTATAGTCTATCTTCTACATGTAGAGGGTCATGTATAGTCTATCTTCTACATGTAGAGGGTCATGTATAGTCTATCTTCTACATGTAGGGGGTCATGTATAGTCTATCTTCTACATGTAGAGGTCATGTATAGTCTATCTTCTACATGTAGAGGGTCATGTATAGTCTATCTTCTACATGTAGAGGGTCATGTATAGTCTATCTTCTACATGTAGGGGGTCATGTATAGTCTATCTTCTACATGTAGGGGGTCATGTATAGTCTATCTTCTACATGTAGGGGGTCATGTATAGTCTATCTTCTACATGTAGGGGGTCATGTATAGTCTATCTTCTACATGTAGAGGGTCATGTATAGTCTATCTTCTACATGTAGAGGTCATGTATAGTCTATCTTCTACATGTAGGGGGTCATGTATAGTCTATCTTCTACATGTAGAGGGTCATGTATAGTCTATCTTCTACATGTAGGGGGTCATGTATAGTCTATCTTCTACATGTAGGGGGTCATGTATAGTCTATCTTCTACATGTAGAGGGTCATGTATAGTCTATCTTCTACATGTAGAGGGTCATGTATATGCAGACATGTATCTTCTATCCATCATGTCTGTCCTCTGTATGTGAGGTCTTGTTTTCCCGGTCAGTTTGTTATTGTGAAACGTCACTGAGACAAATTCCCGTGTATTCGTCGTACTAAGGGATGAAACGGATTCAGACTGTGACGTTCCTTTCACGGTACCAGCGACTACCCGAGACAGCTGAGAGCTCCGTCCTCTCGCCTATTCCTCTAATGCTCAGCGCTTTCCTTCCCGATTCCAAGGCCTAAATCATTCATGGCCTGTTGTGTTGCCATTAGGTGTGTTGGCGTCTCCGGTAAGATCCTGGAGTGCTGCTCGACCATAACAGCATGAATATTTCACCGCCAAACAGCCGGGACTTTTACATAATTCACCTTAAGGAAACAATAGTGAGATTCCTCTTGATTGCTGCTTAAGTGCACAGTAGTTTTTATGTGTGCATCGCCTGTTAATGGGAAGTCATCATGCCTTTCCCCTAAAGTGAGGTAATGTGCACCACCATTTCCCCCTGTCCCCTAAATTAAACTCCACTATCAGAGGTAATCCTGGAATGAGCGGAGGACATCAATGTTAACTCGATAGAATACAGCAGATACTGATCTGCAACACAGGCAGGTTCCTATTTGGCTTCAAACAGGTTGTTCAATAGGTCACACCGAGCGACGTCAATGCCCGTTAGATCTGACACGTCGATCAGAGGAGGGTGGAAATCAAAGGGTTGGGTGACGTGAAACAGCATTATAAAAAAAACCGAGACTCAACAATTTGTACACATAGTACAACATGCCTCTGGGGCCATTTGGGTTTCATGCATTGAGATACAGGGAGATGTTGAGGCTTTGGGCCCCATCGCAGCTTAAGAGATAGAAAAGCATCAATCAATACAAGGTTCACTGAATCAGGCTTATTTTATTCTCCCAAGGAAACAACTTCAGGCTCCGGCTTCACATTCATACCCTGGGAGCTGCCCAGTAACCACAGTCTCCTACTGGTTCCACTGGGAGCTGCCCAGTAGGGTAGGCAGTTCAACCCCAGCCAACTGGGTCTCGGTGGGCTCAGCGCTTCCTCTCGTTTCTAAAATACTGAAAATCTTCTAAGCCATTTAAAATCCAGTTGACAGAGAAGCCCTGCTGGTGGTGAAATAACCTACTGGAGGTGAAGAACATGAACCTGTCCTGAGGTGACCTGAGTGGAATATGGCTGCGGTGCACCACTGTAACACGCCATTACCTGCATGTTCACCCAATAAATGAGGCATGGAATCCAATCTCTGCTGTGATTGGCAACCGAAGGATCCCTCGGAGGGAGCCGCCCAGCTCTGGAGAGCAAACACCCATTTGCTCGGTGTGAAGGAAATAGCAATCGGCTGCAAAGGGAGAGGATTTGATTTCAAGGATCACATCTAGTGGCCAGAATTATAAAAGGTAATGAGGCTTTTTTTTCTCCAGACTGGGAGGTTTACAGTGGAGAGATATCATGTGGAAAATAACTGCTATTCCTCCAGGCAGTGAGGAGCTGATCGAAACAGGCAACAGCCCAGAGCCTTCTGGCGTCTTTGGCTGGAGGATTCTGGCAGAAACAGTCCAGGGTGTTTGGTTTGATACACACACATACACACACACACACAATATACACCAGCATGCACACACACCCCACCCACGAGTGTGCACATAGATACAGAAAAACATTCACATAGCACATAGACACTCATACACACACACTCATTTTAACACACACACACACACGGTTGTGACAAGTCTATAAATTGAACAGGAAGCTTGCCTACTATGGCAGTTGAGACTCATAAACTAAATCGGAGGTCGTTCCTGCACTTGCATGATGTGTGAGACATGATGGATTCCCCTCCGCCCGTCCAGGAAGTCAGGAGAGAAAACGGATCAAGCTGTTGACATGCATATGAGAGGAACGTTGAAGCTGCTCTACAAAGTGATGCTGCAACAGAGTAGAGTAGAGTAGAGTAGAGTAGAGTAGAGCGCCCCACCCATAGATTCACCCCACTGGCCCAAATTAAACTCTGGTATCTGTAAGGTCGGGAACTGACGTTAGATCTTCTCCTCTCTCGTCTCTTTGGTTTCCTCTGGTATGAAGCATCAAGACCGGCTGGTTGGTGAACATGAGCTGCTGTGTGCAGTTTACTGAAGTCACCTTGCAGGACTTCTGGGTATTGTAGTTCAAACCAAGTTGCCTGGTGCAGCTTTAACATTCCCATTCTCAAGCAATGCCTTTCCCTGTGCCTCCTCCTCTACAGGCTATCGGCAACATCAGTTATTACCCGCTGTGATAAACTGCAGTTGTACTTCTGTTACTCCCATGAAACTCTCCCACGTTTTACCCAGCCAAGGCTCAGGGCACCAAGCACGAAGCCTGGGTGTAAATCTAAAGGACAGCGGCTGTAAAAAAATGAACAGCTCAAGGTATGCTGGGGAACTCACAACTCACAACTCACAACAAGCTATACAATATGACTCATTAGATGGTGTTTATATGAGCCACGTCTTAATTGTGATATTATATATATACAGAGCTCAGTTGAAGAGTTTTATTCCAAAATGAGATAAAAACATACAAAATAGCAGCACTTTGGAGGATGTAATCATCCTGATGCTGAAATATTGAGTCGTGATTTCCTGTAGCTATTTTCTTCCAAAGTGAATATATAACATTGGAACCAAGCGACCCAGTAACCCAGTGGAGGTCTGGAGACAGATTCACACCCACTCTGTTCCCCCTGGGAACACCAGAGACAAGAGAGATGAGGCTGAGCAGAGCAGGTGAACTGCTGCAACGCTCACAATCAATCATCAAGTATAAATGTCAATATGGATATGAAAAACAACACGTCTTGGTGCAGAGTGGGTTCAGGTTATGTGGGTTCGGACCAACAGCCTCAGACCTGCTGTGTGTCTACCAGCAGACCGAGTCAACATCTCTTCTCACTGGTTGAAGGAAGGTTTGACCCTCTGAAGGCTGTGACCGCTCTGAGGATCGCTGTTGCCTCGCCAGGTCGCTAACAACAGCAGGTCACATGTTTCAGTCCAGGTTGTCAGTGTGATTCGGACTGTCGAGTGTGTCGAGTGATGCTCAGGTGCTGGACATTGTGCACCACCAGAGTAAACTCTCACCCAAACAGACACAACACAAACCTGCACAACACCTTTCAACTGTATCTATGCAGAGATCTATGCAAGGATCCTGTTGGTCACACTGAGATGGACCTGATCACACATGGCAAAAGGCGTGTTGAAACGGTTTGCAAATATGTTTGGTGGTTTGTGCAGGTTGGGTGGGTTTGATATCACAGGAAAGTGTTAATTCAGCTTTCTGTGACTGAAAACTGACCTGGAACCATCTGAACGGTCCTGGTGTCACTATGTATGACAGTTTGTCATATCAACACATTTCTGACCAGCTCAAAGTAGCTTTGCCTCTTGGACAGACAGTTTCCTGTGGTTGAGTGTTGAGTTGATGAGCAGTGTGTGTGTGTGTATGTGTGTGTGTGTGTGTGTGTTATAGCAGCATTGTGAATGATACATCTGGTCCAAGCAGGTTGTGATTTCCTGGTGAACTCAGGTCTGGATGAGTCTTTTCACACCTGGCCTGATCATCCTCAGTGTTGGAACCCATTCACTCTCCATTAATCCATCTAATATCCATCTGGCCTGTGGAAGCACGACCCGCTGGGCTCCCTGGTGGTGATGCTACCTCCGGGTTTTCCTAACAACCAATTTACTGGCAAAATTCAATAAAGAGAGTGCAGACGAAGCAATTCTGACAGTTAATTTGCTCAGCGCCATGCAAACACTGAGGGGGAGGGGGGGGGGGGGGCACCGGCGGCATGCTGTGATGACTGCAGTCACAAGGACAAGATGAGAGGTGTTTGCTTTTATTGAAATCCCAGCTCAGAGGCTCTCGGAGAACTTTGGAAGTGGCCGATGCCGACTTCTCACTTTCCTGCCACAGTGGCATACGACTAAACCACTGCATGTACAGAGATCTACACATAAACTGGCCAGGCATGGCTGTTCACTAGAGTATGACAAGTTTCATTACAACTTTGATTCATGAATGAAATGTTCCAGAGAGCTAGCAGAACATCTGATCTAGTACATGCAGACATTATCCCTGTAGACACCCTGTAGTCAGCCAGGTGAAGATAACCCCTCCCAGCATCAGTCAGGCTGATGCTCAACCTGAACCAGTTGAACCAGTTCAGTGGTTTGATTGTATGATTTGATTTATTTGACGACCTTAAAACACATTAAGGATAAATCAAATCATTGCCAATGTCACATCAATGTCAGAGACTCATTTGATGGAAAGACGGAAAGGCAAGTCAGGCAGAAACATTCCACATTATGATAATATCAACGAAAAATCAAATATGATCATAATCATTATACAGAACAAACATAAAAGAGGAAGGAAGAGGGAGAGGAAGGGGAGTGTACCAGAGATCGGAAACTGTTTCCTGCTGTAAAATGTTAACTGGTCCTGTGCTGCCCGGTGGGTTGAGCAAGGCACTAACACTGCTACGGCTACACCAACAAGTTGACTCCTACAGATAGTGAGTTACGTGGTAGAGGCATGAAGCTGCTGAATGTCACACTGAGTCCTGTTGACCGGCGCTGTGTTGCTCGCAGGCGTTTCATGCATGACATTGTCCAGCGTTGAGAACAGAGCAACCTCCAAAACACATCCAGGTCAGGATGTTGAGCTAACAGAGAGTTTCCTTCTGATTGGCTAATAAATGTATCAAGTCGTGGCGCTAACAAGTCGGAAACAGCACCGAGCAAGAAAACAGACCTTCATCACTAAATCAGCTGTAAGAGTAATCCTGACTCCGCCCCCTTTATAACGATCAGATCAGATCTGAGTTGGAGGAGGAAAACGCTCTCCACCTCTCCAGCTGGATGGTACTTTTTAATGTACTTTATAAAGTGGATGCTGCTACAAGACAGTTTGGATGAAAGAGTCCACATGTTGTAGTGCTGATAAAACAACAAGCCGTCATCTCAGATCCTGAATCAGCTCTGTTACCGCATCCACAACAAAGACAAAGACATCTTCTGGCCTCTGCTTGACATCGTTCACCCTCAGTGAGGTTTACCTTTATTGATGACTGGACAAGAGGAGGAGGGCTGGGAGGGATGGGAGTACATTCCCACCCTGTCAGAGATCGCTAGTAATTCTCCCTCTGCTTGGTCTCCTGGGACAGTCCCACGACCCCCCCCCCCCCCCCCAGGAGGTTAGATTTGCAGCTGTTTGCAGTGATCTTGACAGGATGCCCTGTTGGCAGTGATGGATATCTCCTCCAGCTTCTCCCCCGGCGGGTGGGGCAGGGACAGCCAGAGAGGAATGGGACACTGTGGCTTGCTGATCATGCAGAACAAGGCGTTGGGCTTCCCTGCACAAAAAGCTACCCAAGCTAACGCTGTGAATTAGCTTTGAGATGCCCAATCAAATTGACTCTAACAATCTGACCATAAAGTCATCTCTGGCCTCATGGGACCAACCTCAGATCAATGAAGCACTCCTTTAATCTCTCCTTCCACCTGCTCAATAGAGATTTACAGGAGTCCATTAAGAAGGAACCTAAAACTCCAACTCCTGTTTTAATGGGAGATTTTGATATGATGCGATAAGATGACCTGTACTGATCCTTCAGGGCAAACTGTGTGATGACATTAGACCAGCCAAGGTGTACGGTGGAGAACACAGAGTAGTTATTGTCTGAAAGTGTCTCTATCATGCTAACGGCTTGTATTCCTGAACAGCGGTGATAAAGCTTCTGAGCACGACGTTGCTGCAAGTCAGCTGACGTACAAATTCATACAAGTTTGTAATTGCAGCACATCTCTCTCATCCTGAACATCACAGGAAGTGCTTTGGTATTTCTTATCGACGTTCTTCTGAAGTGGCTCATCAGCTGCCTTTGACTAGTTCACAGTCCCCAGGAGGAAATCAAGAACCACTTCCTTTTACAGCTCTGCTCCAGTGCATTAACCTGGGAATCCATGTACGGGAACATACTGCAAATACACAATAATACTGTGTTAGTACTGTGTTAGTACCACCAGTTGCCTACTACCAACAATTCTATAACAATTTAACACAGTATTATTGGGTATGTACAATGCTTTTCCCTGCAGGGTAATACTCAGCTTAAAGGGGAATTCTACCCTTTACACTTTAACTCTGTTAAAACATCTACTGGTGATGTCCGTTGTGTTCCTGGTCCATCAACGGTAACCGTCAGGTTTTGGTGTCAGCCAATCAGAATCAAAGAGCAAGGGCTTCTTTCTAGACCGACGATCAACAATCATACAGGAGAAATCCATCAGAGGAGAGAGACCAATTTCTCCACCGACAGTAGATAGACCAGAATGCAATGCAGCAGTCGAGATAGACCAGAATGCACTGCAGCTACAGCTCCATCTATGCAGTCATGAAATACAACAACCTCTTCAACAGCTCTTCTCTCAGCATTGTTCTCTCGCCACTCGTCACTTTTTCTCAACTTTCGCTATCAGTATTGTTAATTCCACCTACCACTTCTCTGGGGGTTGTTGAAAGGCATTCTGGGAAACGTAGGAAATCACAAACTGAAGTAGAAGTAGACGAGGCAGGTTGAGTGAAACATCACAAACTGATACCTAACAGTATCCAAAGGTGGATGTTTTGGTATGTTACCAAAAGTGACTGTGGACGATGAAAGTTTCGTGGTCCCTGCGTGGGACTGCACTTCATCCTGCTGATGATACAAGGTGACAGCTAGTGAAATGGAAACAGCCCACACAGATCAATCACGCCGGCAGGTTCTGTCTATTATCGAACTGCTCTGACTCTAACAGGCTGGAACAGCAGCACACCCTTCAGCCTGCTGCTTCCTTTAGAGAGTATGGACGACAGCGTGGGGAGCAAGTTACATTCATTAGACCTTCATCAGAGCATATGGGAAAACACCGCAAATATATAATAACACTGGGTTTGTAGGAATAATTCAATTAAACTGTAATGTAATTAAACTGTGATGGGTTAAAGTGCTGCAAAGAGAAAAACTTTCTCTGAAACTGAAAACTGATGAAAACTTATTGTCATGAGTTGGGAGTTGAACCCGGGTCGTCGGAGTTCCAGGTAAATGTCTCCGGCTGTTTCAATGTCAAACTACTTCCTGTTTCAGTCACTTGAGCTCCGCCTGTTTCACTCGATTCATAGAATATCACACAAATTTACACTTCATTACTTTTGGTAACTATAACATGAGAGGATTAAAACACTAGAGGTTCACTGCAGTTCAGATTCCAGCAGCAGATGAAGCGATGCAGGACTATCATCTAGTTCTGTCCTCTCTTTCAAAGCAGCATGAACCTTTCCCCGATTTCCACTGCAGAGACATCGGACGACTTCGCTGACCTCATCTTTGGGGAGTTTCAGACCAAATCTCAAATCCTGAGTGCTAATTATCTTATATTTCCTTGCTGTATAATTAGGGTCATTCAAAGGAAATGAGTTCCAGGAACGCCTCTCTCCCCCTCTGGTAATGGGCAGACAGATGGAATAGCCCCTGACAAATATGGCCGCCACAATCGTACTTCAATAAAGTCAAAATGAACTGATGCAAAACTGAAATTGCTGACGTGTTGCGAGAAGCCAGATTCTCCCTCCCAGAGCCCGTCGGTCAATATCCTGATGACACTGGAGCTCGTTCATCAATCAGCGGTGGCTCGCGGTGACAGTCGCAGCCTGCTGGAGTTATTAGAGGGAAATGGAATGATGGTGAAGAATCACACTATTAGGAGTCCGGGGGGAAGCTGGAGGAGTCCTCGCCCCTTCAAGCTGCTTGTAATGAGCAACCATTTGTGTTTGTTGACTGGTCATCCAACCGGACTGACCCGATTCAAAACCAATGGATTATCATTATCTGCCACGATGTCACCAGCAGCATCCCTCTCTAATGGATGTGAAGCGTCGCTGAAGGCGTTGAGGGGCTTCATGCCAAAATGCAATATATTCATATTGTATTGATACATCAAAAAAATAAATAAAGCAGTAAATCCTCTAAAATGTTGCTGGTCTTAATATAGTTTACATCTTCAGCAATATTCAACAGTGACTTTGACTTCATGTTGTTTGGTTCTGTATATAATCATGGTGTCTACATGTGGAGCTGCTGATATGTATCAAGGGGGCGTGGCCAGGTACATTCATCCTAATTAACAATAATAATTGGCACCGATCCCTTAAATCAGCCAGTGAAGTTTAAGGGTTTTCACACTGCTGTGGTCTCAGAGTGGATCTCACCACATGACATTGTTGTGGCACGGTCCATATGGAATCACTTTGTCTTGGTGACATTGCTGGACAGACAGAAACATTGACAAATTGCCTCAGCGTGACACCCGGTCAAACAGGACGTCTGTACAGTACAACGGGACACTATGAAGGCTTCACTTCAAAAACACGACACATCCACGTTGGAAAACAACCGCTACCTGAAATCTCTTTGGCAACACGTCAAAAACACAGATGATCGACCTCAGAGCTGCTGTGTAGGCCATGATGTGTGAAGTGATGTGTATTACATCACATCTTCCACTGGTGTTGGCGAGGATCAGAGCAGGTCCACACAACGTTCTTGCTGCACCAATTTGTTGTTCTGATCTGGAGTCTGACGAGGACCGACTCAATCAAACGTTTACCACAATAAAGCCTGGTGGAGGGAGAATGTTGCGCAGACCTAATTTAATCCCTGTTAAATTCCTATTGAGAGTCACGGAGCGTATCCCAGCATGCAATTTAGAGTCTCTACCTGACCTGCAGGAGGACAGGAAGCGGGTCAGGAACCGAACCCAGGACCGAACCCTTCCTGCTGTGAGACCACGGTGCTTTTATCTGGGCTTTATTTTCATGCCTGCGTTGGTTTCGTCAGAGTGTTTCTTCCTGATGGTGGCGTCTCATTCAACGACCCACATGTACTCCGGCTGAACCCAAATGAGCCAGAACCGTTTCACTCAGTGCATCTGATGGACAAAGAGCGCCGCCGGGCCTCGGAGGACTTCGCCTGCCAAGGGCCGTAATTTGTCACCTGAGTGCCCTTGAGGCCGGGGAAGCCATTACGCCGTCGCCGGGCGGAGGTGGAAGCAATCAGTGTCACCCAGCAACCAGCCGCCCTGTTTATTAGCAGGAATACGCCTCGGCTCAGTCGCTGCTGGTCGGTCTGTCTGGAGCGCTGAGCCGGGAGGGAGCAGCAAATGTGAACGCTTTCATGAATTGGGTCTAGATTGAATCACTATTGTGTTACAGCAATCAGACGTTCAGGGTGTTGGTGTGGAAACTGAGCCGGGGAGAACAGGCCAGACCTCTTGACTCTGAGGACCGACCGCGTCCAGAGTTGATAAAAACCCAATAATCTCAACACGCCCTCGCATTAACCTTCCTACAGACGAAAACAAGAAGAGAGGGGGCGTTTCTTTCATTTCCATGGGTTGAATAGAAACGCCACATGTGCTAAGTGTATTATATCAGTTTCATCAAAACAAGAAGAAAGATGTTTCCATCCTCAGACAGATCAGAGTGGCTTGATGAGTCCAGGAACTCCAGATTAGCTGCAGTACAACACAGGATGATCTATTTTCTACTAAATATTGATTTTGTTGGTTTACACAGACAAATTAGAGCCTCTTCCTGGTCGTGAAATAGATTGATTGTCTGATTTCTGGGTATTGAAGTTCAAAACGGTCCACGGTAAACAAATAGTCAGTCAGTCTCTGCACCAGTCAGACTCCTGCCAGCAGTCGCCGATGTCAATCAGAATATAAATCCTGCCAGCAAAGGTCCATTATAGATCAGAAGTCCCACGGCCTCAAGTCCACTTTATTGTGCTTGAAATCACCGTGCTGTGACCTTGGCTGGTCGGGCAGCTGGCGCTCCGAGGCTCACTCATTAATCTCAGACATGCAGCACTGTTCCAACAAGTACAGTAGAGATGGATGAACCCGGAGGGAACGGGGGACAATAAAACCAGGATGAGGTTCGGTTGTTCCGAAGTGCAGCGAAGCAAACGCCATAAGTCATAAAATACAGTGATGATGAACACGGAGAAGGAAAATAATGTGCAGGTGAGTTAAAAAAACAAACAAGGGAGGCTTCTATAAAACATCTCCAATACATTAGAGAAAACCAAGACGATGAAAGAATCAAGATGGAGACAGGATGTGACACGGTTCAAAACAAACAAGTCATGAGAAGACAACCTGAACCAGGAACTATTTGCCTCCACATGGCTGAAGTGGTTTCAGACTGATCTGGAATCAGGCGCTAGATCTATCTATCTATCTATCTATCTATCTATCTATCTATATAAGTTTACTTATTTTTATTTCTAATTCCTTGCTGACATGTTTTCTGCCTGGTGTTGACACATTTCCAAAGTTTGTGATGCCAAGAGGGGAAATATCAGAGTCTTGAAGAGATTCCCACATGTCCTGGTTCTAATCATCTAATCACTATGAGGCTGACATGAATCATCTTCTCCAGCTGGCAGCTCATATTTACAGTAAATCCAATGTGATGTGAACACAGCATGAGGTCATGCCCTCAGGTCTCTAAATAGTGGAGGGAGGAAGTGAAGGTTCCTGTCATGATGACATCATATCCATGGTAGGTCGTCTCATTGGCTGCTGTTTGCTGTTTGTTGTGCCTGTTAGTTTCATGTTGTTATGGAATATTATTTTAAGTACAAAACCAATCAGACATTAGGACAAATAAGTTGGAGCTTGAAATTGAACTTGAACTCCCCTGCTCCTCCCAGGAGCTCCCTGCTCCTCCTACTCCTCCCAGGAGCTCCCTGCTCCTCCTACTCCTCCCAGGAGCTCCCTGCCCTGAAGGAGCAGGAAAAGGGAAGAGAAAGAGATGCAACAACAAACAACAGCAAGGTAGTGACCCCCACCTGCTTCTGTGGGGCTACTCAGCTTCCACCAGTAGAGGACTGGTTGTACTGGTCAGCTCCCAGTAGCCACCAGTAGAGGACTGGTTGAACTGGTCAGCTCCCAGTAGCCACCAATAGAGGACTGGTTGTACTGGTCAGCTACTCAGCTTCCACCAGTAGAGGACTGGTTGTACTGGTCAGCTACTCAGCTTCCACCAGTAGAGGACTGGTTGTACTGGTCAGCTACTCAGCTTCCACCAGTAGAGGACTGGTTGTACTGGTCAGCTCCCAGTAGCCACCAGTAGAGGACTGGTTGAACTGGTCAGCTCCCAGTAGCCACCGGTAGAGGACTGGTTGTACTGGTCAGCTCCCAGTAGCCACCGATAGAGGACTGGTTGAACTGGTCAGCTACTCAGCTTCCACCAGTAGAGGACTGGTTGTACTGGTCAGCTCCCAGTAGCCACCAGTAGAGGACTGGTTGAACTGGTCAGCTCCCAGTAGCCACCAATAGAGGACTGGTTGTACTGGTCAGCTACTCAGCTTCCACCAGTAGAGGACTGATTGTACTGGTCAGCTCCCAGTAGCCACCAGTAGAGGACTGGTTGAACTGGTCAGCTCCCAGTAGCCACCAATAGAGGACTGGTTGTACTGGTCAGCTACTCAGCTTCCACCAGTAGAGGACTGGTTGTACTGGTCAGCTCCCAGTAGCCACCAGTAGAGGACTGGTTGTACTGGTCAGCTACTCAGCTTCCACCAGTAGAGGACTGGTTGTACTGGTCAGCTACTCAGCTTCCACCAGTAGAGGACTGGTTGTACTGGTCAGCTCCCAGTAGCCACCAGTAGAGGACTGGTTGAACTGGTCAGCTCCCAGTAGCCACCGGTAGAGGACTGGTTGTACTGGTCAGCTCCCAGTAGCCACCGATAGAGGACTGGTTGAACTGGTCAGCTACTCAGCTTCCACCAGTAGAGGACTGGTTGTACTGGTCAGCTCCCAGTAGCCACCAGTAGAGGACTAGTTGTACTGGTCAGCTCCCAGTAGCCACCAGTAGAGGACTGGTTGTACTGGTCAGCTCCCAGTAGCCACCAGTAGAGGACTAGTTGTACTGGTCAGCTCCCAGTAGCCACCAGTAGAGGACTGGTTGTACTGGTCAGCTCCCAGTAGCCACCGGTAGAGGACTGGTTGAACTGTACTGGGTACTGACAGTAACTCCCTCCCTGGATAAATAAAGGTTGACATCCTCTGTTATTGAACACAACATACCGTAACAACTGTCCCACATTCGGCTGGTCACCATGGTGACAGAGGTCACTCACCCCGTAAATACCGAAACCAACCGCGCACGTTGCGTTCGCTCTAACTTTGTGACTCACTGTTCAGTTGGTGCTGTACTGCTCCTGTGTCACAACGCTGGACAGAACTGAGCTGCACTAAAACATCGAGTCATTTAATCTTCTAGTCAGTCTAATTCTTATTCTTCTTAACTCAAGTGAGAGATAATTTCATTGGTTTCTACTACAGATTGACATCAAGTGACATCATCCTGAAAGACGTGGAAATGATCTGCCTTAGTTCAAGATCCTGTCAGGAAATGATTGAAACTAGATGAGACGCACTGGGAAAAATGCAGTTACCTCACCCCATTGGTTGACGGTATTGTCATGGTAAAACCATGTGAATTTTGGAGTTTTTCTGTTTCTTGCTGGGATTGCAGGTTTAGATGGTCACTTATGTGCTGAGTGAGTTTCCTTACAAACTGCTAAAGAGAATGAAAGAGAAAATCAGCTTTCCTTTCCTTTCCTTTTTTGCAGATATGATGTTTTTTGTCCAACAGCAGCATTGTGTAATAGGTAGATGCAGCACGATAACGGGCCGTCATGGTGCTCCCTGGTCTACATTTCACAACACTGTCGTTGGACAAAAACCACGTAACTGCAAAAGGTACATTTATCAGGAATGAAGAAAACAATGATTATTATCTCATAGATCCAGATTATACAACGAGGGTTTAGCAGGTTTCAAGGTTTCACTCAACACATAACACTCAACACATAACACCCAACACATACACATCGGTGAAAATGTGGATTTTATTCATCAAAAAGAACAAAAAATCCCCATCAAAATCCCTGCAGTTAAGTGGTTTTACCATGACGGCGTAGTTCCCTGCTGGAACACTGGATGACATGCATTGTGCGTCTCCATGACAACAGCTGCTCACTCCACTCTCGCTGGAGTATCCCTCCTTCTCCAGATCACCATGGCGACACCTGCTCGCTTCCCTCCCTCCCTCTCCCCCCTCCTTGTCAAACCTGTCAGGGATCACCAGTCATGCCCCATCTATGTTTCCATGGCGATACACCTGCCAGGCCAATAAGAGGGAGCAGGTTTGAGGTACCTGATGTGATTGGCTGGCATTTATCAGCTACTGGGATTCAGGGTGAACAGGAAATGTATTGACATGTATAGTTACTGTCTATATAGATGATGTATAGTTACTGACTATATAGATGATGTATAGTTACTGACTATATAGATGATGTAGTTACTGACTATATAGATGATGTATAGTTACTGACTATATAGATGACATGTATAGTTACTGACAATATAGATGATGTATAGTTACTGACTATATAGATGATGTAGTTACTGACTATATAGATGATGTATAGTTACTGACTATATAGATGACATGTATAGTTACTGACAATATAGATGACATGTATAGTTACTGTCTATATAGATGATGTAGTTACTGACTATATAGATGATGTATAGTTACTGACTATATAGATGACATGTATAGTTACTGACAATATAGATGATGTATAGTTACTGTCTATATAGATGACATGTATAGTTACTGACAATATAGATGATGTATAGTTACTGTCTATATAGATGACATGTATAGTTACTGTCTATATAGATGATGTAGTTACTGACTATATAGATGATGTATAGTTACTGACTATATAGATGATGTATAGTTACTGACTATATAGATGATGTATAGTTACTGACAATATAGATGATGTATAGTTACTGACTATATAGATGATGTATAGTTATTGACTATATAGATGATGTATAGTTACTGACTATATAGATGATGTATAGTTACTGTCTATATAGATGATGTATAGTTACTGACTATATAGATGATGTATAGTTATTGACTATATAGATGATGTATAGTTACTGACAATATAGATGATGTATAGTTACTGTCTATATAGATGATGTATAGTTACTGACTATATAGATGATGTATAGTTACTGTCTATATAGATGATGTATAGTTACTGACTATATAGATGATGTATAGTTACTGACTATATAGATGATGTATAGTTACTGACTATATAGATGATGTATAGTTACTGTCTATATAGATGATGTATAGTTACTGACTATATAGATGATGTATAGTTACTGACTATATAGATGAAATGTATAGTTACTGTCTATATAGATGACATGTATAGTTACTGTCTATATAGATGACATGTATAGTTACTGACTATATAGATGAAATGTATAGTTACTGACTATATAGATGATGTATAGTTACTGACTATATAGATGACATGTATAGTTACTGACTATATAGATGACATGTATAGTTACTGACTATATAGATGAATGTATAGTTACTGACTATATAGATGATGTATAGTTACTGACTATATAGATGATGTATAGTTACTGACTATATAGATGTATAGTTACTGACTATATAGATGACATGTATAGTTACTGACTATATAGATGATGTATAGTTACTGACTATATAGATGACATGTATAGTTACTGACTATATAGATGATGTATAGTTACTGACTATATAGATGATGTATAGTTACTGACTATATAGATGATGTATAGTTACTGTCTATATAGATGACATGTATAGTTACTGACTATATAGATGAAATGTATAGTTACTGTCTATATAGATGACATGTATAGTTACTGTCTATATAGATGATGTATAGTTACTGACTATATAGATGACATGTATAGTTACTGTCTATATAGATGATGTATAGTTACTGTCTATATAGATGACATGTATAGTTACTGACTATATAGATGATGTATAGTTACTGTCTATATAGATGATGTATAGTTACTGACTATATAGATGATGTATAGTTACTGTCTATATAGATGACATGTATAGTTACTGTCTATATAGATGATGTATAGTTACTGACTATATAGATGAAATGTATAGTTACTGACTATATAGATGATGTATAGTTACTGACTATATAGATGATGTATAGTTACTGTCTATATAGATGACATGTATAGTTACTGTCTATATAGATGATGTATAGTTACTGTCTATATAGATGACATGTATAGTTACTGACTATATAGATGATGTATAGTTACTGACTATATAGATGACATGTATAGTTACTGTCTCTATAGATGATGTATAGTTACTGTCTATATAGATGACATGTATAGTTACTGTCTATATAGATGATGTATAGTTACTGTCTATATAGATGACATGTATAGTTACTGTCTATATAGATGATGTATAGTTACTGACTATATAGATGATGTATAGTTACTGACAATATAGATGATGTATAGTTACTGTCTATATAGATGATGTATAGTTACTGACTATATAGATGATGTATAGTTACTGACTATATAGATGATGTATAGTTACTGTCTATATAGATGACATGTATAGTTACTGTCTATATAGATGACATGTATAGTTACTGTCTATATAGATGACATGTATAGTTACTGACAATATAGATGATGTATAGTTACTGTCTATATACAGTAGATGATGTATAGTTACTGACTATATAGATGATGTATAGTTACTGTCTATATAGATGACATGTATAGTTACTGACTACATAGATGATGTAGTTACTGACTATATAGATGATGTATAGTTACTGTCTATATAGATGACATGTATAGTTACTGACTATATAGATGATGTAGTTACTGACTATATAGATGACATGTATAGTTACTGACTATATAGATGATGTATAGTTACTGACTATATAGATGATGTATAGTTACTGACTATATAGATGACATGTATAGTTACTGACTATATAGATGATGTATAGTTACTGTCTATATAGATGATGTATAGTTACTGTCTATATAGATGACATGTATAGTTACTGTCTATATAGATGATGTATAGTTACTGACTATATAGATGACATGTATAGTTACTGACTATATAGATGAAATGTATAGTTACTGACTATATAGATGATGTATAGTTACTGACTATATAGATGACATGTATAGTTACTGACTATATAGATGAAATGTATAGTTACTGACTATATAGATGATGTATAGTTACTGACTATATAGATGATGTATAGTTACTGACTATATAGATGATGTATAGTTACTGACTATATAGATGACATGTATAGTTACTGACTATATAGATGATGTATAGTTACTGACTATATAGATGATGTATAGTTACTGACTATATAGATGAGATGTATAGTTACTGTCTATATAGATGATGTATAGTTACTGACTATATAGATGACATGTATAGTTACTGACTATATAGATGATGTATAGTTACTGACTATATAGATGAGATGTATAGTTACTGTCTATATAGATGATGTATAGTTACTGTCTATATAGATGACATGTATAGTTACTGTCTATATAGATGATGTATAGTTACTGACTATATAGATGACATGTATAGTTACTGTCTATATAGATGATGTATAGTTACTGACTATATAGATGACATGTATAGTTACTGACTATATAGATGATGTATAGTTACTGACTATATAGATGAGATGTATAGTTACTGTCTATATAGATGATGTATAGTTACTGTCTATATAGATGACATGTATAGTTACTGTCTATATAGATGATGTATAGTTACTGACTATATAGATGACATGTATAGTTACTGACTATATAGATGAAATGTATAGTTACTGACTATATAGATGATGTATAGTTACTGACTATATAGATGATGTATAGTTACTGACTATATAGATGACATGTATAGTTACTGACTATATAGATGATGTATAGTTACTGACTATATAGATGATGTATAGTTACTGACTATATAGATGAGATGTATAGTTACTGTCTATATAGATGATGTATAGTTACTGACTATATAGATGACATGTATAGTTACTGACTATATAGATGATGTATAGTTACTGACTATATATAGATGATGTATAGTTACTGACAATATAGATGATGTATAGTTACTGTCTATATAGATGATGTATAGTTACTGTCTATATAGATGACATGTATAGTTACTGTCTATATAGATGACATGTATAGTTACTGACTATATAGATGATGTATAGTTACTGTCTATATAGATGACATGTATAGTTACTGACTATATAGATGACATGTATAGTTACTGACTATATAGATGATGTATAGTTACTGACTATATAGATGATGTATAGTTACTGTCTATATAGATGACATGTATAGTTACTGTCTATATAGATGACATGTATAGTTACTGACTATATAGATGATGTATAGTTACTGACTATATAGATGATGTAGTTACTGACTATATAGATGATGTATAGTTACTGACTATATAGATGATGTATAGTTACTGTCTATATAGATGACATGTATAGTTACTGACTATATAGATGATGTATAGTTACTGACTATATAGATGATGTAGTTACTGTCTATATAGATGACATGTATAGTTACTGTCTATATAGATGATGTAGTTACTGACTATATAGATGATGTAGTTACTGTCTATATAGATGATGTATAGTTACTGACTATATAGATGATGTATAGTTACTGACTATATAGATGATGTATAGTTACTGTCTATATAGATGACATGTATAGTTACTGACTATATAGATGATGTATAGTTACTGACTATATAGATGATGTATAGTTACTGACTATATAGATGATGTAGTTACTGTCTATATAGATGATGTATAGTTACTGACTATATAGATGATGTATAGTTACTGACTATATAGATGATGTATAGTTACTGTCTATATAGATGACATGTATAGTTACTGACTATATAGATGATGTATAGTTACTGACTATATAGATGATGTATAGTTACTGACTATATAGATGACATGTATAGTTACTGTCTATATAGATGATGTATAATTGCTGACTATATAGATGATGTATAGTACAAAAAAATAGATGATGTATAGTTACTGACTATAGTCAGTAACTATACATGTCATCTATATAGTCAGTAACTATACATCATCTATATTATAGATGACATGTATAGTTACTGTCTATATAGATGATGTATAATTGCTGACTATATAGATGATGTATAGTTACTGACTATATAGATGATGTATAATTGCTGACTATATAGATGATGTATAGTTACTGACTATATAGATGATGTATAGTTACTGACTATATAGATGATGTATAATTACTGACTATATAGATGACATGTATAGTTACTGTCTATATAGATGATGTATAATTACTGACTATATAGATGACATGTATAGTTACTGACTATATAGATGATGTATAGTTACTGACTATATAGATGATATTCTCAGTCTGCTGTCCTACTGTTGTCTGTGTTGTGTCTGTTGTGTGTGTTGTGTGTGTTGTCTGTGTTGTGTCTGTTGTGTCTGTTGTGTCTGTTGTTGTATCCTGATCTCGTTTGTCTGACACAGATGCACCCGGTTCATGCCCAGCTCGGACAGATGCATTCTGGGCTTTTGGTGTCTCAGCACTGCCAGGTGATTGAATTGAACCCCCCCCCCCCCCTCCAACTGTCTCTGCTGGTGACCGAGCCCAGAGAACTGCATACTGCAGAACAAAGCCTCCCTCACCTCCATTATGTCCCACTATGTTAAAAATGTTCAGAGGGGAAATATCAAAATGTCCATTTGCCACAACATGAAATTACCTTTTCTAATGTGCCAGTGAGAGGAAGAGGATAAAGCTTCTGCATCACGCTCTGGTCATGTTGTGTATCCTGGAGGGTGATGATGCGACCAGCAGGAAGGAGAACCTCTTTCACTGGAGGATTTTTCATTTTGAAATATGGTGAGACAGAATATCGAGACATCCCTTCCTCATCACAAACCTGTATGACTCCAGAAAAACATACATGACAAAATATTGAATGTGACGTCGCCGTAGCAACGGGCGCTTAGCAGCAAAGATGGAGACAAAATAAAAAAACACTTTGACCACTTTGACCAGACACTACATCTCACTGGAAAACTACAAAGCAGTTGCTTATTGACCCTGATGCTCCTTCCATCAGATTCATTGGACACAACATTTGAAACAGACTCAACAGATGAACCTCTCTCCGGCCGGCCTCGGTGCGAGCCAGACTGACTTTGGCCGATGGATTTTGGGTGTAATCACACATAACTAAACCCAACTGTTTCTGCCATGGCGAGACCTCAGCCGGGGACCCTGGGATGTCGCCGCCACCGCCCCTCAGATTTACGAGTCGACATCCAGTCTGTGAAAAAGCTATTTCTGCTGCTTTTAACAGTTTATTTCCCATGATAACCACCCCTATATATCATACCAGTCAAGCCGCGAGCGGGTGTGTTAGGCAGTGGAGGGCTTGGTGTGTGTGTGTGTGTGTGTGTGTAGGGAGTGGTAAGGGGATCTCCTCTCATGATAGGAGGAATATGTTGGAAGGTAAAAGGGTAGGTAGTGACTACACATAATTTATATACATATATACAAATTCTTCATATTTTTCTATATTTTTTACTTAGTTCTTACCATTGTTAATAGTGCTCTTATTGTAAATATTGCGTTGGTTTTTTATTGTATTGTAAATAGTGTGTACTTGTTGCCCTTTGCACATTCCTGCCGAGCATTGCCACTTTTCATTTCAGTGCACACCCTGTGTGTGTATGTGACAAATAAAGTTCTTGAATCTTGAATCTTGAATCTATATTTCTATATTTCAGGCAGGTGGAGGCGAGGAGGAGAAGAGTTTAATTTATCTCCCCGGCCCTCAAGACAGATGAAGATGCTGTATGTAGGTCTGTTCTGGTCTGGTCTGGTCTGGTCTTGTCTAGTCTAGTCTGGTCTAGTCTGAATCAGTATGGCGCTGTGGCTCGTACTTGCTCTAGATAAGGAAGTCAGTTGAATACCAGTGGATGTTTTTCCATTGAAGACGTGTTTTGATGTTTTTACTTCCTGGCCAAGCTGTAAATAAAAAGCTTTACCTTCAGCATCGTTTCATCTGAGTTGACAGAAGGTCTGGAGAGCTGTTAGGATTTGAGTTAACGTTATAATCAACTTTATAGTGAAAATTAGGGTTAGACTTCCAGCTTTACAACCTCCATTACACCGTTTCACACGACTCTCACTGATTTGTTCCAGGAAATAGTCATATAAGTCATATATTTGTTTTACAGTGAAGTGATGGAAAATTGACATAAAATGAGATCTGTAGTTCAAACAAACCTAATAAGGTATCTTAAAATAAATGAAATCTTCATTAAAAATGGAAAGTACGTCATGTTTTAAAGTTACATTTATGAGATTAGATCTTTTTAACATTAACTTGTTTTTTTAAAAGACAAACTTTACAGTGTCAAAGCTAGCTGGGAATCAACGGCTGTCCCGGACGACAAAGACCCCAAATAAGAAGACATGAATGTGACAGTAGAGGTTGTAAAGTTTCTTCCTGTGGGTGTCAGGTGATTGACAGGAAGCAGAGCGTGATGTAACACACTGATATGAAAACACTCAACACAACGAAATAGCGATAAAACTGATCTGAGGCATCATTCCTATCAAAGTCTCTTCCAGTCCCAATTTAAAATTAAATAATAGTAGAATCAGACTATTCTAGCATTCCTTGTTTTCCTGGGTAGCCCAATGGATCCCCTTCAAGGACCCCTGGTGGTCCCTGGACCTCAGTTTGGGGACCACTGGTATAAAGTAGGAAGCATCAGAAGGTGACCACATAGGTTCCCCTTTCAGTGTCAGCCCAATCGATGGTCATCTCATTGGCTGTAATGAAAGCATCGATATCAATAACACGATCACAAGGGTGCAGTCATATTTCCTAATAGCTTTCCTCAATGATTTTTTTGCTAAATTATTTCCAGGCCGTCGCTCTCTTGATGGAGCGGCTCGCAGAACGGCAGCCGTTCGTATCCACAGAGCATCCGTCATCGCTAAGTGTTAGCTAGCGACCGTTGTTTGGTTTCTACGGTCCTGAGACAGAATTAGAATCACTTTGCTCACTAAGTACAATAAATGTACAGGGAGTTGTCTTGATGGTGTTGGTGCAGAGACGACCTCCAGCAGCACGCTACATCCTCACGATACAACAGGACCTCACATGCAGCGCAGGACAGTAGACTGAACATATCACAATGTACATTCCTTCAGCTTTACTTTGATCCAACAAATGTGTTTGTTGTGTTTCATTACCTAGAAATGTTCCTAGTGCAGAGAAATACTGACAAGATAACGAGTACATAGTGACAAGGACTACAGGACCTCACATAGTGTGAGACAGTAAATATATATCAAGACAACGTGACATGACCCTTCTTGTGTATCTCAGACTTCCTCTTCAGCGTTACCCTTCAAATAACTTTCTCTCCTCCAGCCTGACTGATGGTGTTGACCTAAACGGAGCATATTGGTTTTAACCTGCAAACAACAGGTTCAAACATCCATAACTGTCTTTTTCCAAGTACGACTAACCTACCGATGACCGCCTGTACAAATGTGTGCTTTTTAAGCAGGTAAACATTCCTGTGGCCAATCACTGAGAGAAGCAGTGAGTTGTGATGATCTCTGACCGACCTGCTACAGGGGTGGACCGGTTCTGTTCAGTATGCCATCACTGATTCAGGACTCATGCAGGAACTAAATAACACTGTTGAGGACTTTTATTTTGATGATGATGAAAGCATGGAAAGCACTGATACCTACATGTGATGTTACAACACAATGTACTAATGTAAGAGGTACATACTATGTGGTATAGTACCTCCAAGAACTACTTAATATATTTAACCAACATCATGAGATAGAGAACACAAGCTCCTTTACAAGACGGTATCCTGTAAATCCTCTTAGCGAGACCCGGCAGGTGAAGCCTTCCACTACCTGGACGTTCCTTCAATGTCAGTGAATCACAACAGGAACCACTTTACACTGCAAAGCTGGAATGCAAGCAGAAGCCTCCACGTGGCGCATCCCGGGCAATGCTGACGACAGAAACTGTACCACAGTGACTGACTGAAGTAACCAATTCTGCAACCACCGACCGTCAACGGCCGGACACGAGGAAGAAGAACTGCAAAGCTCAACAAATACACAGGAATCTGTCTTGGTGGCATCGGTGCAGGAACCTGCTGATATCTCACATGGTGAGAACATACTGACCGAGTGGAGACCTCACATGAAGTGAAGGATATACACAGTGGACTATACTCTACTAGTATGTGCAGTGTGGCATGCAGTAAGTTGAGTCCTGGAACAACATGCCACATGATAGCAGCAAGCAGGCTGGGAATGCATGGGTTAAGTTGTGAGCCTTGTAGAGCAACGATTGGGCTCCCGAGGCTCAAACGGTGTAGCGGTCACTTCTGGAAACATTAAAACACTCAGTCACTTGAATCCGATGTGGATGTGCTTTCGTCTTTGTCCCAGTTTAACCTCATCTCATTTCCACCCTGGCTAACCTACTGAAGCACATTGTGTTCCTCCTCATTTCACTAATTCCTTCCCCGGAGGAAACGGAAACGCATTGTTAACTTTCTGAGATCATTCCAACTCCACCGCCGTGCTGGAGTCGGCGTGAACACGTGCAAGGCAGGCAGCTTGCAACAATCTAGTATTTGACCCAAAAAGCATCAAGCCAATGAAAAAAAACTAGCACCAAAACAGAGACTACCTTCCATGATCCTCCTCGCTACTCTAACAGAGCAGCTTCACGGCTTCACGTCAGTCTTCTCCAACTCTCGTGCAGCTACTGAAGGTTTTGTGACAGCTACACTTGGGAGGGATGCTGACATGCATTTTTTAGCTGGTTTTAATTGAACAGCTCTGTCACAAGGAGAATAAGCTACGAGGATTAACCGTTGGCATTTAACACAAACAAAGCGCTGCAGAGTGGTAAGACAGACGTAGTAAGAAGCAGTGAAATACATCAGCATCCTCTCCACCTCTGTTTAACCAACAGCATTCTCAGGTAGTCCTCTGCACTGCCAGTCAATGTCATCTACATTATTATCTCTGTGTGAGTCATGGTAGCCAGCAGCTCCATTTTCACCGTCCACAATCCAAAGCCAATTAAACATCCTGAGTGTCCTGAGGGTGTGTCCCGTCTGAAAGGGTCCTGAGATGAATCAATGGGCTTTTGTCTGGGAGTTGGAAGCTATTATGGAGCAATTGTAAATTGGCAGCCAGTAAATGGTAAAAAAAAAAAAAAAAAAGCAAGGAGAAAAAACAATTTGGGTTGTGATGGTAAAGACACACACGACTATTGGTTTCTTGAAATGAAGACAATCAAGGAAATTTAAGCTTTCTACTGTTGCATTCATTGTATCTCACCCTGGTTAAGAGCCTACGATGGAAACAGGCTTGACAGTTATGAATGTAAATCAATGTATGTACAGACTGTCAATCATTTATCTCAACGTTGACCTATATAGGATGGATCTCACAACATCCCAGACAAAAACAGCAATGGCATTTTCAGCTGAAAAACTGGGTTAATCAGATGCTGTTTCACATCTTGCACCATGGCATCAGAAGGGGTTTGAACATCAGGACTGTAGCGTGATGCAGTGATGCAGCAGAGGCCTGAAGGGTGGAGAGACCACCCTGCAGCCTGAAGGCCAGCTTCAACCTTAATCCTCTTGAAGTGTCTCTTCATAACTGTGTAAGTGCTCTAAGAAAATCCTCAAAGAGAATTCCTAATAATGGTGACGGCAGCAAGACATCACATCATGTGGTCCTCCCAGCCTGAACAACAGCAACCAGGAAATGACATCACACCTGGAGGATGCCATCTTTAAAGCTGCACTAGATTTCGATGTAAAAATACACCCATCACACAGAGCGTCCCATCCTTCATTGATCTGCTGAGCCCATTGATCTGTAACTATAACTAGCTTCTCTCATTCTATTATTACTTCTATATTACAGTGATGATTCTCATTCTCATCTCATTCAATCTTTGGTCATGTTCTTAAGCGATGTGTACCTAGAATCTGGGGCAAAGTCAGAAATGTTTCTTTACAAATGAGGTCCCTGGTGCATTAACTGCATTGCTCCCTAAGCTGTTGCTTCAAATCAGACATGTCTGAGTGAGCATCGCCTCTTAATGCAGAAGTCTTGTCGTCCACAGAGAACATCACCGGTGAGGCAGCAGGGACTCTGGACGGAGACACACTGCCCCAAAGACTTATGGGACTTATGGGAGACCAGTATCAACAGAGGACAGAGGACCACACAGCTGAAGAAATCTAATTCATAAAGTGACAAACATGAAAGAGATTTTGCTTGATTGTGAAGTGAAAAATGTTTTTTTGAAGTTCTGCAATGAATCTGCAACATTTTAATATAAATAAATAAACGTCCATTTTCCTACTTTCTACTGCTTACAGAGTAAAACAACATCATCAACCTCCACCATCATGAAGCTTCTCCATCTGCTGCTCTCAACATCCGGTGTCAGGTAAGTCTTTCCTGGGAGAAACCCTCTGGAGACAGGAAGTGATGCGTTTTACGTTTCAACAGAAGAAGAACTGGGTAGTTAGCATGAGCAGCGATAGACACCGTGGCTGAACAGACAAAGAAAAGAGCGCCACCTACAGGAACTCAAACTCCATCAACAGAGAATCCAAGGAGAAAGATGTCACAGTACTGGACACACTGTTTGATTGACAGGTGATCTCTGAGCAGTGAAACATAAAGTGCAGTAAGAAGACCAAAAAGTTCTGCTAGAGGTTTGCACTCAACTCAGTGCAGAATCATTGTAGGACTCGATGCACGGTGACGTGATGACTAACCTGAATTTGGGGGCGTTACATTTTGATTGACATTTCTTGTCAGGGTTGTCGTCCACTGGGGGCTCACCGACTGGCACAATGATCGGCCACAGCAAACATGGTGATGAAATGTTGGACTAGCATGACATGTCATCACTGCCTCTGGTTTTTATTGCCGCCTCCACAGTGTGTACTGTCTGTTGGCTTGCAATGTTGACAACACAGTGTACACTCCTACTGATGGACTGCATGGTGCTGTACTGATCCACCTCCTGACACTAGGTGTGCCATTACATTTCACATGACCTTCATAATAATAACAATAATAATAATAATAATAATAAGTCATAGTGAAACAGACCTGAGCCAAATGGTATCAGCATTAACTATTTCTTAGGTATGCACTTTTTGAATCCATACATTCAGTTTTAGTCTTCCCTGTATCATAACTGGTCTTTTGTTAAAGATCCACTGTGTAACATTTTCTTGAAGACTATTTTTCAGTGTTTGGTGTTTAGTGTTTGGGCTGAACAAGAGAAAATCCACCCATCATTGATGCATGAGGCCTCCTGGTTTTACCCACAAGCTGTGTGTTCAGGAACAACTGGAGGGAAATCTCCTCAATAAATGTAGAAAATACAAGTTATCATGTTACCTTGAAGGAAGCTGGGAAATGTTAGATATTTTGTGTGTCTCGTCCCTTCAGTATCATTTGGTATAACATCATCACAGAGCAGCCAGGCTGAACATGAGCACACTGTGTGCAGTTCACTGATGCCACGTTACAGGAAATCTGAGTATTGAAGTCTTCAAACTTCAAATAGTTAGGCCTCGCTGCCATTTGGGGCCGCAGATGTGCAAAAACTGCACAGTGCAGCTTTAATGTTTGTTTTGTGGCTCTGCTGAAGCCCTTGGTACCCTGAAGAAAAGTGCTACACAAATACAATATTTGTTTTACTTAGTAAGCGCACATGTGCTGTATGTACTGACAGGTCTACTGAGTTCCAAATGCTTTCCTTTAGCTGTAGTTGAGCCAAGTCTCCCTTCACCAGCTACCTGTCACTGTTTGCTCTTTTTATTTTACAGCACTTTGTACCTTTAAACAAACATACAAACATGATATTGTTAATTAATCCACGTGAACTGACACCAGCCTGCTGAGATGCTGTTAATCACTGGGCTGCTGTATTCTGGCCTACAGAGCTGAAGTAACTGTGTAGTAGTGAACAAGTTCAGTGGCCTGTGTGTCATGTGATTGTGTTCATGGGAATCATTTGTGTAAATGTAATCCCTTTTTATGATCTTTGCCATTTCGCTCACTGATGTTGGCCCTTGTTGGGCAGTATTCACATGCAGTAGCTCCAAAGTCTCCAGCAGTAGAAAGTGAAATTGTATTTTTGGTTGCTCTGGTAGGTGCCAGATGAGTGGAGTTACCAAACGGTCTAGAGCACCACAGGAAACCATGTGAAAGTCAGTTCAGTATACTTTAGATAGTATGCACCACTGACTGTCCTGCTGCTGTAAGCCCCACCCATCTGGGGCTCCAAGCAGGTTAAACCAGACAGGAGAATCACTGTGTTTGTATCCACTATTTGACCCAGTTGTGTCCCTGTTGGTTTGACACAGCAGCTGAGCCTATTCATCACCGTGGCCTCAGGGGGGGAAGATAGATGTAGTTGTTTCGGTGCGTGAGTCCCCGGGGTGAGGAGGAACACTATCTGGATGCTTCAGGGATCAGGGTGAAGGGAGGGAGCGCTGAGCTATCGGAGTACAGCCACCAAATACAGCAGCGCTACAAATCACGGCCGGATCCTGATAGCGTCTCTACAAGGGAACTGGAGGTTTCTTATCTCAACCCCAAAACTGGGGATAAGAGAGCTGCAGCGCTGGGTGTCATGATAACTGACCTACAAAACTCTTCCAATAGATGAGATAATACACCAGGTGGATCGAGGGAAAGGCTCTGGGGTGATTCATCAATGCTCTCCCCTCCCGTGGAAACCATGAACATTTTCTGATACTGATTCTGATTCAAAAAGGATTTAACAGTATAATAGTATTAATAATAGTAATACTAGTATCAGTATATTAACTAATAGAGTAACGTAGTTTAGTGATCTTTGCTGAGGTTGGAAATCCTCTCAGGCCTCATTAGCTGACATGCAGCTCGTTATGAACCTGGTGTTGTGCTGGATGCTTAGTACCTCCGGTCAAGTTTTTACCCCAGGGCATTCTGGGTAGATGGAACCATGTGTTTAGACATGTGAGATTTCTGAGACTGTACGGTAGTTAGAAGAAACTGCCTGACAATAAGTTTCCTCAAGTATTTTCATGTTGGATTTCTTTGAATCTGTATTTCATGCTTTGGATCTTGAACCAAATAACCGTTGATAATCTGGTGATGTAGGAACTCTGTCGGTCACACAGGAGAAGAACACCAGCTGAATCCAACGTACATGTAAATAATGTCATCATACTGGCTGTACTGTCCACTGTGTATTAGTACATGGGATCCTTAAACACAGCAACATACAGGCTGTCCCTGTGACCTTCTCCTTAATGCCTCCATCCACTCTGAACCCAAGGTGACTCAGTATATAGAACCAGTAGAACCAGTAGAGGACTGGAGTATTTACAGAGGTAACTGGTCACGGACATTTTCATTTCTTGGCATGACCAAATGACTATGAGGCAAATGTCTCACGGCAAAGTATGTAGGTAAAAACCACAGCAGAATATTGTCATATTACTACTACTAATACTGTCAGGTAGCAATACAACAGTACACACCCTTCCTTTTCTTTCTTTCTTTCTTTCTTTCTTTCTTTCAACATCATTTATCAACTGTCCTTGAGACAATTCATTGTCTTCAGCCTTCATCATCACTGTTCAGATAGTTCTCTGGAGGTCTCTCCTGAGCTCAGCTTCAATAAATATACTCAAGTAATTCATGACTCGAGGACTCTGTCAACCTCTGAATTTATTCAACAGTTGTGGTGTGTCTGTAGATCATCCAGTAACGTTCTCAGTCAAAGTGATCAGTGTGATCAGGTAGATTTGTCTCCAAATGTAGGTTACTGTGACTCAGTAAACTGTCTTGTCTTTAGCCCTAGTCTCTACTCTAAAACACTCTGAGTTGGAGCTGGAGAAGAGTCAGCTAGTTAACCTGAACAAACTGGTAGCTAGCTAACTAGCCAGCAGGCTAGTTTAGTTACTGTTAACATGGGACTACTAGCCACTGCTAACGCTAGCTTCTACTAGATACGTTAGCCAGTATGCTAACCAGATGTGTTAACAACAAGACAGTGATGGTTAGCTGACCAGATACTATGGTTAGCTAGCTAACAAGCTACATGATCTAAACACTAAATCAATCAGATGTCCAGTCAGATCAGTGATGAAATGATCAGTTCAGTAGAAACAGACAGAAATTAACCATGAAGATTCAATTCTGTTGAGACGGACAGAAACACAACCAGCTGATCACAGAGCTGAGGACCTCCAACATGGCCGCCAGAGGGAGGTTACATCACCTGAAAGTCCTCTATACTACCAAACCTATCAGAGACCCACCCACCTCTTCTCTGCCTGGCACTCAGAGACGATCAAATCAAACACCACCTGAACTCGACGCTGTGAGCTCTATTCCCTCGCATTAGTGGTTTACTAATAATTTATCTATAGAACTAAAAGGACAGAGACTATCTGGGGTCATTGATCGATCAAATAAAAAGTCCCACATACGTGTAGTTTAATAGCGTATCTGAATGGAGTTTTTTTGGTTATGGAGTTTCTTGCTTCCTTCTGCAGCTACTAAGGAACCACAGTGGCCTGAGTGATCATTTAATCTACTATAGCAGCCTGACTGGAGGAGGAAGTGTCACCCAGCCCAGCACCAAGAAAGTTCCTTCTCTTTCATTTAAATAATATAATATAATAATAATAATCTTTATTATTCCAAAAACATGAATTCATAAAGAAATCTTCCTCAATCAGGCTGGGAATCTTCCAGACCAGAACCAGTTTACCTGTCTGGTCTCTTTCCAGCTCAAACAGACATCAAAACAGCCTGATAATAAAACAATCATTATAGTCACACTACTCTTCAATGCTACTGTGTTGTTGAATCCAATACTCACTCTGTATCTGTGTTTAGCTCCACCATGCACCACCATGTCTGGGATGTCTCAGTTACAGCAGCACAACCAAACGCTTCAAACTAATTCCTTTCTACTCAAGTAGTTGAAGTACGTCTTGTTCAGTTGGATTGAAGTGGCTCTGCTCTTAGATGCAGCTGTGTCGATTCTCATATCAGTGTGTGTGTGTGTGTGTGTGTGTGTGTGTGTGTGTGTATTTCTGTTTGATCTGCTGTATGTATCTCTCTAATTACCAAAATTATTTAAACTCTACTAAAATGTTTCATTAATTCTGTTGATCTTCAGTGAGAATCCCACTGGGGCTCATGTGACGTGTTTCTTTAGTAAGGGTGTTATCCTGCGTCCATCCTGCATTTGTACTGCAGATAAGATAACTTGATAAATATATTTAACTTACACCAACCAGCTAGGTACCAGAACATTCCTTGTAACTTCCCATAGCCAGAAGAACAAAACTTGATTTTTCCAAACCTTTCCTTTTCCGGAGGAAGCCAAAGTGCAGCAGGAGTTTAACAAGGTAACAAGTTTTCTACAGTGACTTGTGCTATTGTGCTGTTGTCAGATAAGAGCCACCTAATGCCTGACTTTAATTTATAAAGGACTTAAATAAACCACCAGATGAATCTGAAATCTTCATCTGTGAGGTTCTCCAGAGTTAAAGGGCCAGTCAGTCTATTATCAGTGATCCACTGTGATACCAGATGCTAGCAGCATCACTACTTCATCAGCATCTCAGAAGTGTCCAGTCCTCTCGCTGGCTCAGCCACATCAGATTCCTTGTGGGAGGCCAAAATGTTTGACCCCAATAGAGAAAGGAGCCAAACTCCAAAAGAAAAGCGGCATGCTAGGAATAAAATGAGCCTGGAAGAAATTGCCACCTTATAGCGGTCTGATATGAGGAACTGAATCAGATCTGGAATAACTTCAGCTAGGAAGGTGAGGGAGACACAACCAGAGCAGACCTCTCAGAATATGATGCCTGGAGAACAACTCAGACATGAGGGCGGTCTTCATCTTCATCTTCATCTTCTCAACAAACTACAAAACATGAGTGAAGAACTGGAATAATGAACAACTGAAGAGCGAGAGCAAATCTCATATCTCATATCTCATATCTTATATCTCATTAGTGGCTGAACTGCTGAGCTGAGCCTGATTTCTCAGCCGACTTAGCAAATGTGAGGTTTCATTTACTTGAGGGGGTGGGGGGGTGGGGTTCATTTGTTTTGGTTTGTTTACTCCCGTGGGTTTTCCCCTTCAGACTAAAACTGCTGACTTCAGAACAGCAAACCGACTACAGGAGAGGCGAACTGAAGGCGACGCTGTGGCAGGGGAGGACACAACTTGGTTAAACACAGTCCACTATGGTTCCTCATCATGACCCGTAAACCTCCAGGAATTAATACTTAAAAAAATACAACTGACATGTTTTCTTTAGTTGGAAATTGTCAGATGCTTTTCTGTGGTTGTTTCATTATTGATTACCTAGTCATCAGAATACCTGAAATCCACTGGTCAATATCTCCAAACCACAGATGGTTTTATCTGCAGATTGATCCATTTCATTAGGAGCTCCAATAGAAGACAATAGAAACCCATGATGCTTTCCTTCCATGCAGCATCATCTTGTAACAGTAGGAACAATCTTTTTCCAGTGGTGAATATTTCATATTGGAATGAAACTCAGAATTATTATCATATCAAATATCAAATATCATTATCAAAACCACGTGAGTTTCCCTCCCAAGTCCTGGTTCCACTGGAACTGGAACCGAAACGAAGCAAACACAAAAACACACATGCAACCTCAAATCAAACTGGAGGTGTGATCGGACCGGAGGTACATGCCAGTGTTTCTGTTGCTGACACATTCCTCTGCTCTGAGTCTGGTGCATGAAACACCAGCTGAAGGATGCATTCGTTGTGTTTTTTTTCCAACCCCTGATGTGTGGCACCGCTGCGCTTGGCATTTCAGTTGCCATGGTAACTGAAACACGGCGGGCTGAAATAACATTTTGCCCATTATCCCTCTGCAACACAGAAGCACGAACCTGCTCGCTATGTGGGGAGTTGATACGGTGATTAGTCCTTTTAGTGGACTGGAACCAGAAAGACTGCAGTCATCTGGAGGACGGCTCGCCACAACACTAGAACAGGTGTGAAGATCTGATTGGTTGGCAGCAGGGATGCCGTGGGGGGGAAACCCCACTAGAGTCACTTCATCCACCTTAAACCTCGACCCACAGTCACATCATAATAAGGAGTATAAAACTTTATACTACATGTTACACGTTAGATAAGGGTAGGTTGATTTGTGTTCATGTTGGTGGTTGGAGGTCCAGCAGAGCTGAGAGGGATGCTGCCTTGTTCTGCAGGTTACAGTATTCCACCTCAAAGTGAAAATCTTCAGTCCTGTTTCATACTTTAATGTATTTATTGCATCTATACAGCAGAGTAGTGAGTACTTCATTGTGTCTACAACCTGTATATTGGCTATACCTATATACTGTATGACCTATATATACAGTATGTATTTCATTTTGGGGTTATCCAGTGCTCATTGTTACATATTACGTTTTATTCTGAAATGGGTCACGACAGCTGATAATAATAGTAATAATATTTCATCATGATGTTTATGATGCTGTCAGTCATTTCTCCATAGTAGTCGTAGTCTCATTTCAGACTCCTGACATGCAGCTGTCAGTCCTCTGCTAGATTAAACCTCAAGGATGATGGATGTCATGACCATCATTTAATCCTTGTTCCTTTTATTAAAAATAAATCCACAGGAGAGAAAGAGGCAAGACTGAACTCCCAAGGTACTAGCGGGAAAAACTAATGTATTAAGCTGGACCCGTCGGCTTCACCGGCCACACCGAGACAGGAACACCAACCTTTCCATTTCCCACCACCGACTGCTTTGGGAGTTTGGGCCCGGCCGGTCGTGACAGAGAGAGTTGTTCTGGGTGTTTAGATACTGAGTCACGTTTTTGTTTAGAAGGACGTTATGGAAAGACTTCCAGTTTCATGTTGAAATTTCCATTGAAAGTGTCTCCTAATCAGAGGAAGCTGGAAGCATCACAGACCGGCTGGTTGGTGAACATGAGCATGCACAGATGAATTGTGTACAACAATACTTTACTCAGGTTAATACACTAAATCCATTGTTAAACTATCCATTGTCCACCATCAAGCTACTTCCTGTTTCTAGTCGTGGCTCCTCCCCCTGATCCTTCCCTTCCCTCTCTCACTTCAAGTAGCTCGTTAATTTCATTTTAGGACGTTGTGCTTTCATCGTGCTTGAACTTGGCGAAATTTCATGATCCCAGAAGACGGAGACACAGAACGGGTAGCCTAGCGGTGAACTGTCCTGTAACTGGAAAATCAAAGGTTTGATCCCCAGAACAGCCAATCTGTCAAAACATCGTTCAGCAAGATGATGAACTGCTGCTGGCTCACTCATTTCAAGTCACTCTCAGTACGTATAAAATGCCTAAAGATATAGAAAGGTGTGTGTTGGGGTTGCAACAGAAACAACAGGGAGCCTCCATGTGTTGAGTTTTAATGATGTGGCGTTCCAGGTGCAAGCTGGCAGCTCCACTACTGTCTCTGCTTCAGCTCAGGTTGAAGGCTGTAATGCCCCTGAGGGGTAAAGGGGTTTGCAGAGAGACACACCAACTAAACAGACTCCCGATATAAAACAACATGCAGGACCGTATCAAAATGAAACAGGCAGAGAGACTTGAACGATGGGAGGTTATCTAGTCTGGTTCACACAGACAGAAACATGAGG
This sequence comes from Hoplostethus atlanticus, assembly GCA_034670405.1. Taxonomy (NCBI): domain Eukaryota; kingdom Metazoa; phylum Chordata; class Actinopteri; order Trachichthyiformes; family Trachichthyidae; genus Hoplostethus; species Hoplostethus atlanticus. Next base: position 970,519 of record JAXDDX010000111.1, on the reverse strand, counting down.
ACTTTGATCGCTCAGTCAGTTAAATCAGAGGTAAAAAGACGAAGGCAGTGAAGGCAGCACGACTCGTCATCGAAGCTCAAACAGACAAAAACATTCACTCTGCATTTGAGCATCCATCGTCACAACCGCATTTCACTGCTGCTGCAGAAAACACGCCATCCTTCAGTCTGTATTAAACCCTGTTGTAGAATTTCAGAAATACACAGAGTTGAGAAAAGAAGCAATATAATAAAGCATGCCTGCAAAACACCTTTGGAAGATGGATGGTTAACAACAGCAACACACACACACCACTGTAGATCCCCTCCAGTGTGAATCGGCCAACAGCACCATATGCTCCAGTGTTCCTTCTGGCCAATGTCAGAGCAGAATACATTACCCTGCGGTGCTAATCCAGCGAGCTAACCTCCACCTCAGAGACGTGGGCGGTCTCTCTAAGCCCTGCACTGCAGAAACATGTGCATCCAAACAGGTAATGTCATCGTATTCTGCCTTAATCTCTTTATTAGTAGCCATAGCAGAAGTTCCCCTTGGTGCATTTATCCTGCATCAAAGCTGCAAACCACTCTTGCATGTTGTTCAGTAGAACGAAACCAACTGGTGAGCGAGAGGAAAGCTTGATTTGGTTTTCTTGCAGACGGAACAAAACTGCAGCAGTAATTCAGCAAGCGAGCAATTACAAGGTTTTCAAGTCCTTGAGTCACTGAAAGGCAGACCAGCTGAATTGTATTGAAACAAGTAAAAATACCTCTCTCCAATTGTTCACCCATTTTAAGAGAAAGTGCGTGACTCAATATCAGATGAACCCACTGTGTTGAGTATGTGTTGGGTTGTAGTGTGTGGGGTCGTCTGCAGCTCAACAGCTATCAATATGACATGCTAATCTTCTCCACTCTCGCCAGCCGGCTCACGATCCGAGTGACTGAACAGGAAAATGGAGTGTGTGTGTGTGTGTGTGTGTGTGTGTGTGTGTGTGTGTGGGGAGAAAGAGACAGTTTGCATAGAAATGAAGATCATGATTGATCATTACCATTATTACCAGTATCATTACCATTGTTACCATCATTACCGTTATTACCAGTATCATTACCGTTATTACCGTTATTACCAGTATCATTACTGTTATTACCGTTATTACCATTATTACCAGTATCATTACCATTATTACCAGTATCATTACCATTGTTACCATCATTACCGTTATTACCATTATTACCAGTATCATTACCGTTATTACCGTTATTACCATTATTACCAGTATCATTACCGTTATTACCGTTATTACCAGTATCATTACCGTTATTACCATTACCAGTATCATTACCGTTATTACCGTTATTACCATTATTACCAGTATCACCAGTATCATTACCGTTATTACCATTATTACCAGTATCATTACCGTTTTTACCAGTATCATTACCGTTATTACCGTTATTACCAGTATCACCAGTATCATTACCGTTATTACCATCATTACCGTTATTACCAGTATCATTACCATTATTACCGTTATTACCAGTATCATTACCGTTATTACCATTATTACCAGTATCATTACCGTTATTACCATTATTACCATTATTACCAGTATCATTACCGTTATTACCATTATTACCAGTATCATTACCGTTATTACCATTATTACCAGTATCATTACCGTTTTTACCAGTATCATTACCGTTATTACCGTTATTACCATTATTACCAGTATCACCAGTACCATTACCGTTATTACCATCATTACCGTTATTACCAGTATCATTACCATTATTACCGTTATTACCAGTATCATTACCATTATTACCAGTATCATTACCATTATCATTACCGTTATTACCGTTATTACCAGTATCATTACCGTTATTACAATTATTACCAGTATCATTACCTTTATTACCATTATTACCAGTATCATTACCGTTTTTACCAGTATCATTACCGTTATTACCATTATTACCAGTATCACCAGTATCATTACCGTTATTACCATCATTACTGTTATTACCAGTATCATTACCATTATTACCGTTATTACCAGTATCATTACCGTTATTACCGTTATTACCATTATTACCAGTATCATTACCGTTATTACCATTATTACCATTATGTGTGAGGGCCTTCAACATCGAGGTGGTTTCAGGAGTGTTGAGTGTGTGCACATTTGCCAGTGTAGCTCCATACTGTATGTTACTAACACATACATGTGTGTGTAATTTGTACCGGTGTTGTGCTACATTTTGTTCCACTGGTCCAAAATAAACTCCTTTCAAATCAATTAAAACAAAACCAAATGATTGATTGGCTAATTCATGTTGTCCTGATGTGACCTGACCCCTCTGCTGTCATCTCCACCCACCACAGTTCAGCCTTTTGAACTAAAAACTGCTTCTTCTGAGCCCAGATCAGCATTTTTCAGCATTGGACAGGCAGGATCTCTGCTGTGCTGGTCTGAGTTCTGTAATTAACCAAGGTCGTTCTCCAATGCCTAATTACCCATCTTGGCCCAAACTGCGGTGCCGGGGGAACTGGAACGCTCTCGGGGCAAACAATGACTTGAACTGCTGCCACCAGCTGGAGGTCATGGCAGCGACCGGAGCTGAAAGGACTCTCTCTCTAAACGAGGAGTTAATTGAAGGTTCTTGTAAAGCAGCGCTGGGCAAACGGCAGCGACAGGAAACTGTTTGAAATTGAAGGACTATGAAGTTATCTAAGTTATGTGGCGCGGCGTCGTTAACCTGCACACGGCAACGCTCACGCTCACCAACCAGCCGGTCTGAGATGCTTTATACCGACCAAAGGGACGAGAGAGGAGAAGATCTAACGTTGGTGAGTCCAGCTTCCTCTGGACGGAGCGTCTACTCACAGACGCTCTGAAGTTTCAAATACAAATCCATTTTATTCTAAGGTGCAAAAGGTGAAGGAGCAAATAAGCAGTTTTCAGCCCTTACATCCTCATCTCTGCCAGGTGGTCTGTAAGGTGCCAAGTAAATATCCCGTCAGAAATACTCTTTACTGATGGAATTTATTTTCCTGTAATACTCACTTACTTTATGTCTTTAGCGTCAGACTATAGTCTATAAAAGCCTATAAAACATGCACACTGTAGCATCGTTAGCTGCTATCAGCACCCAGGACTATCAACTCTGCTTGTACACACGGTGAGGTTTTCTAAAACTCCATATCTGGCCACAGAGCCGAGCGGAGAACAATCTTCTATCTGTTCCTTTACCAGCTGAGAGACTGGTTGCTGCTGCTCCATAAATACCATGTTTTGGTTAGTGAGCGTTTTCAGATGGGGTTGCCTAGCAACTGAGACTCTTTGTTGCACATGGCTGTGTCATCGTGCTGTAGCAAATGCACACACATACACAACATGGACACACACACACACATACACACACACACACACACACACACACACACACACACACTCTCCCTCCCTAATCTGAACAAGCACCAACACGCTAAATTTAGATGGCCATTGATGGAGTCAGCATACTCTTTGTGTCTCTAGGGAAACGGTGCAGAGGGTTCCAGCGAGGTGTTTTATTATTATTATTATTATTATTATTATTATTATTGAGACCAGCTCCACATCAACATCCTCTGACAGAGTTGAGCTGCATGTGTCCTCAGTAGAAAGCAGTGAAGTAAAAACTTCAAATACAAAGACAGCATGGAGCGTTTCTGACTGAACCCCCACGAGTGGAAGACCGAAATGAGAGGCCCCCCCCGCCTGCCCATCCAATGGGGTTACCGTGGCAACGAGTCACATGGTTACCCTTCATAACCAGTGCAACTGGTCCACATGCCAGTAGAGAGCTTAAGGGGGGAAGGCAGGCTTTCAAACTGACAGACAGGTCTAAGGTAGAGGCTAGCATGGAGAACAGACAGGAGGCTGGGATGGATCCAAACTGGGGGGTTAGAGAAAGACTCCTCTTGTGACCAGGCGGACAAAGACAGATCCAAGCCACTGCAAGAGTCAGTTTAAAAGCCTTTAATCTATTTGGCGAGTCATGAATGTCCTGAAGGTTCAGAGATGAGAGAGCAGAGGCTTCTGGCTGGATCGGCTCATATTAGAGAACTAGCATGTATTTACACGTGGAGTGATCTGTCTTTTAACTTGTAACTGTCCCTTCAAGGTGGGCGGGAGGCCTACTGGCTAGAGAGACTGCCCCGTACACAAAAGGGTGTAGGTTTGATACCTAGAACAGCCTTGCGTCAGGTTTAAGGATGGTCTCTGCAACCACTAGGCCACCCGACTTCCGCCATGTTGGGTATACTGTGGTGAGTTAGGGTGGGGTCAGGCGTTGGTCAGGAGGCCGAGAGACGATCATCTTGTTGTTCATGATCTGGGATCTGAACCTCCTGGTAGACTTACTAAATGTTCGACTTTATTCTTATGAAAGAACACGATCAAATAAATGATGTCTACTCACACCTTGGATAATGAGAGAAACATGTTTGGGCTTTAGATAAAACACGTTGACGCATCAACACAACCTGATCACTTTGACATGAAATCACTTATTTGTGAATTATAACTTCCTCATGAGAACCAATAACTCTCGGCAGGTTTACATTTATATCTGCTACTTTTAACATTAATGATGCTTCGTCTGATTCATGTTGTCTCTACTGTCTCTGGCCCTCGTCCTGTATGGTAGCTGGTCCATTATATTGGGACATCTACAGTTTACTAACCCAAATAAATCTCTTTTATCACGGTCCCTCCCCTTGTCCTTCGTTTGCTCCCTGTTACTTTCTCAGATTTGCCGACTTGGTTTTCATCCCCACAGAACTGCCTGTGCACAAACGGGTCTGTGGTCAGGTGGTAGGTGGTAGGTGTAGCTCGATGGGTGGAGCAAGGCACCGACACTGCCATGTTTCATTCCTACTGGGGAAAAGACAATGAGCGACCGACTCAGTCATCTGGTCGACATCTGATCCCAGAGCTGAGACTGCAGTCATCCTGCAGCTCAGTGACTGGAAACCTGGTTGAAGCCTTAAAGGTCCCGAGTCATGCTGGTTATTTAGAGTGTTAGTCTACCAGGTCATGAAGCTAAACACCCGTCAGGTAGGTCTTTACCGGGAGAAACCCTCTGGAGACAGGAAGTGATGCGTTTTATGTTTCAACAGAAGAAGAACTGGGTGGTTAGCATGAGCAGCGATAGCCACCGTGGCTGAACAGACAGAGAAAAGAGCGCCACCTACAGGAACTCAAACTCCATCAACAGGACATCCAAGGAGAAAGACGTGATCATCAGGTAGTACTGCAGAGTTCACATAAAATCCTTGAGCAACGCTAGCTTACTAGTTAGCATAGAACGTTAGCAACTGTAAGTGCAACATTACATTTAAACTTGATGTTTAACTATTTACCACGCAGGTGCTGAGAGAGATTTAGGTCATGCAACATTGGAAATCAAACTTAAATTTATATTTCAGACTTGAAGAGCCGTTTCATTGTGTTTTTCCATGTAGGAAGTCTGAATTTTCTGACTTTCCGACATCTCTGCAATGCAGCATAAAACAGGACAGCAGGGGGGTCACAGTGATGCCCTTTCACTGGTGTTGTAATGGCAGGCCCAGATGAAGAGGAGGAGGGAGGAGATGGAAAAAGATGAAGAGGTAAAATGTAGTGTTCAGTGCCAGAGTGCCAGGAGACAGAAGAAGAGGGGGGAGGAGGAGGGTGCTGGAGGAGGAGACGGTGATGCAGAAATGAAAGTCTGGTGGCAGAGATGGATGGAGGGAGAGAGAGAGAGAGAGAGAGAGAGAGAGAGAGAGAGAGAGCAGACAAAGATAGAGGCGCCGACATTTGACAGCTGGTGGCAGAAACTGAGCAGAGAGAGGAAGACATGGAGACACAATATCACCTCACTGCAGAAAACACAGAAAACACAGAAGAAGAAGAGAAGAGTAAGTGGTGAACAGAAATAAACACACAGAGGAAGAGGCAGTCATGTAAAGATGTATATCAAGAGGGAGGGAGGGGGGGGGAGTGCAAATGCAATACATAGAGCATGGGCTATGAAGTGAGTAAGAGAGAGAGAGCGGGCGAGCGAGGGAGGGTTGAATTGACAACCGTTTGAGCGTTGGAGGGCGACTAACAGACTCAAAGAGGTGAGGCCTGTGATCAATTATTCACGGGCCTGGGCAGGCTGGAAAATGTCAGCAAGCTCTGCACATGCTCAGACCGCACCGCCTCTCACACACACACACACACACACACACACACACACACACACTCACAGGTCTCACAGGCACAAAGCGTTTACCAGCTGTAATGTAGAGGTGTCTCTGTCTTCCCCTTTACCCTCAGGCGTAATCACTAGATCAGTTTTGATTGGTAGAGACAATCTGGTGGTAATCAATATCCAACCAGGTAGTTGTCGGTGTTAAGGCAGTCACTACAGTACTTCCAGGGATATACACTATGTGGCCACAAGTCAGTGGACCCCTACTAGTTATTGAGTTCAGGTGTTCCTCAGGGTTTGGGCTTGGCCCCTTAGATCCAGTGAAGGTAATCTTAATGCTACAGGACACCAAGACATTTTAGCGAGGTCCATAAAGACATGGTTAGACCAGTTTGGTGTGGAGGAACTGGATTGGCCCTCACAGAGCCCTGACCTCAACCCCATTGAACCTTTGGGAGGAATCAGAACGCCGATGGCGAGCCAGGCCTTCTCGTCCAACATCACTGCCTGACCTCACTAATGCTCTTTTGGCTGAATGGGCACAAACTCCCACAGACACTCCAACAGCTTGAGGAAAGCCTTCCAGAAGAGTGGGGGGGGGGGGCAACTCCATATTAATGCCCATGGTTTTGAATGGGATGTCCAGCAAGCTCATATAGGAGTGATGGTCAGGTGTCCACTACTGGCCATATAGTGTATGACAGGCTACATGTCAGGCTCTGTAAATATACTGTACATTCAGCCTGCATGGCCTGAAGGGAGGAAGGGAGGGATTCAATAGATCCCTGAAGGATTCAATAGATTCCTAAAGGATTCAACAGATCCCTGAAGGATTCAATAGATTCCTAAAGGCCAGTGGAGTTGATGTGTACAGCTTGTATCTGTTTAAAAGGGAAATCTGTGACCTTTAGCAACCGCGACAATATCAAACATCAAACCAAAGTGCCTGGTACAGTCCAGTGGCAGGCGGTCAGAGTGTCTCTGTGCATGGCATCATGGGTACCCAGTCTGGTTGCTGCTGTAGATGTTTATCAGTGATCCTCATCCTTCAGTGGTCTTAACGAAACTACCGTGTTAAACAGTAAATGAGTAAATAAGGCAGATTAGATAAATAGGTGCATTTTGACTGAGGTGAACCTCCAAATCGTCTTCAGCTCCTGGGAGTGGTCTTCTTCTTCACTGTTGAGCTTGTTGGTAAATGCTCAGCCATCTGTTCTGCAGATTCCATTAAGTGAGGAAGAAGAAGAAGAAGAAGAAGACAAGTGCACGTCCCACAGCACAAATGTTTTCCAGATCTAATTATCCTTTAAATGATCCCTTAAAGGCTATGGCGCGGGATGAGTCCTCAGCCTCGTCTTGAGATCCTCATCCATCACCCAGGAGACGGGAGGGAACGTCATGAATGATCAGGAGGGAATGTGGTATGCATCATAGAGGGGATGGAGGACGGGACAGACGCTGGTTAGGAAAAACACTAAAAAGCTTTGCTGTTGGTTAGAAGATTAGATGGATCAGAGTCAGGCAGCGTGTCCAGCTGGAAGCTTCCTCTTCATTAGTCTGGTTTTAATGGAGAGTTTTAGTGTCCCATGATGGTCTAGATGTTGTTTCAGATGGTTTCCACCCTGACAAGAATATAGTTCTGGGGGAACGCTAAGTACTTGTCATTGGCATGAAAACACAGAGACTACAGATTGATTAACCTTCATTGATAAATATCTAATGAAAGTTACTGGTGCCTCAAAGAACCATTAATACTGAAAATCCTGTCAAAGGCTCAACCTGTCAGGAAAGTGAGAACTAACATCCAACTAACATCCCTCAAACATTTCAGCCTCATGAAAGCGTTTCTCTGCAAGACGTCAGCTGTCATTTACCGTAAATTAAAGAAGCCTCGGTACCTTGTGGAGGAAGCAGCATCCTCCGGGGAGCCAGGAGAGAGCCAGGCCTCTGGCGTGGACTTGGATGTCATTCAGCCTGGACTCTTTATATGGCTGCGTGGTCAGAGTCAAGTTGAGAGTTGAGAACAGGGGCAACGCAACGTAGAGTTCATGGAGTCGGTCAATGGGGCTTGATGGCTCTATACTGACTATAGAGTTACACTGGGGAACTTCCTGTCTGTGCCTACATATAACTATTATATATAATAGTTTATTTTATTAGACAGTACACATTAGTGAGTGACAGGAATTCTAAAAGTATTTATAAGAACTGAATTCTTCATTGACCTTTCATTGCAACATGTTGAACTACAGACTCTCTGGGCTCTTCAACAGAGGTTTGAATGCTCTATGCTGTGGTGATTTGTGTTTTCCTGCCTTTTTGTTCGTTATTCTAAAGTTTTTATTTTACTACTTTCCGACAACTGATTTGAACTACGTTATGTGCCAAGTGACAGGTAACACATTGGAACACCACTACTAGATTGGCTGCTGACTGGCAATGGTGCCCAAAAGTTCAGCTTTTCTCTGCCAGCAAACAAGGAAAAGAACTGTTTCTCTCTGTTTCTCTGGCCGTACAAAACAACTTTCATCGTCTGGTTTCTTGAGTTGTTTGCAGTGTCAAAGTATGGGAGTAAGACTGAGGTCAAAGTTGACTGCTAGGCTTGGTACTCCAAGACTACAGGGGTCTAGAGAATGGATGGGAGGCATTCACCAAAGTCTGACTGAGGGAAAGGTTAAACAGACATCATTCAGTATCAACTTCACCTCCTTCTCTCAGCTGAGGAGACAAAGGACTGAAGGTTGGAAGGAAGTGAAGGAAGCAGATCCAACTCGTCACAGTAAAAGACAGTAAAAAGTCATTGTTACTGTTACTTGCCCTTTAGGAACATTGGGAGTTGAAAAATTCAACTTGTCAAGTCAGCAGTCCTCCCAATCCCTGCTCCCCATCTCACGCTGTGTCCTCTCCCGCCCTTCAAACAGCCACGTGGGCCGGCATCTCTGCCAGCGATTTGGCTTTAATATGTGTTAAATATTACCGGATAGCCTCGCTGCCCCTGCTGATCCAGTTATGATCCCTTTTTCCAAGCTAACACGACACCTCCTGCGTCCCAGAGCGCCGGTACTCTACTCCAATCCAATAGTTCGCCTTCCCAAGGAGCTCCAAGGTAAAGCAGGTAGTCTCACCAATATACATTAGTGAACATACAGCTCTACCCATGAGATATACAGGACCTCTAACTACCAAGCAGAGATTAGAAGTCAGGATAATGATGACATATGAGTTGTAGAAAGACAACAACACACATGCAACAATACAATCAGGACTAGATGAAGGTAAAGGTCTACATGCCCTCAAAAAGACGTCTGGCTGAAGGAACGGCAAGACTACCACCAAATTGCTTCCACCAATCAAACCTGGACTGATCGTCATTAGGCCTGAGGTTGAAATGCTGGACGGGGTGATGTCTTGTTGCTGCAGCTTTAACTTGTTGGAACACCCACATCCAAGATGGCAGTCATGAGGTTGTCGTTATTGTCGTTAACAAGTTACTTTAAAATCGACAGTAAACAAGCTCAAGTACAGGTGATGGTATTAGTGTGAAGGTAACTGATCATTACCTTGGACCACCAACATCCCATGTCTACTATTAATCACCACTAGGAGGCAGGCCTCAGTTTATTTGAACGTTTTGTCCCAGTTGGCAGCTCACATTTACGGTAGAAGCGATGTGACCTGAACGTGGCATTAGCTCTCCGATCCACCATGATGCCCACCACTGCTGATTTCATATCTGTATCAATCCCCTGGGAGAGGTGGGCCGGGGAGAGGGGGGCGGTGGAGAGGTGGGCGGGGGGTGGGGCAGGGGGTGGGGCAGGGGGTGGGGCAGGGGGTGGGGCAGGGGAAAGGGGGAGATGTGGGCGGGGGAGAGGGGGGAGGGGCAGAACAAATGGTTCCTTGTGCAAAATAAAGCATGAATTAATGATGAGTGCGTAGTTCACTGGAGCTAAGAGCCTCGTCAGCTACAGGGGGGAGACGAGGTGTGTGTGTGTGTGTGTGTGTGTGTGTGTGTGTGTGTGTGTGTGTGTGTCTCTCTGAAATACAGAACGAGGGAGTAGTTTTGGAATTCGATGCAACACACTCTCCCTCGCTGAAAGACACCTAAACCGCCTCTCAGACACACAGCGCTTCACACACACACACACACACACACACACACACACACACACACACCACTCCTCCCCTTCCAGTCAGGGTAGACATGACTTTAATGGATTGCCTCTCACTGCTGCTCTCACTAGGAGAGGAAAGAGTAGATGGGTTTTAAACCAAGTCAAGGTCTCATTAACAGTGAGGACCTGAGGGAGGCCAGTCAG
>JAXDDX010000111.1:802500-955000 GCA_034670405.1 Hoplostethus atlanticus | reverse complement strand
CGCTGTGAGTTTGTAGGTGTTAGATTCCCTGCAGCCTCCCTTAGTGATCTTGGTGATCCAGACGGGCCCGGGCCAGACCGTCTGTTATCCCATGTGCTGCTTAGTACCAGCAGTGCAGAAAGGGATTGTGGGATTGGAGAGGGGGGGGGTTCCCTTTACAAAGAGCAGATCTCCTTTCTCCTCCTGGTAAGAGCATCCTCCTCCGGGTCCGACTGCTCAGCCCTGCACTTATTGATCTCTGTCTCCGTTCACGTGAGTGTGTGTGTGTGTGTGTGTGTGTGTGTGTGTGTGTGTGTGTGTGTGTGTGTGTGTGTGTTAGGGGTGGAAAGTAATGGCCTGGGTAGAAAAGGAAGACCTCAGGCATAGAGCTCAGTGTGTGTGTGTGTGTGTGTGTTTCACATATCAAATGAACTAGTCAGTGGTGTAGTGATACTTGCCAGTGATCAGATGGTGTCTGTGTTCTGCTGTGTGTGTGTGTGTGTCTGTGTGTGTCTGTGTGTGTGTGTGTGTGTGTGTGTGTGTGTGTGTGTGTGTGTGTGTGTGTGTGTGTGTCTTTTCAGATATCAAATTAACTAGCCAGTGTTCTTCTTCTAAATCATAATACTACTACTACTACCACCACTACTATAACTACTACTACAACTACTACCACTACTACTACTACTACTACTACTACTACTACGAGGTCGGTGTCGTGGTCTCATCAGTCCCTTTTGGAGTCACTATGTTAGATTAGACGCTGCTCCGTGTTGTGTTGATGTTTTCCTCTGTTCTAACACCCCCCCACCCCCCCCCCCCTCCCAGATATGTGATATCAGCGTCTCTCAGATGTAAGTAATCCCTTTTCCTTGCTTATCGTTTGCAGCTCCTACAATCCTCCCTCTGTCTCCTGGTTTTAATTCCTTCAGGTCCTGCTGCTGTACATCCAAACCACACAAAACATGATGTATATTCTTCTCTACTCGTCATTTCAACAGTAGTAATATTCTTTCCTTTACTTAGTACTCCCTGGGAGAAGTAATTCATTACACTACTCATTATATAATAAATAATAAAAAACAGAGATTGTTTCCTGTTACCTTCAAAATAAAGTCGTCACCGTATTTACAACGCTTTAAACCTCAAAGTGTTTGCTGGGTCTCCATGGCGACCGGCTGATGCATGAACTGGCACCATGTGACAGATTTCATTCTGGCCTAATGGCAACAGTTACAGGACATCAACCAATTAAGCTCGCTGTGAGAGCAGAGCTTCAGACAGAGCAGCTAAAGGACCACACGCGAGGCTGCAATCACCCAGCCGAGCTTCTGCAACCATAAACCAGTCTGGGGCATCGGGAGGAGAGCCTCGGGGCTGCCAGCCATCTGGACACCTGACGAGGTAATAAACCACCTGCAATGTCACAGGCAGGGATGTGAGTCGCCCTCACAGCGACGCGGCTGCTACCACAAAAACATTTCCTTCAGGTCAGGACCTGGGAACAGGCCTGCAGTAGGCTGTCTATGGTACACACTGATGGAGGGACTCACCGCCGCTGAACCACATCAACACAGGAAATGGAGCGGTGTTGAACCTGATCTCAGTTCTGCTGTAACATGACTTCTCACTGTGCCATGACATCACATGGTGAACACTTTAACTTGGCCACCGTCTGTCCAGCGCCATGCTTCTCCACCAATCAGGCTCCGGCTCAGTCCCCTCTATACACCTAAAAATAAGTTTTCACACAGTGATAGTGTTCGAACCGTTTGTCTAGCAGCCTGCATGCAGAGGAAGTAGGGCAGCACAGAGGGTCACAGCCACATACTGCATCACTCAGGCCTGCAGGCTGTGTGTTAATAACCTAACACCTTAAATCTCCCTGAACAGAAGCCAGACCCAATGAGGATCACAACAATAAAGCTGACAGGACCTGGTGTCGTCCCAACGTCCACGCTGCTGAATGTAACCCTCGTCCTGCTCTGAGGCAGATAGGCATCATGACGAAGGTGGCCGGTGATCCTGGTGGGTGGAGCTACTCCTCTAGGTCACTGCTGTAAATAACAATGTGTTCTTAAGCCCTGTTCACATGTTCTTAAGCCCTGTTCACATGTTCTTAAGCCCTGTCCACATGTTCTTAAGCCCTGTTCTCATGTTCTTAAGCCCTGTTCACATGTTCTTAAGCCCTGTTCTCATGTTCTTAAGCCCTGTCCACATGTTCTTAAGCCCTGTTCTCATGTTCTTAAGCCCTGTTCACATGTTCTTAAGCCCTGTTCACATGGGGCCGGCGTGATGTGGTGACCTCATGTAATTAATCAACTTTTTTTCCTGCATTTTAAAAAGTCATTTGTTTCTACCTCAATTAATATTTGAAATGCAGCTTGAGGCTACAGGGGTGTGATGGAGGGGTTGCGCAATAAGTCTTATCACTGGGTCTGTGTTAAGTTATTATGTCATTTGCGGTGTTAACGTGATGTGTGTTTGTTTTTTAGTATCATATGTTGCTTGTTTTAATCTCCTCTGGAGGCAGATGAAGCTTCTTGTCTTTACTAATTACAGACATGGCAGATTAATATTGGTCCCATGTGAACTCTAGTCTCAACTTTAGAACCTAAACTGGCCGTAAAATGTTCTCTGTCTGAAACGCTTCATTCCAGGACAAGCGACTCATACCTGGAAACCAACGCATCCTGCAGTGCAACGTGACGTCACTCAGACTGCATGGCATCGTTCTTAGCAGGCAGAGGCCTAAGGCCAGTGGCCTGTAGGGAGGTGGAGAGGCTGGAGACTCTGGGCGCCATGCACATTATGGCTGTCTGGGTCCGGGGAAGAAGAGAAGCATGGAGGAATGTGCTTCTCTGAAAGAAAAGGATGGAGAGAGGAGTGCGGGGGGAAATGGATGAGCAGTGATAACAGCAGACAATTGAATTTGTTCTGGTGTTTGGTGTAATTGTGCTCCGGAGAAGACAACAGAGTACGTCCCCGCGGTATCGTCACGGAAACGGCAAATCATCGGGACTAATGGGGAGAAGAAAGGGTCAGACGCTGAATCATCGACGAGATGAGTGATTGTCATGTGAGACGCAAACATGAAGTACAAGAATATCTGTGAGGGGGGTTGGGGGGGGGGGGGCGGGGGGAGTGATGTGACCCACTGGAGATGGGTTTAAACGCTGCAGTACCACGACCAACACTAACACTGTGCAATCCGATCCCCACCCTGGGGCCAAACCACATTCACTGACCAGGCACAAAATGACCGGGGTACGTTTGATCTCCCTGCCTCTCCAGGGGTGGGGGGGGGGGGGGGTATTCAGAGTAGTAGATTCAGTAGTAGATATCCAGAGTCTTTTTTTATGTTATGAAGCTCGGGGGGAATTTTTAGTTTTGGTTCCACATCGGTCCCTGCTGAAAATATTTATTCTCATCGTTAAGAAAACAGTTTCAGAGGAACGTTGGGTGAATTATAGTGATGAATGAAGCACTGAGCAGTAGTGGTAAATAAAGGTGGGGTAACTATGTAGTGGTAAATAAGGGTGGGGTAACTAACTTGTGCCAACCAGGGAGCTAGTTAGCGATCTTTCTTGCTTTTTCTTCACCACTTTATTGTGATTATGGGTACTCGTGTGATGCTGACAGTAAGATGGACCCTGAAGAGTATTACTGCTATATTAACACCTTAATGCCACCACAGTGCTCATTATTTCACTTCCGCCCTCCAGATCCACCATCATGGAAGCCATTTCTCTAGAGAGCTAAGTGCTTTTTGAAAGCTGGTCATGAACGTCCCCTGATCAGGGCAGAGCTTTACAGCCAAGCCTCGACGGACCAGGGGAATGTTGCAGTGGTCAGACCCAACACTCAACAGTCCACATTGAAAGTCGTGGAATGCACAAACAGAGGTGATCACATTGGCGGCCCCAGAAGACAGTGGCAGGTAACTCACTAAGTAATTCAGGACCTCAGTACCCAGAAATCCTGTAAGGTGAGGTCAGTGAACTGCACACAGGAGCTCATGTTCACCAACCAGCCGGTCTGTGATGCTTCAGACCAAAGAGACGAGAGAGAAGATCTGACGGTGGTGAGTCCAGAGACACTTTGGATTTCTCTCTTCAGTCTGGATTGTTGACTTCCTGTGTGGAGAAGATTTCCCACCAGTGACCAAACCGACACCAGGATTTAATTTGGACCAATAGGGTGAATCCACGGTCTGGGTTAGTGGGGATGGGACGCTCTGCTCCGTTGCAGCTGATAAGACGGTTGCCTGTTGCAGCTTTAAATAACCAAAAGGTTCAAGATCAGGCAGTAGACGGTCTTGGCCCCGAGCCAGATCAGCAGGATCACTCCTCAATAAATACCTTAAATAAATACCTTAAATAAATACCTTACCTCTGATTGACAGACAACAGTGTGACTTTACTTCTGATTAGCAGAGCTGACTGCTCTCCTCCTCCTACCCAAAATGCCACCAGTGAAAGCAGGAACAAGGTATGATGGATGTGATGAAGATCGGCTTCAGGAGAAACTGCATCTATTTCTTATGTGTGTCAGTGATCAAACCAATTATAGCTCTTTCTTCTATCTCCTATTTTCCTGCACAGCTATAAATTAAACTTTGCTTTACTACTTTCTGCCCACGGGAGCCGACAGACACCTGACTAATGGAAGATGTAGGTTAATTACTGATAGATGGCTGGGGGAACCGATGGGAGTGTTGGTTTATTAGGCCAGCATACAGACCACCATAACCTTGATGATACGTCATTACTGTTAACATATATCTTATTCATCTTTAAAGTCTAACAGTGAGATGTTCTCACTAGATCTAACTTGAAGAACCTTAAAACCTTGATGTTGATGTTGTTTGTTTCATGGAGGTTTCTTGACAAGCAGAACTGTACTGAAACCAGTGCATCTTTCTCACCCCAATGCCTTTAGGGAAAATAAGATTTTAAGACTCAATATGAGATGACACTTCTTGTTAAAATTGCCTATTTTTTGCAGAGAATGCCACATAAACACCATCTACCCATAACCAGCCATGGGATGACACTGCTCAAACGCTGAAAGCCACTAAGTGTCATTACACCAAACAGCCACAGAAACAGACTCCATTCATATTTCTGATTCCATCCATGACTGGTACAAACACCTATTATAGTGAGACTCTTTTACATGGCTTTGTAATGCACTGTGTTGCACTGTGAACAACATGCTATGTTAGCTCCATTGACTCTTCTGTCAAAAGACAGAAAATAAAGAGAATTAAAGTAATAATCATTCATACGACTAGATCTCTGTCCTCTCTGATCTCTGATCTCTGGAACTCAACATCATCAACCTCAACCATCATGAAGCTTCTCCATCTGCTGCTCTCAACTCCCGGTGTCAGGTAGGTCTTTACCAGGAGAAACCCTCTGGAGAAAGGAAGTGATGCGTTTTATGTTTCAACAGAAGAAGAACTGGGTAGTTAGCATGAGCAGCGATAGCCACCATGGCTGAACAGACAAGAAAAGAAAAGAGCGCCACCTACAGGAACTCAAACTCCATCAACAGGAAATCCAAGGAGGAAGACATCACAGTACTGGACACACTGTTTGATTGACAGTCTCACAAAGAGAGGCTGGTTGTCTTGTGTCAGCTTGGTCACTACCAGGTGATCCATGTGGATCTACTGTGGATCTAAATCCTCTAAAGCGATGATGAAGCAAAATGATGACTAATCCTTTCCGTTCTCAGAGGAGGAGGTCCGTTCTAGATCCATTTTAAGAACAAACCTGGAAATCCTGACCCACCCTCAGAGTGTTGAGTTCACTTCACTAATCGCTTCAATAACACGTCCCTCCCTTCAGCAGACCCTTCACTGGGACGGCTGCCATGCAATACTTCCAGGAACAAGTTGAATCAGTCGGTTGCTCGTTGTACAGTAGATGCATGAGAGATCAACCCAGTGTGTCTGGAGAGTAATTGCATGTCACCCAGTGATAGATGCATTTACAGTACAATAACAGGGCTGTGACTGATTGAGTGCAGGATGGAGGTTACCTGAGTTTATGTGTGCCAGATTTAATTTGCTGAACTCCTTCAGCTGGAAATGCAACAAGGGATGTGAAGGTCTGGATTGAAGGGAGGAGTGAAGCTCTGCTAAATACAGCTCAGTTTTCCTGCCATAGTAAGCAATTTGTGTGAATGTGGGAGAATAATACTGTGAGTGTACAGAAAGTATGTGTTCCAGGAAGGATGAAACAATGCATGACAGCTTGTGCAGTTTTGGGTGTTGTCAGTAAGAGAGCCAACCTGAATACAGCATCACTGCTTTAGGATAAAAATCTACAAAGGATATTTTTGCAGATAATAATACCTGACTCCGGTGTACGCTACACCAAGCATCATTCACACACATAGAAGACCATCTGAACGTTAAAATCATAATCATGTTTTTTCAGTGGCAATACGAGGTTTAAAAATCACTTAAATCATTTGGCAGCTCAATTAACTAACTGCAAACAACTAATGTGCAATGTTGACCTGCACTGCGACTACCCAGTGGAAAGTGCTGGTGAGCTCTTTAGAGTTACTAATTGCTAACGAGTGCTCATCGTCTCTAATGAGCTGCATGCAGAGCTTCCAGCCCCGACTCGTCTACATCTGTTTCATCCCTCTCTCATTTGATCAGTCTGTTTTAACGCCCACAGCAGCGAGCCTGCACTCCCATGCTGATACAGGCACAACTTTGAAAAGTACATTTTCAAGCCAGCAGGGTCGGCCGTCACAGCATCCTAGTTGTAGAGCTTGATGGTGAGCTAAGTGTAAGCCCAAGTGTGCACTGTTACTGTGGTGGAGGTCTGATCAGTGCTGAGCCGGTGTTGTGCCAAAAATTGTTTCCCATAAAATGTGTTTCCCCTTGTGGTTCGTCTTCATCTCGATTTCACGCCAAGGAAGAAAATGACAAAATGAATTTTCGTGGATTGTTTTCCAAACGGTAGAGCAACATTTAAAATGTTTTAAACAATGTTTTACATTTCACGGTTTTAGAAAGAATGAAACCAAAAACAATCCACCTATTACCACATTCTGAAATCATAAATTGAAAAGAAACAAATCAAAGTTGATGACATCATCTCCAAGTAGTGCTTGTTGTCTGTCTCTGTCCATGGTCCTGAAACGTTCACAAACGTCTTACAGCTCTTTGATCAGCGCTTGATCAGCCCAACAGTCTGATGCATCTTTCAGGTTTGGTGTCTGAAGAGGATTACACATTATTGGCTCGTTGCTACTGAACAGAAACAGTTCTACACATTGTCCATGTATATTTCTACTTCGTGTCCCTTCATGTTGTGTTGTTATCTTGTTTCTGCCTTCAAATGCCACAAACGCTCCGAGAGCCAAATGCAGAACTTTTGAATCAGGACCAGAGACACTTTATGGGCCAATAATTCCCCACAGCACAAATGACCATAATATATCTGCGGGGTTGATCGGGTTATTGATCAGTGCTAATGTCTCAACGATCACTTGGCCAGCTGCTGAGATTTCTGGCTTTAAAACTCTCTTTCCAGCCCGTACTCTCCACCAGACACTGTGTAGGAGAAGATAAGCTCTATTGATGTTTTGATTGATTGTCGATAGAGGTCGATGAAGGTCACAGATTAATTGCAGTCCAATTAATTAAAGTCCAATACATATACAGGGATTTGTCTTGGTGACATCGGTGCAGAGACAACAACAACCTACAAGAAGCACAGATCATAGGGACGACATGATGACAACAAGCCATCAGATGGACTACACATAGCACTGCAAAATGACAAAGAGCCACAACCCGCAACTGTTGTTGTTGCTGTCTTCCGGGAAAAGAGGAGAAAGAGGAGAGAGAGAGAGAGAGAGAGAGAGAGAGAGAGAGAGAGAGAGAGAGAGGAACAGGACCTCCTGGTCTGTCTGGATGCCAGTGTGGTTCAAGGTTCACCACTGATCTGCCATGAAACTGCTGATGCATAACATCTCTCTCCTTCTCCTGTTTCCCTCCCTGTCGCTCTGCTTCTACCTCAGTATCTCTCTCTCTCTCTCTCTCTCTCTCTCTCTCTCTGTCTGTTAGTCTTTCTGTCTACATCTCTCCCTCTCCCTCCCTCTCTCTCCCTCTCTCTCTCTCTATCTATCTCTCTCTCTCTCTCTCTCTCTGCTTCTCCCACATGCCTGCTCTCCCTGACTCTCAGCCTCCATGGTGGATCTGGTTTCTCTCTCTCTCTCTCTCTCTAGTGTTGTCATGGTAACCAAAATTTGGATACTACTTCGACACTGTTGTGAAAGACTGAATTGATTGAATTGACGTTTGATACTTTTACCAAATGTGTTCTGTCACACCCAGAGGGCTTCTAATGCAGATTGAAATGGAGGGGTTTCAGGTGACATAACTCCGCCCCCTCTAGCGGCCATGTTGGAGGTCTTCCATTCTGTGAACATCTGGTTGTGTTTCTGTCTCAACAGAATTTAATCTTCATGGTTAATTTCTGTCTGTTGCTACTGAACTGATCATTTCATCACTGATACATCTGATTGATTTAGTGTTTAGATCATGTAGCTTGTTAGCTAGCTAACCATAGTATCTGGTCAGCTAACCATCACTGTCTTGTTACACATCTGATTAGCACACTAGCTAATGTAGCTAGTAGAAGCTAGTTGCTAGTAATCGCATGTTGACAATAACATCAGTTGGTGGCACAAGTAGTCGTATTTGATGGTTTTACTTGGTATGGATACTACTGGTAGTAGTAGTATCGTAGTAGCAAACATTTAGATATTAAACTTAGTATTGGTATCTCTCTCTCTCTCTCTCTCTCTCTCTCTCTCTCTCTCTCTCTCTTTACATCTCTATTTGATTGCTTCTTCATCTTAATGCATCCGTCTGTTTCTGGTCTTTAATGCCATCCCACTTTTGTACCTCCCCCCTCTTCCTTCCTATACATCTGTCTTGTTGAAGTGTAGCCTATGCATCATAATCTGTGGGGGAAGTGAATCAGTAATGCTTTCCCCATCGTCAACAAATACCACAGAAATGCCCTGAAGCAAGAGATTGAACTCTGAACTGCTCCAGCCAGGCAGCAGAAGCCTGGTTGTACTGGGTCTGATGTATTTTACTACCCTTGTTTTTATGCCTTCCTGTAAAGCGTGTGGTAAACTCTGCTTTTAGAGAAGCGCTATATAAATACTGTTCATTGTGTGTAACCTCCCTTCCCCCTGCAGCTTTAAATATGAAGGTGTTCTTCGTCATCTCGTGGTGTTAAATAAGAGTTTAACATCTTTAATAAATATGTCTTGAGAAGGTTTGTAATGGAGCTCAGAATGCAATATAATCACACAACGAAACACTATCAACTCACACACTCACACACACACACACACACACACTATCCAAATTGATCACAAATTCAACATAGCCGTGATGCTAACTCAGTTTACCTTGACCTCATTTAACCCTGCAACAACTTCCTGCTTGATGACATCACAATCCTGACTAGTTAAACCAAACAACCAGTGGTCTCCCAACCACTGGACCTGGTTGTATTTGTGACCTACTAACTAAGACCTTGTTGCTGACTGTACTTTGAATGTGGCGTATGTTTTGATTCATCACTTCCTGTGTGTTGAGAAGATTTCCCGTCAGTGACCCAACACCTGAATGTATTTTGGGGAATCATGTCAAATCTACTGTATTGCAACTCCATTTGTGATTTATGCATTTTGTATACATCCTGCCTGCAGCTTCTCTAGCGACCCATATGGAGCAGACATATTGCTGCTTCCATATGCTGTGTTGAAGACAAACACAAATGTGTGCTATGACACACGAGACACACGGACATGTTGAAAATGATTCATTCTTTCTACGAACGCAAGGCTCATCTGATCAGCCAGTAATTTCCTGTCTCGTCTCTGAGTCAAGTTAATTAGCCGAGGCGGTAACAAAACCTACTGCAACAGCCGGGGGGGGGGGGGGTTCCCAAAGTGGAGTTCAGAGACCACCGGGGTTCTCTGAAGACATTCCCAGCAAAATGGTCAATATTTTCATCATAATATAATCAATAATATATCATGTGACGAGAGAGGGCGCTGTTACCTCCACCTGCAGAATACACACTCCATGTTTCTACCAAATCTTATCCAACAACAAATCTTCTCAGACGGGTTCCTGGGATTCCTGATGGGTGTCTATCATTTGGGAACCCCTGCACTACAGAAGGGACTGAAACGAGGGAAAGCCACCATCCCCCCTGTAATCTCCCTTGATGAATTGATACGAATCACACACTGACACCAAGTACAGCATCAACATCAAGACTAGAATGTAAAACTGATATAGTTTATATAGTAGAACTTTATAGTTTCGACCAATAGAAATCCTGTCAGACAAACGTCACAAATCCAGTGAGACAAAAAGATAGAAGCTTTGTTGGAAATAATAATAATAATAATAATAATAATAATAATAATAACAACAATAATAATAATGATAATGATAATGATAATATAATAATAATAATAATAACAATAATAATAATAATAATATGTGCAAGACAGCACAGCAGGGTGGTAAATACTAAAGACACCGGCTAAATGCTGTAGCTGGTGAGTTGGTTACTCTACTAACCATGCTGGCCGGTAACCGACCATCATCTGGACTCTGTTCTATTCCTCTAGTTGGCTAGTAAAATAACCAAAGTGGCTGGTGAATTTTGGCGAGATACCAGCCACAGTGGACGGCACCCAGAAGTCATTTTCCTCCCTGTGGTATCGACTGGAATAGACTGGCATCCTGTTAGTAGCAGGTTTTCCTCAGTACTTTCCTCAGAATCACAGTATTTATCAGAAACACAAACACAAGCTATTAATTACTCACTGTTTGATTAAGTTACAGACTGGCTGGACTCTACAGTATTGGAGTAAGATGACCTGGCTGCGACTGGCTATCTCACTTCTCAGACATTATGAAAATGCATAGCGAGGAGTTAGAATGACATACAGGATGAAACTATTCATTACCCACTGCTTTATTAAGTTACAGCCTTCACTAACGTCCATGGACCACAGACTGTTGGAGAAACTGGACATGCAGCCCAGTCATCTGCTACACCCAGACGCTGTGGAAAATCCTTTTTATGCTTCTTCCTGACCTGAGGTGGTTTTGACTCATGAACCACTCAGATCAGACGGACACACCGCCCTCATTTACAGGAACACAATTATGAAACTTTGAAGGAATTATTGGCAATGAGATACTGGACAACACTATTGATAACCCACTGCCTCAAGGAATAACCTGCCAGGTGATCCACTCCTTTCTTAGAGGTAGATATTGTGAAACACATGTAATGAGCTGCAGGATGACAGTATTAGTTACCCAGTACATTATCCTGACTGAATCATAGCCTCCATTAATGGACTGCAAATTGCTGGAGTGAAGTGGACTTAAGACAGGCAGTCCACTCACTCAGACCAAACAGACTGTTGTGCTGATGTCTTCTTCCTCACCTACTCAAGCCACCTGAATACCTCATCACCAGCGACCTAAACAACGAGCACAAGTTGTAAATGCTGTTCATGTACTCACACAAAAGCGTGGTAGAGGAGCGCCCATCCTCTCGGCCTCTCCAGCACGTCGTAGATCAGGTTCTGGATCTTCCTCTTGCGGATGTTATTCCTCTTGGCCGGTCGGGTGTAGCCGAGGGGGGTCTTGGCCAGCAGCCCGATGCCCTGAGTGCCCCTCTTAAAGTCCTCCCGGCCCGAAGCCACCAGCAGCAGGGCTCCATCCTTGTCCGCCCCAGTGCCTTGGTCCAAGTCCCCGGCGGCAGCAGCGCTGGCTTTCTTGTCCCTCTGCTCCTCCGAGCCGCTAGCGACAGTCCTGGACCGGAGCCCCATGGTCAGTGCTGGATGCCCGGTGTGAGCAGCATGCCATGATCCGGGCGCTGGATCCGGGAGCCTTTCAGCCGTGGGTCATTTAAGGATGTGGCCCCGAGCGCGAAGGGAGGTGCTCGGCAGTCTGACTGGACGGAGACATAAAAAGGAGGAGTGATAGAGGGAGAACGAGAGAGGAGGAGAGAGAGAGAAAGAGCGCTGACATCTCTCACTTTGGCAAAGAAAGCCTCTTCCAAGCCTTTTCATCCATCTCAGTTTGGGTGGAGAAAAAAAAACAGTGATCAATGATACATGTTAGAAGGATGCTGCGCGAATATCACAGCACGCGCCCCGATAATAACAATAGTATAGGGATATTATAGTGATACCATAGGAGGTAAAATACCACAAAGTACGATAAAGTCCCTGTTGAGTACCACAGACACACTCTAGTCCCTAGAGGAATATCAGAGGGATATTATAGGGATTTGTCTTTCGTTTGTGCGCCGCACGAGGCGAGAAAACGTCTGACTGCTGGCAAAGCTGCAGCCCATCGATCCATCAGTTAATTCGGTTCCATGAATCCAAAGCAACATCAAGCAACAATTGCCCGCTCGGCTTCCCCCACATTGGAAACAAAGACCTGGGATCAGCTGCAGCCCCTCCGACACATCACCAAAAAAATGACACCTACAGGCGCGAGCCCACGCTGGAGAACGAGACAAAAACACGGAGCCCGCGCTGAAGCAGCCCGCTGGCATCGGCACTGAATCACCAGCATGGAGAGCGGAGCCCTACCAGCAGTGTTCCCCGTGCATGGCAACGTTCTCCGGGCTTCCAGCCTCCATCCACCTGCAGAGGGAGCGGCGCTGAGGCGGAGGAGGGTGGAGACGGAGGATGAGCAGGCGACGCTGCGTAAAGGAGGCCGACACCGAAACTGAAGCGCAAGAAGGAGAATAAGGGACGGGTCTGGCTCTGGGTTTCATCAGCAGCAACGCAGACGCGACGCACGCACGCACGCACGTACACACACACACGGGCAGGCCTACACACACGCACACAGTATGTACAAATGCACATAAACAGACATCGACAGAAATACAGTAATAGAGACATGCACATATTGAGACATAGAGACACATATATACCCCCCCCCCCCACACACACACACACACGCGCGCACACAAAAAAGTACATTTCCACGTGCTTATAGGTTACATACACACATGCACACGTAGACATACACACATTCCTACACACACAAACACACACAGACATGAACAGGCATACTGTATAATAATAGTACATGTAACACTAATATCAGGTCATACAGCTACTACTGAATACCACAGACACACTAGAAGTTCAAGTTCATTGTCACGTGCACTCCAGGGGACAGTCAGTGTACATCCAGATGCAAGTTCCCTCAGATAGTAATAAATAGTAATATTAGAGTGACATCATCAGAGATTACAAAATACTATAAACTACCATAAGGTCACTGTAAACTCAATATTGAGTATCACAACACACTACAACACCCTACAGTAATATTATAGTAATACTATAGGACATAGGAATACTGTACTGTTCGATAAGCTCACTACTGAGTACCAAGGATGCACTATACGTCACTATAGGAAGATTAAATGGTGAACAGGTGAGACCACATCATAGACACAGTCCTGTAGGAATATTAGTGATAATAATGGAGTTAAAATACTTCATAGGTTCACTCTAAACTCACTGCAGTACACACACTACAGGAATGGTGATTTGTCCTGAGGGTGGGATAACCTGGTCTACTCCACATCACCGACCCAGTGGACATGCTGGCTTGCATCTTGTGGGTTTGTAAAGTTTTAAGGCTAAAAACATTTGTTCATTTGTTGATGAAACACCACGTTGGTGAGTAAGAGCAGGCGCCAGCGTTGCATATCAATAGAATCCAATCAATAGAATCAAATCCCCCAGATACCCACTGGCCTCTTACAATCACCTCACATGAACCCAGTGTACCAAGCGCCCCAGCACAGTCTCTAACCACTAGACCACCGGGCTAAGACTCTGCTGTCGGGGCTGCAGTGGAGAACAGCACCTCATCCCCACAGAGACCGTAGATTCACCCTATTGGTCCAGATTAGATCCTGGTGTCGGGGTCGTCACCGGTGGGAAATCTTCTCCACACAGGAAGTGACCGATCCAGACTGAAGAGTTGTCTCCTAACCAGAGGAAGCTGGACTCACCGTTAGACGTTAGATCTTCTGCCCTCTCATCTTCGGCATGAAGCATCACCGAGCGGTTTACTGGTGTCAGCATTTCTGGGTATTAAAGTTCAACCAGTTTTCAAACAGCTGCCTCTCGCTGTCATCTTCAAACGTGCAGAGTTGCTGAGTGCAGCTTTAATATTGCGAACAACTTCAAAAACACAAAATTAGTTTTACTTTCAATCATTTTGTAAAAGTTTCTCATTTTTCTGTCACATTTTCAGATCCTGTGTAAACTGTGGGACCGGTCCATGTTCTAGACACGCAACATCTTCTGTCAGTTACTGGAGAACAAACAGCAATATTGGACCTCCGGGGCGCAGAAGACACCGATGTGTATTTTAAATCATGTAGCGTGGAACCAGACGTTTAGCTAGCCGTTATGAGGAGCTTAAGGCTGAATTGTAGAATTTACTTTTAAGTGACATGTCTAGTACGTCTAGTAAGTGTCTAGTACGCTTTACATTACATGACTTATCTGCACCACATGTTACAGAATTACTATAAAATGGCGAATCCAGTCCTGCTGTTTTCAGAGAAGCTTTGGAGTTCAGGGATGCAACTTCTCTCCCTGGTTGTTTCTCTCCTGAAGTAAACTAGAGAGAGGACTACTGAATTTATCAGCCGACAGAAACAGTAACATTACAGACGGTTTTATTTTGGAAATCAATAAACACCAGGGAACAATGTCTGGATACATGGATGTGGAATGAAACCCTCCATTTTTCCAATATTGGTTGATGAGCTCCTTGGTTTTGGTCCAACTTACAGAAAGACCAATATAGGAAGACACACACACAACACAAGAAATCATTTGATTCATTCCCTCAAGTGTAAAGAAATATTACAGAAGGGGAAATTAATAAAGTGTGTTAGAAAAGCAACAGATGCTCAGTGAGTTTGTAATGCTCAATGCTTTCAATCTATCACGTACACAGCTTCAAAACCCTATGGGCAAATCTAGACACACACACACACACACACACACACACAAATCCTGCAAACGGGATTTACCCAGAATAACACTGAGTAATCTAAAAATAGGCTGATTGCACGACGCTGTGGCCTTTAGTATTTCTGCTTGATGGTTTGTGGACGGAGCGGACCAATTATCGGTGAAAAACGGTGCTACAAGCCTCTAATTGAAAAAGCAATCATTTGTCTTGTCCTCTACAGCAGCTGCTCTGCTGAAGTTGAGTCAGCCAAATGGGAACTGGCATCGTGCTGCTTGTTAAAATGGACCTTCCTACAACCCTTCTGACTCCATTAAGTCCTCTTGTGATTTGGGTTTAAACAGGGCGTTAGTACGTTGAGGTACGAGCATCTGCAGAAATAAACCTCTAGGAATTTGTGACGTCTTGTGAAAAGAGCGCCACCTACAGGAACTCCATCAACAGAAAATCCAAGGAGAAAGACGTCACAGTACTGGACACACTGTTTGATTGACAGGTGATCTCTGGGAACAATAATGTTAATGAACTTTGTTCAGTCAATGCATAGCGCTGAGTAACTCACTACCCTGTTTCATATCTCAGTCTCTTCAGGATGCATCTCGTTCAGCTTGTTTAATGTTGCAGTATATCAAACCACTAATCCAGTCATTATGGTTAGTGAGCCGATCTGATCTGTTATGAAGTGCGCCTCCTTTATTCCAACAAATGTTTTTGAGCTCCATTGACTTGCAACAGAATTGCTAATGAATGCTACTTTCTGCTGGTGCAAATGCTTTTTCCATCAGAGACCCCAGAC
Source organism: Hoplostethus atlanticus (assembly GCA_034670405.1). NCBI lineage: Eukaryota > Metazoa > Chordata > Actinopteri > Trachichthyiformes > Trachichthyidae > Hoplostethus > Hoplostethus atlanticus. The sequence goes on along the minus strand of JAXDDX010000111.1, from coordinate 939,116 downwards.
TGTGGATCGCCCTGCCTGGAGCTCAAAGCAGTACAGCCTTAAGACCAAGGTCAGGCTTTACAACAGCAACATATCATCACTGCTTCAGTATGGTTCCGGAGTGCTGAGAGTAGTAAAACAGACACAGACAAATTAGATGCTTTCCCCAATGGTTGCCTCCGTAAAATCTTCTGACAACAAAATCTCCAATAAGGACCTGTACAATAAGACTGGATGCAGAATCCGTTGGCTCCGTCAGATGCTCAGGATGTCCCAGGAAAGAATCCCGAAAGTCGGACAGACACCAAGAGGGAAGCGCAAGAGAGGCAGGCCAAGAACAACATGGCGACGGACGATAACGACTGAGCTCATGGCTAAGGACAGACTCAAGTGGCAGAAGAGTGTTGTGGTCCTACGACCCAGTGAGGATAAAGAGGATAAGTAGTAGTAGAAACTCTGATCCAACAGGATTTCCTCCACCACAACACAATAACAGTAAGATGTCCCTCTAAACCACCAAGTCCTCATGTCCTAATATTCAGTATTGTGTTTGTTGTCGTTTTAACACTGCAACCTGCCAGAGAGTCAGACCTGGGCCCAGAAAAGGCATGGGCGTGGAACCAAAAGTAAAATCACCACCCAGCACCAAATACAAGGTCAACATTGTTGTTGAAAATCAAAAACTCTCTATTGGTAACTGAATGCTTGCACACACTGCTTTTCCAAACTCAACAGCCTAGCATTTTGTCAGTTTTGACTATGAAAATAAATGACCCTCTCCCTGCAAGAGACTGGGCTGCACTTCCTCTTCCGATCGAGGCTTCTTTGGCTTTTAGGCAATTTACACAAGCACCCGTCCACACAGACTGTAAATCATGTCTAATGTCATCAGGCTGTAGTAGCTGGCCAGGTTCCACCAGCGCTGCTCCACTAGAAATAAATACAGTGGTGTTCTGGGAAGTAAGGATGCATATTTGTTAAAGCTTTTCTTTATTGGGTTTCACATTCCATCTGAGTGTCTCTTTCTTCTGCCAGGGAAGGGTTTCGCTGAGCTCGCATCCACGTTTCATAAGACAAGGTTACAAAGGATGTAAAAAAATGCTGCTGGAATGAGGCAAGCAGACGATATGAACAGTTTGGTGTTGTAATACCTTTATACACCACCATGTCTTCTCCTGTTGGCCACTGGGAGCTCACCAGTTCAACCAGTCTCCTCCTGTTGGCCACTGGGAGCTCACCAGTTCAACCAGTCTCCTCCTGTTGGCCACTGGGAGCTCACCAGTTCAACCAGTCTCCTCCTGTTGGCCACTGGGAGCTCACCAGTACAACCAGTCTTCTCCTGTTGGCCACTGGGAGCTCACCAGTACAACCAGTCTTCTCCTGTTGGCCACTGGGAGCTGACCAGTTCAACCACAGTACAGTTTCAGCCTGTTCTCCTTTCAGATTCATATTTATACAGTCGTTACAAAAAGTAATGCACGTCATTTCGGCTGATATCGTACAAATCCGGTGACGACGCGGGTTCAATTCCCAACTCATGACAACAAGTTTTCTACTGAGTCTAAGAGTATAAATGTACAATGTAAGTAGATTTGTGTCTCTTCCCTTCCAGCTGGTGAATTAGTTTTAGTGACATCCACTGCTGCTAAAACACATTATTATATTATATTAAGTAGCATTTAAGACCTTTCATCTTTTAGTCTGCGATCATCTATAACCTTTACAATTCTGAGACAGACATTTTCTCAAAGTTGATAAAAGTGTGCAGTGTTTTTGAAGGAAACCCGACTGCACACATCCAAAGTCAGATGTGAAATCTAAGTATTGAGGTGTTGACTGTTGCAGTGGCTTCAGAAGCAGAGTGCAGTGTAACCCAATGAATGTCTTGGTCTGCCCGTGGAGTAGAAGGGTCTTTGTCAGAGTTCCAGCTGGTGAATAATTGATGCCTTTACAGGCGTTGTGTTATAGCCGCATGATGTGGCTGACTCTTCAGTGGCAAAGCCCATGTTTTATTTATCCCCTTCATCCAAGTTTCATAATACAGGGTTACAGGATACAAAGAACCAGTCTGGAATTTTACTACAATCACAGAAAGGCAGCAGATGGTGATGAACAAATTAGAAAAAAGGTTATATGTGAACACCTTAGTCCTAATTTATCATGGGACGGTTTTCTGATCGTGGATGTTATTGGATGCACCACCTTGTTCACATTCATACAGTTCCACACATTCACACTGGGAGCTGCCCAGTATAACCACAGTCTTCTACTGGTGACCACTGGGAGCTGCCCAGTACAACCACAGTCTTCTACTGGTGACCACTGGGAGCTGCCCAGTACAACCACAGTCTTCTACTGGTGACCACTGAGCAGCTCCATTGGAGATGTTCATGTTCTGGAGCACCACTGGGCTGTGTGCTCTCTCCTCCACTCTACCCTCCAAGGTTTCTCTGTTAAGCTCCTGATATTCGCTGACGACATGATGCTGATTGGAGACAAATCAGCGTACAGACAAGAGGTTGATCAGCAATCAATGCTCTAAAGACTGTAGACATAATCATAGATCTCCAGAGACCTTCAAGTTCCTTGGTACCATCATTTCCATATACTCCACATACTCCATATACATCACATCACAAAAAAGCCCAGCAGAGGATGTACTTCCTGTGACAGCTGAAGAAATTCAACCTGCCGCAGGAAATGATGGCCCAGTTCTACACAGCCATCATGGAGTCCATCCTCACCTCCTCCGTTACCGTCTGGTTTGGGTCGGCCACCACAAGCGCCAGGGCCAGGAAGATCATCAGCTGCCGCAGGACCTTCATGGCCCCAGGGCCTTCATGACTCCAGGGCCTTCATAACTCCAGGACCTTCATGGCTCCAGGACCTTCATAACTCCAGGACCTTCATGACTCCAGGACCTTCATAACTCCAGGACCATCATAACTCCAGGACCTTCATGGCTCCAGGACCTTCATGACTCCAGGACCTTCATGGCTCCAGGACCTTCATAACTCCAGGATCTTCATAACTCCAGGACCTTCATGGCTCCAGGACCTTCATGACTCCAGGACCTTCATGGCTCCAGAACCAAAACAACCAGGCACAAAGCTTCTTCCCCCAGGCTGTGGCCCTCATCAATAACAAAACAAAAATGCACAATCAATAACTGACAGGAAATGCACTAAACACTTGTACACTAGTGCTGGCACCCACCTGTCATATAGCTGAGGTATCCTACCTATTCTCTCATATTGTCAGTGCAAACGATCTGCCACGCTCCTATGGAGATCACATTGTACTGTATTGTATGTTCTTCTTTTTTCAGTTCTTATAACTGTTCTACTGTATATAGTAGTACGGTGTAGTATAGTACAGTATAGTATAGTATAGCATAGCATAGTTTAGTTGATCTAATATATAGTTATATAACCAGTTTCAGTATAGTTCTTGTTTTTCATAGCAGTGTATATAGTATTAATCTTCTTAATTCTTAGATTTATATAATGTCACTGTGTGCGGTGTCAATTCCTTGCATGTGGAAATGTACTCAGCCTGATTATGACATTATAATGACACTATAGAAGATAAAACAAAACCCTAAAATATAATAACTCACTAGTACCATAGACACACTGCAAGACACTATAGGGATATCAAAGGAATATTATGGTGATTTTTCAATATTATTGTGATATTAAAATGATTATTCTATATTACAGATATATTATTGAGCAGTACACCCGGTGGTATTCAAACCAGCGACTTTCCAGGCACAAGCCCACTTCTCTAGCCAGTCGGCTCCCGTTCCACAGCCCTGCTGCCAACATGTAATTGAGATTGACTCAGAGCCAGCCAATGTCATACATTGATTCCTGACAAAAAACCTGTCTGTCCTCAGACCTCAAAGAATGAGATTTGGTTTCAACAAACGGCAAGAGGTGCAGAAAAATAATCCAAGTTATCAGCACTTAAATTTAGTAAACGTCTTTGGACCACCTCGGTTCCTGTTACATGAGGGCCCTTCTCTTCAGGCCCCTTTGTAGCGTCCATTTGGACACAACTCAGCACTTTTCCTCCAGTGAATGTTAATGGCTAGAGACCCTTGCTCATGATACATGAGACTGTTCTCCTTGCTATTGCTGCACGTCCAAAGGTTGAGGCTCAACCACAACATTCATTAGTTTTACTAATAGCCTCTGGCTGCTAGCACAGAAGTGATATTTCTGTAACGTCTGCTATTTGGTGGCCATTCATAGTCACAGCACCTCGTAGCAGTGGGCAAACCCAAACCCATTGTCTTGTTTCCATAATCTAATTTAGCCTGGCAGAAAATCTTCAATCCTTCTTTATCATACACGGGGACAGCGGTCTCTGAAGCCAGTTTAGATGAACGCTGAAGACATTATTGTGTGTTAAACCTTATGCGGTGAATGTAAAAGCCTGTGAGGCTGGCTTGTGATTTTGCCTCTGGAGGCATTCAATGAGTTAAGACCGTCATGAATCAAGCTCTTCACATGGCGCTGCGTCTACAGGCACATGAAAAATGACTCCAGTTGTCCAGTCCTGAAGGATTGAGGTGTTGCTGAATTGACACTCAGTTTGGAAGGTCCAACGATTCAGCATAAATGCTAAAATAAACATATAAATCTCTCAGATAGGCATAAATCACCATGTGAACTCACTGAGTGGATGCAGGTACTAGTGCATAACAAACAGTAGCATTTAGTACAGTCAAACAAACCCCTAACCCTGGCAGCATTCGTTTCATGTTCTACCCATTCAGCTACGACGGACTGCAAACCCTGAAAACCCGTAAAAAAAAACCCCAAAAACATCTGTAGTCATCCATAGCTGCTACCTGCATTACAGTCACACCTAAATCTCTTTCTGAGATCAGTTCAAAACTGTTTCCAAAGCCGTTTTAATATGAATTTTTACTGCTCCATATCATATTGTTTCAGTTGCCATTTGACCATCTCCTGCATGCCACTTTCCGTCAAATGCTTGTGGCGACAGGGAATGGAACCCCTAACCCTGGCAATGTTAATGCCTTGCTCTACCCATTGAGCTCCACAGAACCACAAACCTGATGCAGACGGCTGTGGATGTGCAGGACATGTCAGGAGTGGTTACGTACAAACGGCCACAAAACTCAGTCGGCACTTACAGTTACAGTTCAGGCATTCAGTTGATGCTCTTATCCAGACTGATTTACAATGGATTCAATAGTAGAATAAGCATCAATCCCCCCCAAGCCAATGCTGACACAAATGATAGCACAGCACTATTGATTTTATAATCACCTGTTAGTTCCAGTATCACACAGACGGAGTGGTCTGAAGAACAACAGCAGGAGAGGTCAGGTGAAAAGGTTCATACTGTATCCCAGGCATACGTATTTCCAATGTCACCTCAACGCGGCTTGGAGTGATGGAGTGTACATCCTATTCACAATTGCTCTTTGCACAAGCCGACTATCTGGAATGGCACTGCCACACACACACACACACATTTGTATCTAACCCCTATATTCCTTATATTCTTGATTTTCTGAAGCTTGTATATTGTACAGTGCTGTGTGCTTCTCTCTTGCTGAGTACACCCCCTGCTGCATAACTGCAATTTCCCCTCAGGGACAATAAAGAGCCATGTTTTCTAGCTATCTCATCTATTGCTTGACTGGAGGGTTGGTGGTTTAAATCCCTGGAAGGTCTTGGAACATCTAGGACGGTAGAGTGAATAATAGATAGAATAGTTAACAAGCTAGCTAACGAGCTACATGAGCTAAACACTAAATCAATCAGATGTATCAGATGACCAGTTCAGTCAGAAACAGACAGAAAGTAACCAACCAGTATTCAATTCAAGAGCAGAGGACCTCCAATATGGCCGCCGAAAACCATATTAGATAGTTTACATAGACCTTAAGCTGTATTATAGCCTGCAAACTGTTTTTCTACATGGACCGTCGATGCACATAGCTGGACATGAACATCTGGCTGTGGCACTCATACAGGACTGAAAGGCTTCGTACTAGTCCTGCTCCTGGACTCGGAGTGTGTTGCACAGCACTGCAGTGCTATGCCGCCCATCATAGCTCTGAATCTGTCCTTGGCCAGCACAGGACGGCGGGGCCAGCAGAGATAGAGAGAGATTGAGAGGAGGTTATCCTGAGGGGAATGGTTAAATAATTCATCTGAGAGAGAGAGAGAGAGAGAGAGAGAGAGAGAGAGAGAGAGGGAGGTGGGAGGAAAAGGGAGGGTCCAGAAGAAGAAAGGCAGCGAGCACCATTCAGAAAACTATATGTCCGTAACTCGTCTTCCAAAAAAAATGGTGTCCTGTTTTACCCTTGAAGTGTCCCTTTGTTTCTGTATTATGCAATTCAACAGTAACAATCAAAAAATCAATTTCAGTTTATTGCTGAAGATGCCCAGCAAGGATCCAATTTTTTGTCTTTGCTCTGCGTGTTGCCCAATGGAGGACGAAACCCCCCGTGTGTTGGATATGACACTAATTAAGATGGGCTGTAGCTGCATCAGATTTAAAGCCAGGAGGATTCTCAGTTTTTACTCTTAGTCATTCCCTTGAAGAGTGAAACACACATTGATATTGATACCGAGCCACGGGGCGATATAACCTCCCGTCAACCTCGAAGGAAGACCTACAACTCCCTCCCATTCATCAAGCAGGCCGCTCTGCTCAGCCCCTATGGAGTGCATGCTCTAGAGGTCATAGGTTGTGTAAAGGCTCGAATGAATTTCCCAATAATACATTGAAATGGAAATGCTTCTGATATACCGGGTGGGAAAGGACCACATGGTTTTTACTCTATTACAGCAGCCAATTTGACAGCTAACCAACCATTTGTAGTTCTCAAGTTTATTTATATCACAGCCACAAGCCTAACTAGGGCAAGCTGACAGACAATCAGATTATTGACCAGTTTTCAATCAGAAATCAAATGACGACAATTGTGGTGTTTACAGAATATGATCAGTACAAAAGCACATGAAGACAGTAACAGGATGACCTAGGAAGCAAGCCTAACTAATCTGGTAGCCTAACCTGACTGACGCCACCAGACTAAGGCCTCTATGAAGGAAAAACTCCCAGAAAAAACCTATAGTCGAAAAAAATGGAAGAAATTGAATTGAATTGCGGGGCAATTCAAAGAGGCTCCTCCCACCAGCACGGCGGGGCGTGCATTAGATGACAAGACAAATGTAGTGCGGCCATATAGTTGTGTGTATCAAGGTCAATAGAACGGGTCATGGGCCTGGGCCCATAAAGTTCAGTATGTGATGGAGGCCATATGGGTCAACGTCCTCAGTCGACCGGGGGCTGAATAGACCGAGACAGATCCGGTGATGAACTCTGGGACCACAAACCACTTTGGCCTGGCCTGTATTAGCGCTCCATTCAGAGTGCTGTATGAGTGGTGTGTAGACAGAAGCTTCTCAGGCTCTTGGCTACCAACCTGAGGGTCTGTGGTTGGGTGGTAGAGAGCTACCGTGAAAGGTGCGTTCACACCGCAGGCCTTCATCATCAGTTCTGAGTTTCTGATTATATGAGATGTTTTTGGATGACTGTTCATATATCTATACTATGATGTAACCCATATTGATATATGATACCAATATTAACTGGCCTAGTGTATTGACAAATGTTCAGGTTGTCTGAAGTTTTGGTAATATAGTTTCATGGCTGAATGACGTCCTGGTGGATCAGCCATGACCAACCATGTACTCACAATGCCATGGGTTCAAATGTTGCTCACCCTTTGTGCCCGTCACCTAAACCTCACCTCATCACCTCCTCTCTCTCTCCACTGGATGATGCTTATTAAAACATGAATGCTGAAGAAATCATTAAATAGACTTTAGCATTAAAATAGAGAAAATTTGAGAGGGGATACCTGAGTGGTCTTCGTTCATGCCTCTCCAAACCATTAGTGTTTGCAAAAAAAGACTTATTAGAGTTAAAACTAGCCCTGATGAAGGCACTTAATATCACAACATGTAGGGTGACCATAGAAAAATAAAGGCTTTTTTAGTTACAGTATTTTAGTACTTTGGCTTCCTTTTCCTTCAGAAGTAGAATTTGAGATTTATAATGGAAGTATATCTGACAAGAAAAACTATTAAATCACAATCATTTGTGACTTAAAACAGAAGTATACTCAAACTGTAGTCACTGAGTCAGGTTGGTAGTAATAGCTAGAAGTGGATCGTTCTAGAAACCTGTCCTGCAGTTGGAGAGACTTCTGGTGGCTCAAACCATGTCAGTGAGTTTAGACAGAACAGGAGAACAGCAAAGATCAAGCTGTAATGTGTCACGAGTTAGGTCTGTCTGACCCAGAGAATAAGTCAATGTGCCATATTCAGAACTAGTGGGACCATCTGTTGTCATGGTAACAGACAGAAATCAATGAGGCAGCGATGGTGCCTAGACAGATGAGAAACAGCAACAGACTGGAAAGACAGCAGGTGGATCATGTTTTGCGACTTTGGCTGAAATCACATAGGAAACAGATTTTTTAACTCTGTGTGGCCCGACTCTGATCTGGACCGGCGGATCAAACAGGAACCTGATTCTTCTTTGTTTCACCACCCAGATCAGATCACTAACTACGACTGTGAAGGGTGGGGAGGCCGAAGAGTCCCCAAGATAGAAAAATACTACAAAAATAAGGGTTTTCTGAATGCAATCCTGCAACAATAATTATTTTATATACAACATTTCGATCTCCTTTTGTGTCCTTAGGCTGGATATATATATATAATACTTATACAATAGTTTCCATTTTCCATGAGAAGTTCACAGATCTAGTCAGGCTAGGGGCCCTTAGGAGCAGATCTCTAACACAAAGAGTTAAAAAAGCAAGCTGCAGCATCGATGGGCTCTAAACATCTTTGTTCAGTGTTTCATGTTCAAGCTTCACTCAACAACCTTTCATTCCCCATAATAGCAGAGGGCTGGGAGTGGACACGAGGACACAGGCTAGCTAAACTGACTGTCCTACAATGCAGTCCTCCTGGATGTTACCCGTAGAGATGAAGCTCAAAGACACATTTGACAATTTAACCCTAACCCAACATTTATTTTAATTGTATTTTTCTCTAAATCCTATTGTAGGATTACAGCTAGCATAACCCAATACCTCTGACCCTAACCCTAACCACCGTCACTCCAATGATCCAAAAATGTTTTAATCCTAATGGGCAAAAAAGACAAAACAGTGCCATACTTTAAAACAGAAAATGTCAGACCCAGCACGTAAGATTACACAGGCGTATTTCCATCAGTCTTTTAAGACAGGTTGCAGGAGGTTCTGGGGCAGGAAGGGTCAGAGGTCACCTTGCCAGTACCAGTATGCCACCATACAGTAGAGAAACCTTGACTGATCCAGGGAAAGCTGACTGAGCGCCATGCAGCTGCTCCCTGCTTCACATTCAAACTGGGAGCTGACCAGTACAACCACAGTCTTCTACTGTGGCCCAATGAGCAGCTTCACTAGAGCAGTAGGGGGTCCAGTGCCTTGCTCAAGGGCACCTCGATGATAGTTGCTGAGGCAGCATTACTCATTCAGTCCAGGGATTCAAACTGGTGACCTTCTGGTCACAAGCCTGCTTCTTTAACCTCAAGGCCACCGCTGCCCCCCCACTTGATGCACAGTGTGCCGCTGCACATCAGGGCCCAATGCCCTACCGATAAATCAAAGCGTCAGGGAGGGGACTATGGGGATGCCCATTGCCATGGAAACAGTCGTTCATAATCAGCTGTGCTTGGAATAATGAGACCTTGGAGCGTGGAGCAGCTTCAAATGGTTTGACACGGGACTGTCCAGACTGCAGCTTATGGATGTTGAGGAACACCAGCCTAGAGAGGGATGGAGGAAGGGATGTAACTATGGAGGGCAGACTGGTTGGACCAGTCATGAAGAAGTTGGATGGATGGAAGGGATGTCAGTTATTTTACTTTTACTTTACTTTAAGGACTACACCAAATTTTTGGGACATTGGCTTGTTGGCCACCACATTGCTTCAACCAGCGGTAACTGATAGCCAGGTGGGGTCTCTGATCACCCAGGACACATCAACCAACGTCAAGGCTAGGTGTAAAGGGGATCTAGCATTCCCAGGTTTAGGGGTTCCATTCCCTGTGTAACTCAGTGGGTAGAGCAAGGCACTAACACTGCCAGGGTTAGAGGTTGTATTTCCACTGGGGCCATCCATGCCGAACAAACCTGAATGCATAGAGGAGGCAGGACGACGGTCTGCAAGTACAGATACTTACTGAGGGAAAGGTTAGGGCCAAGGTGGGGGGGCTCTTTTAGCGTTTGGGCTCAGAGTCTCAAGTCTCTTACAACTGATGTTTAGAGACACCCTCCCCCTGGGAACCCTCGACAGAACCTGGAGGGAGGCTGGATAGAGGGAGGACACGGGGAGGTGGACGTTGGAAGACATTGGAGCTGAATGAAAGGTAATGCAATACAGAGGGTGGAGAATGACGAGGCAGAGAGGGATCATGCATTCTGGTTTTGTCTACTCCCGAACTTCAATTACTACATCTAAATGCTACTTGAGTCATTGCTCAAATAGATAATGAGGTTCCAACCAGCCAGAAGCAGGTCTCAATATCACTACCAGAGCCACTGAGCCGTGACACCAAAGTGACACAACAGACCGGAGTAACAATTAATTAGTTAAATTAATGTTAAATATCTTTAATTAAGCATTTCCCAACACAGAAAACTCTGGAACACATGGAGAGTTCTGGACATATTTCACATGCCAGCGCTGATATTTGACCAGGCTCATTAGACAGAAATGATCAGGAGAAAACAACATGTGTTATCTTCACAGCCCCACGCCACATCGGAGACAAGGGATAATGAATGAAGCACCATTGAGCTGATGTCTACCAACAGACCACTGACCAACCTCATCACTTTAACTTGTTGTAGTAATATTTGATAATAAATCTGATTCTGATAAGTACAACAAACATAAACATCAAATTCTACTAAATGATCCAAGCTGCCTCGTACAAATATAGAGAAGAGAACAGTGTAGCTGTCAAGAGGAGAAATGGTCCAACGCCAAAATGTTCTCCCAAGACTCTCTCATGCTGCCGTGGAGGATCAAACAAAGGGAGGAGGAGAGAGTCGTGACCTCCGAGCTTCTGGAGTGACAGCGCAGAGGAAAGTAAAGACCAAGGAGAGAAGAACAAGCTTCCTCTGGGCAGCGAGGTCGAAGGAAAGGAAAACCTCAGCGATCAAAGTCTGGCAAGTATCGGTTCTTGTGCTTTGGAGAGGGCGCCTGGGAGGAGCTTCACAAGCAATAAAAAATAAAAAACACAACAGGGCAAAGTACAAACTGGCCACAGGCAAAGCAGACAAAAGTTTGATGTTTTTTTTGCTTCCTGCAAGGTCGTCTTCACACCTACTGTTCATCAGACAAACTGCCACGCATCTGCAAAAGGTAATGAAGAAAAGAACATTTATTTTGTCCTTGGAAATTCAACATTGGGGTTGTAAGAGGTCATGACACTCACTAAACACATCAATGACCATGAAAAACACCAATACTGTAGTTACAAGTTTGTTTCTGAACAGTCGCACAATGCTTCCACAAATCCTCTCTAGTCACGGAGGAAGTTTCGGTACCCTCGATGTAGACGAGGAGAGGACTAACATCCAGTTTCCTGTTACTGAATTTCTTACTTTTTGAAACCATCATTTCATCTGGTTGGTGTTCAACGTGATGTATTCTGATTGTGGCAGAGAAATATGACATCTAATATATCAAGATTATTCTTCACAACAACAAATATCACAATACATGAAATGTTCTAAAATACACATTGGAACTGAACATTCGTATTTTCATATAGTTTTACAGATCTTTGTGTGCAATTCCCAAAGGATTTCAAGACCTGGAATTTTGTTTTTACATCCTTTCCAGTGTAGGAATCCTGGATTAATGGTGGTAAATTACTGGCAACCAAATCCTGGTAAATGTAGTCAGTGGCTGGTCAGTTACTCTATTATATTCTTGTAACACTGTAAATGCGGCTGGTGAATATCGAAGTGGTCTGTAGACGTCAAAGTCAGACCTCTTTGCAGTTAGTTAGTTCCCTGCTTTGGATGACATTTGGACAATATTGTTTAAGTCTTATATCAGCGGGGGGACATCAGGGTCGTCCACAAACCCTTCAGAGAAGCTGCTGTGATCTGTGGCAGCAGGCCGTGGCGTCCGTGATACTTCCAGCGGTCCTTCCTCGCTGATCCGGCGCGGTACGATGTTGGCCAGGTCGATGGCAGTGTGTTTGCTGGGGTCCACCTCCAGCCTCTCAGGGCCATTACTTCCTCTGCAGAGTGGAAATGTTAGCAATTAAAAAAGGTCAGACTAAGTGACACTCTATTTCCCTCAAATGAATTAAAAGTACTATTCACTAAGCCACCAGACACTGAATCGATTGGAGCTCATCACCAACATCCCCACAGGATCATTCACATATCATCTTTCATCTAATCAAGATGATAGATACTCTAGATCAACACTTGGGGTGAAGTTGAAAAGGGAGTCACTCAGTATAATAAATGTAGAGGAATTTGTCTTGGTGACGTTGGTGGAGACATATTGAGAACCTAGAAAGGGACCTTGAAACACACAATGACCCCTAGGCTATAAATATCACCCTACATGTATGCATTCAATCCTATAATGGTACTGGAAGCCAATACTGGGTTCCTCTATTGCTTTCCAAAGTGGCTGTGAAATGACAAATTACCACCTCGTATACGTTTCAGAAGCTGGAAGAGGTACGTCATGAACATCTGATGGAAGCACGCTGCAAACAGTGCAGATCTTAACAAGTCTTCAAGTCTCATTCTCACGTTTTAAAGTTCTTTAGGCAGTATTGTTTATTCTCTTTATTTAAATCTGCACTTCAAGGCATTGACACTTTTCAACCTCAGACATTTCAACACACAAACAACTCTTGAAACAAGTGAAATTATCTCTCGTCTTAAAAAGAGAGATGAAATTACTTGTTGAGGCTGATATTTTGCAGTTGTACCCAGAGTGTTTCCTAGAGTGTTCCCTAGAGAGAGGAACATCCATGCATTCATCTCCAGGGGGATGATGGTCCATTACACCAGACAAACCATTAAACCACAATTGATCCCACTCCTCCAAACCCCACACTTCCATCCCACAAAATTGAGGCAATCCCATTTGCCAATTAATCAATTATTATGAATTAATAACTAGAGGCCCCTGGCCACACACAATGATTTTAAAAGGATCTCTGAGGCTTCCTGTGCTCATGGGGTGTAGACTGGAACAATGTGAAGCTAACCATTTACCACATGTGACTCCAAGGTTACATAAATGTTGATTACATATGATAACACATGATAGAGGATCGCTGGGTAAAGAAATAAGAGCCAGGGAGGCAAGGGAGAAAGGTTTTGAACTGAGTAAATAAAAAGAATGAATTATTTGTGGATATGGATATGTGTTTAAAAGGTCATTTAATTTCAAGTTTAATACCCTCACAAAGAAAAAGGACCCCATATGAAATAAGCCAAACAGAGTATGAGCCGTGAACGTACCAGGACACTTCGCCAGGGGAAGGAAACCATCTGCCTTTGAATCATCTACCTTGTCCAGGCATTGCAACTGTATTTGATTTAAGCTGAATTTTGTGAGAAAACAGCCAGAAAAGAATACGTCCACTTGTGCTTCAAAACCCAGAAATCCTGTGAGGTGCCATCAGTTAAAAGTCTGAGGTGGTTCAGCCATCGTCTCTGTTTCAATCCGTCACTTCTTTTGAGTGGAGAAGATTTGTGGCCGTACTCGACACCAGAATTTAATCAGTTAGTGGACATGGGACGCTCTTCTCTGTTGCAGCCCCATTTTGTGAAGTCGTCTGGTTTTAAATCTAGAGCATCAACACCCATTTACACAGACTACAACCTACCTGGACTCTCAGCTGCAGTCTGTCATTCATTTCTCCTGCACACACACACACACACACACACACACACACACACACACACACACACACACACACACACACACACCTCTCCATTTATACTGAATCTTTTTATAACCTTGTCCAACATTTCCTCCTTTGTTGTAGGAGATTAATATGGGGTGTCTGTTGTTTGACTTGTTTGTTGAGAGGGGAGGAGGACATATAAACACACTGGAGTGTATCTTCACTCAGCCTCGCAGCAGCAAGAAAGTTCCACCACTAGAAAAAGATGGGAACATTCATATGGGAACACGGCTCCCAGATGACTGGCTCGGGTTTCTGTCATTACTAAGGGAGAAAATAGTGGCCAAGATAAGCCTCAGATAAGCCTCAGTTATCGCTCTTCATTTGGTGACCAGGACCTAATTGAGTTGTGATTGGAAACGCCTCGGTAACAGCATCACAAAGTTCTGCTCAGCTTCAGTACCTGCCACGGACCCATGGTGGATTAGGTTTGGAGTGGATGTGATGCAGTGTCAGGGACTCTTCAGACCTATCTTAATCCCATCAGCTAATGTTGAGATGAGAACCAGACAAAACGAGTTACGTGGACTCAGAAAAGGTTGCTGCTATGCTCTGGGTGGCCTGGTGGTTCAATCAGCAGACAGTTTGTCCTTCCCCTTCATGCTACTGAACCTCTACCTGATCCAGGCTGACCCACATTGACCCCTCTGGTGAAATGTACATATTTAAGTCTCAAAGGGAGAATATATATTATAAGCTACGTGGTCTGCGATCCTTTTGGACCACCATCTCCTCTAGCTGTTTGAAAGGCCAGTGGATTTTGGGGTTCAAGAGAAGGCCAACAACATTATATATTGCATGATTTTGAAATGCTAACAACACTGATGCGTACAGAAAGATTCATCTGACTGCAGCTTCGCCTTAGTAGTGTTAAAAAGACCTTTCATCTCTCCTCATGTCCTAACCCAGCACTTCTATCATACATGATTGTTCTAGTGTCATCTGAGCACTGTGACCATTGCACTCCTTTACTACTGATTGTAATGTTGATGATCTAGGAACTGAGGCTTATTTTGCCGCTGTATCATGAGCATGTGAAAAGTGGACGGCATGTTCCTCTGTGCATAAAAGATTCCTTTAACTGACCTGAACTAATCCACAATATATTCCTTATAAGGGGATGGGGGTTGCAGGGGAGGAAGATTAACGACTCCTCACAGCAGCGTCTAACTTTAGCCTCAACACTCATCTTGGTAACGGGCAGGTAGACCTAATAGTCAGCACTTCCCTATGCCAGATGGATGGAGCCATTAGTCCAAGGCTCTTCTAATGACGTCCTCCCTGGTTAGGAAGTCCAGAATGGAGCCCTGTGATAGGTCACTCAAGGCAAAGGCCCCCGGTCATCATATCTCCGGCGTAATGAGTCCTCCGAATCGCCAACAGAGGAATAAAGACACTGCCGTTCACCCTTTACGATCAGAATGAGCCCTGGAAGAACAAGACTGATAACTGCTGACAGGGCACTATTGATAAAGCAATTTGTTTCAAAGTTTGCGATTGGACTGAGGCAGAGGTCAGGATGTACGGGGGTCAGAATGTACGGGGGTCAGGATGTACGGGGGTCAGGATGTACGGGGGTCAGGCTGTACGGGGGTCAGGATGTACGGGGGTCAGGAGGTACGGGGGTCAGGAGGTACGGGGGTCAGGATGTACGGGGGTCAGGATGTACGGGGGTCAGGATGTACGGGGGTCAGAATGTACGGGGGTCAGGATGTACGGGGGTCAGAATGTACGGGGGTCAGGATGTACGGGGGTCAGAATGTACGGGGGTCAGGATGTACGGGGGTCAGGATGTACGGGGGTCAGGGGGGGCGGATGGAAACAGCGGTGCAGGCTGTTGATGGTGTAAACAACGACCAATCAAATGAGTCCCGAGGGACGCTTCATTATGTGAGTAGTTGGGCCATGCATCGCTGGGCGTTCACTGTCAGGGGTGAGAGGCTTTATTTAATGATTCAGTGGAAATGTATCTAACCAGGATGACAGGGGGCCTTACAGGAACCATCCAGTAACCAAAACGCCACAGGTTTGATCCCAGCCAATGTGTACTGGCATGTCCTTGAGCAGCACACTGACCCCTTCCTGCTCACGTGTACAGTAATAGTGAGCCGACTGACTAAAGCACAATAACAAAGATTTGCTTTGCAGTTGACCCTACCTTGACCTATGAACTTGAACTATGATTTTAGATCATGCTAAATCCTATTTCATAATACAATTCACACGTCTCCTCGTCTTGTGTCATCAAGCAAAGCCATTTCAAAACCAATCATGGACCCCAGATCCATTTCCGTCTTTGCCAGAAGCTGAATGTAGGATGTGTCGGTAAGCCTAGGGGGCAAAGGTCACCCCTGATCACATCCGAATGGTGCAATAACTCAGTGGCCAGCGGCGCTGCTCACCTGTCACCTTGCCTTAGCACAGGAGCCGCTTAGCATTTTTATGGAAGGTTTCATTTGAATGTCCAGGATCGCAGGCAGGTCCTTTACTGTATTAGATGGGGCCAGCTGAAGGACAAGCAGCAGCCCCCGGCCATAAAACGGTAATGATGATAGTCAAGTGACGAGCACAGCTCCAGGAAAGGAGAGGGGACTGGACCTCGGCCAGATAGCATGGCAGTCTAATGTGATCATTTGGGAGGTGTAGATCCTCTTCTCAGAGCTAACCCGAACCTTTAGACAGTCGGTCAGGTGTCTTGGTCTACTGCACAGAGGCACTGCAAAACATGTCTTACTTTTAAACAAGTGGGAAAATATGCTTGTTTCCAATACAATTAAACTTGTTTCAAGACTTTCCTTGAACCAAGTCGAGTGGCGTGCCTTACTGTATTTAAAGGTAAAGGCACTTGTTTTAGATTTAAGATTTTAAGGCTGCATTCACACTGCAGCTCAAAGTGTCCCAATTCAGATTTGTCCCCTCTCGTTTGACACAGATCTGATGTTTTCTAATCAGCAAAAAGCTGCATGGAGTCGCATTTTTTCACTTCTGATCGGGACACATGGATGAAACTGGATCCCGAGGAATGAAACCCTTATGTAACTTGTATTTTAACAGTAAAATTGGAATTTGTCAGCATTGCCATGACATTTATCTGAGACAGTTATCATAATGTTGTCAGCTTGGCTAGCGTTAGCGTTGTGCAAGCCAAATAGCAACTTGGTATTTGGGGAGACGCCTCAATTCAGTCAAAACTCAAAGGCACATAACCAAACAAATGTGTTAGAAACAAGATGGAGAAGAGTAGCTATGAAAACGAATATCACATCTATTGTTTGGTGTCAGTTCATATTGGTATTGAATATGGATTATATCCTAGAATATATGAACAGTCATCCAAAAAAAATCACATATGAGCAGCAACTTGGAACTGAGCACAAGATTAAATGACTTTTTAAAATGTTTTACTGCAGTGAGTCCAGGACCTTGGGGCAGCTCCCACCCTCTCCATAGAAACTGTGTTCATCCCTGGTCAAGGTTATCTGTAGCCGGTACGTGGTCATTAGCAGGAAGAGCGCTATCATCGACAAAGCTGATATAATGAATCATTTGGAGTGCTGAATATACAACAGCAGGACAAGAGGGACCTGACGAGCCAGGCCTGATTGCATTGGTTTGTATTCAATTCAAGGCCGAACAAAACCCTGTGTGTCACAGATGATCTAGATTTAGTTACCTGCATGATAAATAGTAGTTAGTAACTAACTAACTGATAGTTAGTCTGTTGACTTCAGACAGACAATATACAGAATAGATGTTTAGCTTTGGTTCACCTACGATGTAAAAATACAGTTGGAAGGGAATCCATAAGCTGGCTGAGTGTTGACGCTGCTAACAGGACTTTTCTGCTTTTACTCTCCTTTTGCATCACAACGATCCTCATATCAGCTTTACAGCCAGTGAGAGTTGAGAATATCTTTACCTCTTATTTTCCTCAGGCCTGTTGTTGTTCTGACATGCCTTAGGTGGATGTGCGGTGGACTTCGTCACTTTGATTTCACCTTCAGCCTAAAAGACAAATAAAACATGTTTACTTCCACAAAATTCCTCTATTGGCGTTGTGGTGCAGGATGTAGCAGAAGCCACATGGAGGATTAATAGTACCAGGCTGACGTCTGGCGCTGCAGCAGCACCACCTGTCTCTCTTTATTGACACTATAAAGAGTTCCTTTATTACATTTTGAGTGCGAAATGGCTGATACACGTTGGCACAAACAAACATCTCCGAAAACACCCTGAAGTCACATCAGAGAGAAACGTAGGAGATTTTCTTCAAAGAGAATTCTTAGATTTTGGTGTTAATGCCACAGTAGAGGACTGTGGTGGTACAGGTCATGAAGCTTCTCCATCTGCTGCTCTCAACACCCGGTGTCAGGTAGGTCTTTACCGGGAGAAACCCTCTGGAGACAGGAAGTGATGCGTTTTACGTTTCAACAGAAGAAGAACTGGGTAGTTAGCATGAGCAGCGATAGCCACCGTGGCTGAACAGACAAAGAAAAGAGCGCCACCTACAGGAACTCAAACTCCATCAACAGGAAATCCAAGGAGAAAGACGTCACAGTACTGGACACACTGTTTGATTGACAGGTGATCAGGTTTTATTTGAGGTATTCCACTGCCGTTCTCATTCAAGACAACTTAAATTGAGGATTCATCGTCAAGACAAATGGCTGTTGATGGGATCAAACCTGTGACACCAACGGACTCTCTCTAGCCACTAGGTCATACTAGGTCATAGGTCAGTTTGATGATAGCCCTGTGACATTTGCTCTGTAATTCAATAAATCATCATCTGTTATGTTTTACTGCCTGGAAACATCGATGATTAAAGGTGCAGTTTCCAGGCTGACTTTGTTTTATTGAATGTGAGTCGAAGATGAAATATTCTTCATAGTTGAACTGTCAGATGACCATCTGGTTGTATGGCAGACCAACAGGGTACCAGGACAGATACAGCCCATCAGTGGTGGCTCATATAAGCTACAATTTAAAGGGGAGGTTAATCTGGTGTTCTTCAGGTTTATTACACTACTTCTACTATCTATCTATGTATAATAGACGAGGAGATTATTAGTGCTGCATACGAAGCTGAATTATGGGTAAGCAGAGCGAGTTATTTGAGACAGAGTGCTTTGTTATGATCACTGGAGAGCAGGCGGACTTGATCATTGTTTATCTGAAATGAATTATTGATTACCATGTAGCCTAGGCGTCACTGACTAATTCCTTGTTTTTTCCCAGCTTGCACACACAGCTCCTCGCCTCAAACCACACACACTGCAACACTTGCAGGAAACAACGGGTTGGTTGATTGTTCGATCCAGCGGTCCCTGTATTCTGCTGGGTCCAAATGCTCTGCAGGGGTAATGCCTTGCTCTATCCATTGAGCTACTCAGAAGCAGTACGTCAGCTGTTACCTGTCCCATCATCATCATCATCTTTTACCATTGCCAGGAGCAAGACCCCACGTGTGAATACACTCTAGAAGAAACCATCTAGATGACATGCCAGCAGCGTAAAGACACGCTTGGATGGAGCATTATAATAATGCAGTTTAGCAGGTTAAGTAGGTCACATTTTCCATCCCTGCAACAGCCAATCCCTGCTGAAGTGTCCCTGACCTCTGACCCCTGTGGTGAAATGTGTACACGTGGGTCTCAGAGGGATAAGTGGAGAAACAAATTCATAATCACAATATGTAAGATGGAAATTGAGGAGGTCTCAATCTGCAATATCCTTTTTTTCATCCAGTCTCCATCTTTGTCTCCCAGCCTCACTGTGGTGTGGAGTTTGAGTTCCTGTAGGTGGCGCTCTTTTCTTTGTCTGTTCAGCCACGGTGGCTATCGCTGCTCACGGTAACTACCCAGTTCTTCTTCTGTTGAAACGTAAAACGCATCACTTCCTGTCTCCAGAGG
This sequence comes from Hoplostethus atlanticus, assembly GCA_034670405.1. Taxonomy (NCBI): domain Eukaryota; kingdom Metazoa; phylum Chordata; class Actinopteri; order Trachichthyiformes; family Trachichthyidae; genus Hoplostethus; species Hoplostethus atlanticus. The sequence goes on along the minus strand of JAXDDX010000111.1, from coordinate 919,152 downwards.
GTTTCTCCCGGTAAAGACCTACCTGACACCGGGTGTTGAGAGCAGCAGATGGAGAAGCTTCATGATGGTGGAGGTTGATGATGTTGAGGTCCAGAGATCAGACAGAGGAGAGACAGAGATTTAAAGGAAAATGTCTTAGATTTTGGTTTTGTCATGAATGATGTTTACATTCAGCCGGCATGCTTACTGTGCATCCATGTGTATGTAGTGAATGTGCCACATGACACTGAGGAGTAGCTACCATTAAAGAGCTATGCATCATACACATTGAAGCCATGCCCTTATTTTAAAATCAACCATGAATCACAGTCATTGTATTGGAGGACAAGACACCTCTGTGTTGGTTCACATTAAGGTCAGAGCTGCTTTTTGGTTTTGCTTTCCAGCTGAATAGCGTTAATACGATTCATTTTCTGGAACAGGATCTCTTTATTTGGAAGGCCTGGGAGTTATATTGGCTTACATTGTATGATACCGGAATATGGTTATTTTCTACACAACGGCAGTGTGATGTAAGTATGTGTCTTGTAAGCTGATGTGGGCTGGGGACACCTGAATAAATATCAATATAATAGTGTACAATAGTTGGACATTTTTGAGCCCAAATACATTTCTAAAAGACAAAATATAAAAATAAGGTTTTTGGAACTTTTCTTAATCCATCATAATCAAAATTCCAGTTAAATACATGTCCTTACACAATTCCTTCTAATAGGCCAAAACATCTGACACAGTTTATCTCTCATTCAAGGAGATCAATGCAGGATTACGACAAACAGAAACAAACTCTCTTGCCATATTTTCCTGTTAACACTTTTCTCTCATAACTTTATAAGCATTTTTGTTCAAAAAGTGAATCCTTTTTAATTCAGTTTGTATCTGGATGAAGGCACAATAATAACCCTCAACAGACTAAAAACAAGCTCATGAAAACAAAAAAAACAAAACTGTACCTGTACTTTCTACTGGCCTACACCTGTGGACACGCCCACTTTTTGCCACACCCACCAGGGGTTTGTCTGCAGCAGTTAACCAAGCCAACCAGCTAGTTCTGTACGTGGACGTACCTTCGGCATGGTGAGGACCAAGTGGCCGGTGGTCTGGGACCTCTTGGCGGTGGAGCTGTCAGGCTTCACCTCAGCCGGCAGAACCAGCTGAAATATCTGCAGTGTAAATAATTCACAACATTAATTAGCAAGATTAATGCCACAATCTGCCAGCGACACTGTCCCAGTGTGTCAAATGACTTTAATCATTAGCGGGCCTTTTTATAGGCACACTTTCCAGAAAGACTTAGGAGAGTTACCAGAATAGCTCAGAGTGAGCGTACTGGCCATCAATCACTGGGACTAAATTCTATAAAACCAAACGATGAAATAATCGGTCATAAAATAAGACTCTTTGGATTTTCACACTAATTTCATTTTACACTGAGGGAATCTAAGGGAGTCACCCTAACTACAGGCCTCCTCCAGCTTCTCTGCAGGCCCTTTGGCTGTCAGTTGCCACGTTGCTGTAAGGTGGACTTGATATACACAACCCACCGACTCCACCAATCAATTCCCCCCGCTCCCCTATACCAGTTCATATTAAGAAGGAATTTTAAAGGCCTCTGCCCTGCACAGGTTGATGTATCACTGCATAAATCACCCCGAGTCCAATCAGGCTGACCCTTGGCATAAAACAGCCATCCATAAATACAGCGTGAAGTGGTGCCATGACATTCAGGAGTCTGTCGAACTGCGAGTGGAGAGGGCTGGAGAATTCCCAAACTGCGAGGCTTCTTTATTTCTAATGTGTTTACTGAAGGGTGAAGAGGGGAACACGAACAATAAAAAGCCAAAAAACTAAATTACACTTCCTGGATTTACAGCTGGCCAAACAGCTGTTTAATCAGGCTTAAAGGTCGCTCTCGCCTGTTTGTGGGAGATTAAAAGCCTCAACACATTTCCTCCATGGCGCTGATGACAATATGTCTGGACTGGAGATTAACTCAGACTGACATGTAGGACCACGCCTCCCTTCACGGTGAACCAGAGAGTTCTACTCCAACTCATGGTAGAAAATGACCACCATCCAAATACGAGTCAATTTCTTCTGCAACTTCCAAGACTTGTCTCCTCTACCAGCCAACCCACCTCTGTTCATACGTCCTATCCTACTCCAAAGATCTAGTTGGCTGGTTACACAGGCAAAGTGGCTTTACCAGCTACTGTGGCTCATGGGCAAAAAACTTGATCTCCTGCCCTGGACGGCTGCCATTTTGGAAAAAGTTTGAAGTTCACAGCTGGGTAATTACTTGACACCAGATGTAATAAATTGTCTCCATAAAGTTCTAGCAGGGTGTTTCACAGTATCAAAGTCAAAAACAAGTTGGAGGATTCAGCACCTTTTATTTGCAGTAACTGTGAAATCAGTTTCGCTCTTCCCCGTCACCTCGGCAGCTTCATGAATTCAAAGCAGCAATCACATGAATCACTCGGCAATGTTGACATATCACCACCTTAGGAGGCCGTTAATAACAAGAGGGACGCCATGCTCTCACTTCAAAAGCTGAGAGAGACAGCAGGAAAAGAGAAGAGGTTTTACCACCTGCTTCAGTATTTGGTACTGCTGAACATCTAAATTGGATGATTTAGTACGATGACCAGATCCTTTCAGTATTTGGAGGACAAAAGGCTGAAGAACTTTCAACATTTTAGCGCTAAAATACATTTTCATGTGTAGAAACATGAGAGACTGTTCTTGTTTTGACACTGAGCTGTGAAGGGCTGGGGGGCTTGTTGCACCTCACAAGTCATACCGCCTGATAAACATTGCCAGTCTGCCTTTGCTAAGAGTGTAATGCTAGCAGAGCTGGGTGCCTGCAGTCAGCCTGGCAGAGCGCCTGCTGCTGCCTGCAGTCTGTAGGAGAATCTCTAGGACTTGTCAGCACCATCAACACCCTCAGCAACACTGAGAATCACTACCTTACATGTTTCTGCAGGAATGAAAACCCACACAAGCCCCTGCAATACATGGAGATATCATGCTAACTAACAACATATAAGCAATGTCATGTTAACACACAGAAACATGAAGTCTAATTCTAAATAACCAAAATGCCACGCTGTCTCAGAGCTTCTTGCTAACTCGCGGCCTAGAGGTTAGAGACACTGACGTGACTGGAAGGTTGCCAGTTTGAATCCCCAGACTGGTTGGTAAAACATGGATGGGGAACATCAACTATTGGCAAGGTGCCCGACACTTGGCCAACAGACTGTGGTTGTACTGGGCATCTCCCAGTGGCCAACAGACTGTGGTTGTACTGGGCAGCTCCCAGTGGCCAACAGACTGTGGTTGTACTGGGCAGCTCCCAGTGGCCAACAGACTGTGGTTGTACTGGGCAGCTCCCAGTGGCCAACAGACTGTGGTTGTACTGGGCAGCTCCCAGTGGCCAACAGACTGTGGTTGTACTGGGCAGCTCCCAGTGGCCAACAGACTGTACTGGGCAGTACTGAAAAAAATAAAAACCTCACCACCAAATCACCACAATACATTAAGATCTCACTATTCTGTTATGAGTCTGTTCTCCAAAGGCACAATGGAGGGAATTTTCAAAATAAAAGTTCTCAGACATTGATTTAAGGTATATTTCACTGGGGGCAGAAAGACTATGCCAAAACGTAATCAGGACAAAATGTATACTAAATATAAAGTCAATAAAGATGTAAGATCCACGTGTCAAAACCACCGCCACTGCCCTTTAAGATGTGAAACATCATGAATAAATGTGTCTGTTGGAAACCAGACATGCTCATTCTAATGCTTTCATAAATGATGTGTTAACAACACTGACGTTCCAAATGCCTCAACGTACCTTTCCTTTGACATTCACTCTGGCATACGTTGGTTGAACATCCACATCCAGCAAGGAGGTATCCATATGTCTGAGGGGAATTAGGGACATGAAGTTCAGTTTATATGAAAAGATACAGGCAGTATCTGCACTGAGTGTATACAATACCATAAGGGATGTAAGATTCATTATGAACCCCAAGATGTTTTATAATAAGCAGACAGTTTCCATTCAACCATGTCTACACATGGCTACAGGACAACGAATGTTCCCTGCATGCATTCAAACTGATGTTCATTTGTGATTTATATATTACAGATGTATAAGACACAAATACAGTTTTATAAATCAGGAATAAACTTCATGTTGAGGCCCAAGTGTTTGGATCTGTCCTACCTGAACACTGCCAGGTCCAGGACAACGGTGTTGCTGTCCTGGTCTTCAGTCAGAGAGAACTCCAGCCTGTGGAGTGATACAGAGAGATGCAGGAGTGCACTATATCACCAATATGACTGTCAGAAGGCCATGCTGCTCACTAACTGTGCACAATGAGTGGAACGTGTGCCTGATAGCGCTGGTAAAAAAAAATCACACTTCTTTGTGCATGTCATGGTCATGCATCTGTAAGTATTATTATATATATTATTTTGGCTACATAATATTTATCTGTGGGCAAATTGATTAAGTAAATACTTTAAATAGTACTATTAGTTTTGTTTCTAAGTAATATTCCTTTAGAGTAGCAACAATACATCCAGTACATTAAGTTTATTTCTTTTCAGGTTGGTAATAATGGAAATGATACGGTTTCCACTGTTGTCACCAATGCAACAATAAACCTCACTGGCCCATCTCCCCACTGCTGGAAAGTGATACATCATATAAAGCATACATATCATGACCAGAGTGTACCCACAGCTCAAATTACAAATGAAATCAGCCGTGTTTTAAGGCCTTGACCTCCGCGGCCTTGCACTGGATATAAACCCATGGCTAATGGAGGGAGAGCGGGGTGGCCCTCGGCTATCAGGTTACCACCCCACGCTCTGTAGCACTCTGCCGGCAGACAGAGCCATCCAGCACCAGAGATCAAAAGCGAAGGCCACTAATGTACCTACCAATCACGCCTCGGCCGGCAGCTTTTACCTGCCTCGCTGACCGGGCGCTATAGCCCGGCGTCGACGGCGTAGCATGAGGTAATCGAGAGCCTCAGAGGAAGAAACATTACAGTTATGAAGTATTGTGAAGGGAAACTGTGAGAGAAAGAAGTTGTGACCCTTTTTTATTTTTTTACACAAAATGGAGCGGTTGATTGGCCGGGTTTCGCTGCTCTGAGAACAGCACTAGGACCAAGTATGTTACCGAGTGGAACAGTCCATTTCCATCACAGTCAATCATAGCTGGTAATACTGTTGGGGTATTACAGAGCGACAGTGTTCAGTAAAACCTGGGGACCTGAACTGGTCCTACTATGGCTAAGGCACAAGTTTCTATGTTGAGCATTGAAAACAAAAGATTCTGAAATTCAATCTGTGATAAAACAACACTGAAAAAAAGCCCACCCTGTCAATAATGTTACTATATTGATGTGTCTCTTGCTATGTACAGCCTGTTATATTATTGTAGAAGTATAATTTGTAGTATTAGTAAATAATAAAAAGCTTTAATACTATCAATTGAATGTTTAATTATTTTGTTTAAATGACTAAATAAGTTAAATTACTAATATTATACAGCATTGTTTTTCATTATATATATATATATGGATATATATATAGTTAGGGTAGGGTTGGGTAGGGTTGGGTTGGGTAGGGTAGGGTTGGGTAGGGTTGGGTTGGGTAGGGTAGGGTTGGGTAGGATTGGGTTGGGAAAAGTTTGGGTTGGGTAGGTTTGGATAGGGTTGGGTTGGGTAGAGTTGGGTTGGGTAGAGTTGGAGAGGGTAGAGTTGGGTAGGATAGGGTTGGGTTGGGTAGGGTTGGGTTGGGTTGGGTAGGGTAGAGTTGGAGAGGGTTGGGTAGGGTAGGGTAGGGTTGGGTTGGGTTGGGTAGGGTAGAGTTGGAGAGGGTAGAGTTGGGTAGGGTAGGGTTGGGTTGGGTAGAGTTGGAGAGGGTAGGGTTGGGTAGGAGAGGGTAGAGTTGGGTAGGGTAGGGTTGGGTTGGGTTGGGTAGGGTAGAGTTGGAGAGGGTTGGGTTGGGTTGGAGAGGGTTGGGTTGGGTAGGGTTGGGTTGGGTTGGAGAGGGTAGGGTTGGGTAGGAGAGGGTAGAGTTGGGTAGGGTAGGGTTGGGTTGGGTTGGGTAGGGTAGAGTTGGAGAGGGTTGGGTAGGGTTGGAGAGGCGCTGTGTGACTCTCAATACGTACTTGGCTTCGTTGACATTCATGACCCGTCCGTCAGGAGTGATCAGAGTCCTTGGAGGCTTCGGCTTCTTCTCTCTCTCCCTACAGGGAAATATCAAAGTGTGAACAGGGTACAGTGTGTGTTTCTCTATGTGTGTGTGTGTGTGTGAAGTCTAGTGAGTGACTGATGACGGGGCCAGATAGGTGGCCTTTGGTGTGAAGGTGAGAGCCACCACTCCTCCAGGAGCATCCAATTAAGAATGTACTGCACATACAATGAACTCCACCTCTAAAGTGGCTTTCTCCCAGGACGCTGCTCTAAACCCATTATTTCCAATGGCTTGTGGCGCACATGAAGTGATTTTCGCTGTGCCAAGCAAAGTGTGGGCGTGGCGCTGCATTCAGCTCTGTGCCCTTGGGCCCACATTCAACCAGGCTGAACTTCTGCGGAGCTCGTGATGAAACCCTCGCGCATTCAATAGAATCAAGGGAAGCAGCTGGCCAGGAAGGGAAAGAAAATGGAGGAGGAATTGATTCTAGCAGTATCAGGATTTCAAGAATTATACAACACACATCTGAAGGGGCCTCCAAAGCTCTACCCTGAAAGCATTTTTCTAACCAGTGGGCAGACCAGTGGACATACATGCAGCGGTGTACATCTAGCAAGAGAACTTCTGGAAACCTCTTCCTATTTTTACAATCCATCCAAACATCTACAGTTAATATTAAGCTAGTTTAGAGGTTTTGCCGCTTTGTTGATGAATATAGTCCTTAACCCCCAACTGTTCCAGTAGAGCTGCTTACGGCCAACACTAGAAGACAGTATGAGTTTTGATGAAAAAGAGCATACATCTTCCCTGGGGAAATACAGACTACACAAAAGCTCCAAAATGACTAGTTGCAAGAAGGTATGAGTCTAAAAATATTCCATTGTGGAACATAATTATATTATATCAGTTCCATTGGAGCTGATCGTACGTTGTACATTTTGTGTATTTTTAAACTTTCCAGTCTGAACCCAGACCTCCAACCACGAGTCAGAGGTTTTACTGTATGACAGATGCTGATGCTGTACTTTACATTACCATCCACCGTACAACCAATCACCCCATTAACCACATGAACTAGGACATGACAAAAGCATAAGCAGAGGAAACACTTTCTGAGCACACACACACTTCAAATGCATCCACCCATTAAGTCCACTGAGCAGCAGATGAATGGGTGGCTGGTCGAGGTGGCCTGTGGAGGGTTGACCATCAGGACCTATCAGCCATGCTGGAGAAGAGCATGATAACATGTTAGACAGGCAGCTGGGTACCGCCCTCAATCATCTGAACCTTCAGGTCAGCGATGTTGAGTCTGTCATTAGAGTAGTGGGTTGAGGAGAGACCCATAATGATAATAAGTGGTCTTGTGAAGCCTGATGGGTAGAGCAAGGCACTAACACTGCCAGGGTTAATGGTTCCATCACCACTGATCTGTGAGATCTGTGAGATTTATCTACTCTCCATCACTTCCTGTCTCCAGAGGGTTTCGCCCAGGAAAGACCTACCTGACACCGGGTGTTTAGAGCAGCAGATGGAGAAGCTTCATGATGGTAGAGGTTGATGACTAGCTGCATTTACACATCTCTGTGTTGCGATACAGCACCCCCCCCCCCCACCCCCCACCACCACCACCAGTGCCAGGCTCCAGTTGGTCGCCAGCCGGTTTTCATCCTCCACAAATGGAGGAGCAGTTTATACTCCGGGGGAAGTTTCCTGCTCTTCATGGGATGTAATTAGAACCCCATGAATCGCTGAATACTTTTATGCAATTGGAGCCACCGCCAAGGTCCATTTGGTTTCTGTTAATTGTCTAATAAAAGCTTCAAATTTACAAATGAGTCTCTCCTAATTGAACATTTTTTAGTGCCAGGAAAAACTACTTTGTCTGCTGGTTACAGTGGCCAGAGAATCTGCTGAGGTTTAGAATAGAATAAGACTGCAAATGATGGTTGGTTACCTGTAGACTAACTTCCCAGCAACTTTCACCATTTTAGCCTATTAGATTTTTAGAAAACAACAGGACTCCTAATGATGGTTGTTGGCTGACAGAGTAGACCAGCTTACCAACCACAGAGAAAATTTCCCACCCCTGGTTTTAGTGTGTGGAATGAATGGGCAGTCAGGAAGGGAGGAAGATAGTGTGTATGTGTGTGTGTGGGGGGGTGAGTCGGCATGAGACTGAGGGAGAGTATTCATTTCAAAAGATTCGGAGATCAAACTTTGAGGCACAGAGAGAGCACTCCATCACCCTAACTCCTGACATAAAGACCAGCCTCTAATGCCATCTTTCACCGTTCCCCTGCCACCATCTCGCGCGCTACCATCTCTCATCCTCTTTTTCATTGCAAGCCATACACTCTTGACTCGTCAAGGTCAGAGTGTGGCACTCTGAACTATAAAACCTCCTCCTGCTGGTCAAAAACTTTTTTTTTTGGATGGGGCATTTATCAAACCGCTGAGTCAGCAACATCAGCAATGACAGCTCCACCGGAGGCTTCTATGGAGTCCAGGCCTGAGGACGATGTGTTCAGACAGTATAGAGGGCTTTCAGGTGACGTAACATGCCTCGGCAGCCATATTGGAGGTCCTCAGCAACAATAGCTGTGAACAGCATGGTTGCATTTTAAAATGTACAACTTGTCCGTCTCAAAAGAATTGAATCTTCATGGTTCATTTCTGTCTGTTTCTACTGAACTGATCATTTCATCACTGATCCATCTGATTGATTTAGTGTTTAGATCATGTAGCTTGTTAGCTAGCTAACCATAGTATCTGGTCAGCTAACCATCACTGTCTTGTTGTTAACACATCTGGTTAGCACACTAGCTAACGTATCTAGTAGAAGCTAGCGTTAGCAGTGGCTAGTAGTCCCATGTTAACAGTAACTAAGTTAGCCTGCTGGCTAGTTCGTTCTATTTCAATACACGACGCTATCATTACCTGAAGTTTATCATTCAATATCTCCAACACGTTGAGGATCCCGTCCATAATAGTTATTTTGTCAACCAAGGACTTTTGGATGTTATCTACTGTCCATAGTAAAATACCATAATTTGCTTTAATTCTGTGTTATCAATCATTTTAGAAGAATAGGTGTCACCTTCCTTATTTATTCTCATTTTGGAAGGAAGCTCCTCAAAGAAACATTCAACAATACTGGATGTTTTCATCGAATGCTCTAAATCCCCATCCGTCTCATCCATGCACATCGATTAACAAAGTCCTCAACCGTAAGGCAGGGAGGAGTTAAACCTTTTTAAATTCAGTGCTGCAGATCGTGTGTTGGATCTGCTGTTCGTCTGGAACAGAGCAGCCATTACCCACAGCAGCATCCCCTAGCTGACCTTATCACAAGATCCACCTCAGGAGCAGGAAATTCATCTTTCCTGACAATCCAGTGAAGGCACGACTGCATGCATCAAGTCACCGTGCTCTGACAGCCGTGTATGGGGAGATGGTAAAAACGGCAACACCGTATCGCCCTGGCTTTATGCTTGGACAGCATGTAGGCCTCGTCTTTTTTGTGATATGGATTAGGAAGTGGACTGTCACCGCTTGGCTTTTTAGCCATCAGACTTGTAATCCTTCAAATCATGCTTGCTCATGGGTGTACCCCGACTTCCTGTAGGTGGTCAGGGTTAAGGATGTGGTTTCTGCTCCTATATACAGATAAGAGCAATAAAAGACATCATGCAAATAAAACAAGGCAAATAAACTACCATTACAATGCAGGGTTATAAAAGTGTGTTTTTATCAGCGGCAGGGAGCTAGGTGGAGGTTGTTACGTAACGTTGGGGTTCTGATAGCAACAGCTCGTGACTTGAGCTTGGACGGTTAAAGAGCTTCATCAGCAGGTCTGACAGGAGGATCTGGACCACGGGGAGAAAAGTTCCATGATACTGAAGTCATGTGAGTCACTGCTTTAAAAGTAATCAATAAGATCAACAGAGATGGGAGTAATATGCTTTCTCCTACTGGATCTAGTCAGAAGCCTAGCAGCTGCAGGTGGGGGGTTAGGGGTTCAATTCCCTGTGCAGCTCAACGGGTAGAGCAAGGCACTGATGCTGGCATGGTTAGGGGTTGGATTCCCACTGGAGCTGCTAATACTTTAAATGTATTCCCTCTTGATGCACTAAACCGACGATGCTCATTTTCTTTGCATCAGTAAGAACAAAACGCCATTTATGTCTCTGCTAGATCTTGAACTGGCAGGTTTTGCCTCTAGCAGCGAACATATACAACCTACTTTGTGGAATAAGCTCACTGGTGAGTTTGGTAAAGATTCTTAGTGAATAAAATAACACAAGTACTTTCAGTGTTCATCCAATAGGAATCCTGTTGTTAACGTCATGGTATATGGTATTCAACTCATCCATGTGTCTAGCCTGGGAGAACACAATGCACAGATGTGTTGAATCCAGTGCAGGAGGTGTCCAGACAAGTGTTGGGGAGGCAGGGGACAGAAGGCTGATTATACTGAGACCCCCCCCACCACCCCAAACACTTCAAAGGCACTTCCTGTATGACGTCCTGCAGCCAAGACTGTTGGTACCTTCACCTCAAATAACCAACACCTCAGCACACTGCAAGACAAAACACTGACTAGTTCAGTTCACTTTCTGTCCACGTTGTTTCCTGAGATCAACCAACACACCGTGACACAGCACTATGTCTCTAACACCACAGTCTAGGTATAACTACGCTGCTCAGCTAATCGGGACTGGGGCTCCAGGTGTTATGAGAATTGAATTCCCTGAGTCAGAGCTGTGTCTGACTCAGGGTCACAAGACAAACAAAACTTGCTAACTCACCTTACAACCAAGGTGCATGAACTACAACAAGTGAGAAAGGAAGAATACATTCAGAGACCAACAGATGTTCATTGGTACAGAAAACCCCAGAAAACCCAAGAGCATCTCAATCTAACTCTCAGGTCCTAAGGTCCTTTATTCAACGCTCCATGTCCCCAAGTGTCCGCCCTGCTGAAGTGTCCTTGAGCACAGCACTAAATCCCTGCCAGGTCAACCCTGACCTCGGAGGGGGACAGGAGAAAAGACGAATTCCCCCTAAGGGATTAGTATCACAACAGAGAAGGATGATCTGGGCAGAGAGACCCACCCAGCTCTCTCCTCAGTCTGACAGCCACTACCCAGAAGGCCCTGTGGAGGGGAGGTGCTAGTCTTACATCCAAGAGGTTAGTCTACTCCACAGGTAACATCCAACATCTGAAGGTCCTATTCTATTCAAAAATATAGTTGGCTGGTTAACTAGTGAGTCATTTCCTGCTCTGATAGTGATCTTGTTCACATCGGTTGTAACTGATCAATAACTAATAACAGATTTGATCAACGTCTTGATTTTATCTGTCCATGCTGCTGTCCCTGGCTAGTAACTGATATAACTAGAGTGAGAAAGAAAGTGTGTGTGTGTGTGTTGTGAGAGAGAGAGGAAGCACAGTTTGCAGCAGAGGTGCAACACACACACCCAATTAGCACCCTGGCCAGCGGGTCACCTGTAGGGTGAGCACTAATTAACGGCATGGGGGGAAATTAATTAGGCCTGATCCTCCCTGGTCCCGCCTCCCACTCACTGACAACCAATCGGAAACACACTGGGGTTTGATTCCCACTGATTGGTGCACAAACATTACATTACATTCCAGTCATTTATCAGATGCTTTTATCCAAAGTTGAATAAGTGCATTCAACAGAACTACTAGTCACTAGAAATCAGAAGTGCATTTCCTTCCTAAACATCATCAAAGAGCAGAACCAGTGCTAAAGTAAAAGATCAATAAGTTAACTACCTACTTTTATTAAACAAATGAGACAAATAAGTGAATCAAATAAACAAGAACTAATAAACAAGAACTTAGACAAATAAGTGAAGACAAATAGGCTGTCCTGACATCAGTGGGGAGTCCAGTCGCCTCGAGGCAGCAGAGCGAAGTGGTCGGGCGGGGGTGTAAGGCTTGACCATAGCCTGGAGGTAAGAAGGAGCTGTTCCTTTCACTGCCCTATAGGCTAGCACCAGGGTCTTGAACTGGATGAGCTGCTACAGGGAGCCAGTGTAGAGAACGGAGAAGGGTAGTTGTATGGGAGAACTTGGGGCGGTTGAACACCAGACAAGCTGCAGCTTTCTGAACAAGCTCCAGAGGTCTGATGGTAGACGCCGGGTCAGCAAGGAGGGAGTTGACAAGAGCCTGGATGAGCACCTGCACCGTCTCGTCAGAATCCTCCTGATGGTGTAGAGGAGGAATCTGCAGGAGCGTGTCACTGATGCGACAAACGTCTTACAGTCGACTGGCTTGGGGGGGGGGCGGCGGCCCTGTGGTTAGAGAAGCACGCTACGAACCAGAAGCTCACCGGTTTGAATCCCTGAACCGGCTGGGAACATCGGCGCAAGGCAGCAACCTCCTTCCCCCTGTAACTCCACCCAGCTGATTTTCTCTTGAATCCCCCTACTGTCACATGTTGGTCTAATAGAAGTGTGTGTTAATGTCAGGTCATGATTCATGTTTACTTCTATCCAGCACTCAGTTTCCTCAGGTGGATGGTTGAGATAGCAGCATCACCTAGACCACATGACCTGTAGCCTCGGCACGTTTGAAAGATTAATGGAAAACAGGTTTAGACCGAGTATCTAAATTGGCGTATCGAGGTGTTGGAGGTGGCAGCAGGCTGGCCCGAGTGATCGACCCGTAACCAGAAGGTCTCAGGTTCAATCCCTGCAACAGCCATCGTGTGTCCTGTTGAAGTGTCATTGAGCAGGAAACTGAACCAGAGCGTCGGATAAATCTGACGGAAACGCTTTAACAACAAACTAATAGGACGTCATCGGCTCAAATGATGTTGTAGTGACTTAGTGGCTAAGATAGTAAACTGCACTATTACAAAGTTAGTGAAATCCAACACCAAGCTCCTGAGATGTGTTAGCCTGCTGTGCTAGTGATGCTAAAGGGGTAAGAAACCTCGCAGCTGCTGCAGAGAGCATGGACCAGAAGGAAACAACATTCAGCTTCTCCTCCTCTTTGACAAAGATTTAATATTAAAACCCAAAGTATGAGTTCCTATGTTGATGTTAACTCCCTGCCTCTAATGTCATTTGCCACCAAAACCATCTAAACCCGCTGATATCAACTACATCTCTGGTACCAAAGTGGAGCAGTGACTGTTTTCTATCCATCCTGGTTAATTGTGTTTTTATCAGAACGATGAGAGCTTCCAGGTCAGACGTGGACTCACTCAGGCTGAAGGTGTGGAAGCCCCTGGTGGCTTACTGAAGTTAATAAGGTCAGGTTCAGGAACCCTCGTCATTAGAGAAACCGCCTGCGGTGGCTTTCCTCCAGAGTTGTTTATTGATCACTCTTCTATACATACACGGAGGCTGATTAACATTTGATTAAAAGCACTGCAGGCCCAGAGGAGCAGAGAGATGAGATGATGACGGGTGAGAGAGGACGAGGGGAAACATACATGAACATACAAGATCTGTTATCTTCATGGAAACTGTTATTGACTTTCATGCCAATAAAGGAAGTTACACTGACTAGAAAGGAGAAAGAGACGTAGAAAGTCTTGGTCAGGTCTGCAGCACAACGTTATCAAATCTACTTCCTCTGGGCTTCCTACACAACGAGACCACACCACTCTGGAGCTCAACACTGGTCGACACTACAACTACAAAAGCACCTACAATACTACTACAGGACTACAAGAGTTATTTTTCCATATTTTGGTGAATTTCCCAAACTTTCCAAGACCAGGAAGTCATTTTCCAGACTTTTCCAGACCTACAAATGCTACATTTCTCCAGACAGGAAGTTAGCGATCACTTCATTTTGCTCTGCTGGATTCACGCAATTCAACTAGTCTGAAACAAAACAAGTTGATATCATCAGTGTCTTAAAGAGCTGACACCAAGAGTTTCATCAGTCTGGTTTCAGTGGAGAGTTTTGGTGTCCATGATGGTCTCAATGTTTCAGAGGATTCTGGAGGAAACACTGAACCCCTTTAATTGTTTGTCATGAAAATGGTCAAATACTGAACATCAGTGTAGCGTTGTCGAATGAAAACCTTCATATCATGTCAGTATTAGGGTACATGGTGAGAGCACTTACGTCTCTTTGGCCCTCCTCTTCTCCTCCAGGTGGCGGTGAGCCTCCAGGCGAGACTCGGGGGTGAAGGAACACGGCGTCTCCCAGAACTCCTTCTCAGAATCTGGACTCGTCTTCGTCTCCTCCTCCTCCTCCTCCTCCTCCTCCACCGCCTGGTTCTCCTTGTTGTCCTCCCACCCTGGACTGCAGCTTCATGAGAAAGAAGATTTGTCAAGCTTCGGCGCTGGCTCCAGGTCAGTGACTTGGTGTACGCTGTAATACTTCAGGTGCAGATTCACTTCATTTTTTGTTTTCTGATCAGTGTTTTACATTCCTGCTCCTTACAGTACATTTTGATATTTAGAAACTTTTCATTCAATTATTTTTGAAAGCATCTTAGATTTTTAGACATACTGTATGAAGACTTTCCAAGCGTAGGAGCCCTGAGTAAAGGACATGGCTTAAAGGTAAATCTCTTGAAAGTGTAGTTAAGGATATAGGAGAATAAGCTTCAATTCAGAGATCACAATCCTATTCACAATCATTATAGATATTGAAGAGGTCAAGGGTCGGAGCAGTAGCACCCTGACAATATCCCTGTGACTGTAGACACAGGAATGCTAGAGGATGCTATGAAAGGAGAGAGATGGAGTCTCTGTGTTTCTACCTACACTCTGCCTGGTTTGTTTTCTTTCTTCTCTCCTCCTCCTCTTCCTCCTCCTGCTGCCTCCCTCTGGGCCTCCTCCTTGTCCTTGGCTCTCCTCCTCAGGTATTCCTGCTCCTGCTGCTGGATTCTCCTCCTCACCTCCTCCAGTCCCTGACCGGCCCGGATCCTCTCCGACCGGCTGATCTCAGTCCCGTCCAGCCACTGTGGACAGACACCAGCGTCCAGTGGGTCAAAACTTTAAATCTGGATCAGAATCAAACTGTTCTTATAAAACCTCTTTTCTACAATCCAGGATCAGAAATCAAAAACTAAATTCTCAGATTGGCTCTTTCTGATCCGGACTTCAACTAGACTATCCTGCCATCTGCTGGACAAATGACGTTACAGCATGTTAGGCCAAAAGACAGGAGTGAACTAGATGAAAAGGTACACAAGACAGTTTGTATGTTGAACACCACTGAGTGGTTACGGTACCTTGAGTTGGGGCAGGGAGGCCACCACATACTGCCTGTAGCCCTCAAACTCAGAGCAGGGGTTCCCCACCAGGAACAGCTCTCTGAGGTGGACGTTGTGTTGCAGCGACGCCACGCTGCTCAGCCGCCCCACAAAGTTCACCGTCAAATCCAACTTCTGGAGGCTCTCACAGCCTGGCGCCAGGAAATGGAACAACATGCAAGAGACTTAAATCATGGCTTCATTTCAGGCAGAACTAAACTGTAATTTCATCAAAGTGCTGTGGTCCCATTACTTCACATTAATATTGCTTATTTATAACGCAGCGTTAATTCATCAGCGTCTCAATAAATCTAACAATGTTTTTATTAAGTATCCAGAAAACAATGTTTGAGCTCTGCATCTAGAACCAGAACTGGGACCAGAACAGGGGCAGATGTAGAACCCAAGCTAAAAAAAAACCCACAACAATTACATGAATTCACAAAGTAAACACTGTATTTTATACACATTTGCTCATATCTAACTCTGAGCAATTACCGTTTGAATTCAACATACTGACCCTCAAGACCTTCAATGACTTCAATGTTGTTCAACGCCACATTCAAATACTCCAGCTTCTTCAGGCGACCAAGGTTTTCTGTGGGGGGGGAAAGAGGACTGCTTCTAAAACTTGTGAAAGTGGAAACTTTCTGTTACGTCCAATTAGTCAGAGGAAGAGAAAGGTCACCTATCCTGGGAATCAGGTTGTTCTGCAGGTAGAGGATCCTCAGCTCCCTGCACCACCGCCCAACGTGCTCAATCCTCTCAATGTCCTGCTGATGTAAAGAGACTTCCTCCAGGGAGAAGATCTCACCGTCGTTGTGCTCGGCCCGCCGCCGCACCATGTCCTCTGTGACTGTATGAACACACACACACACACACACACACGTTTATTTCATGTGTATATTGTTAGCTGTCATTTGAAGCACTTCGTAAACTTTTTTTATTAAAAAGTGCTTCAAATAAAGTTTATTAGTATTAGTAATAGTAGTAGTATTAATAGGAGTGGTAGTAGTAGTAGTGGAAATATTACTAGTAGCAGTAGTAGCAGTATTAATAGTAGTAGTAGCAGTATTAATAGTAGTAGAAGTAGTAGTAGCAGTATTATAGTAGTAGTAGTAGCAGTATTAATAGTAGTAGTACCAGTATTATATTAGTAGTAGCAGTATTAATAGTAGTAGTAGCAGCAGTATTAATAGTAGTAGTAGCAGTATTAATAGTAGTAGTACCAGTATTATATTAGTAGTAGCAGTATTAATAGTAGTAGTAGCAGCAGTATTAATAGTAGTAGTAGCAGTATTAATAGTAGTAGTACCAGTATTATATTAGTAGTAGCAGTATTAATAGTAGTAGTACCAGTATTATATTAGTAGTAGCGGTATTATAGTAGTAGTAGCAGTATTAATAGTAGTAGTACCAGTATTATAGTAGTAGTAGCAGTATTTATAGTAGTAGTAGCAGCAGTATTATAGTAGTAGAAGTAATACAATAGTAACGTTAGTATAAACCATTAGCTATAGCTTTAGCCTTGCCGTCTTTCAGTGGTGATCCGTTATTAAACCATTAGCTGGATGCCTGGCTAGCTAACATTCCCTTCACTAACATCCACCACCTCTAACTGTGACTACCGTTATTAGATCGCGTTAACTAGCATTAACTTACTAAAGTTAAATTAGCAAACGTTAACTAAGTTTTACGTTTAACGGCACTGTTCGGAAGTTAACGTAAAACGCACAGTTAGCTTCCAAAACTGCTAATTTAATATCAATTTAACAGTTAAACGTATACATGTATAATTTCCAGCAAGCACAGATTACTAGCTACAGGAAAAACTAGGAACATTTTCTGGTGTTTCTTTTACTAACTTAAGTTTTGAACTTACTGTAAACCATCTTTCGGTTGTTGTCAAGCGTTGCTGTAGAAACCACACTGATGGTGCCTTCTAGTACTGTAGGAAATACCAAGATTACGAGTTGAGCTTCAACTGAACAAGCTAACAAAGTGGTAAATATGACTGGGAAACAGAATATAATGATGGGATATAATAAATGGGAAAGTGGGAATTACACCCTAGCAACCATCTAGTAAACCATAGCCACCACCAAGTATACCCTAGCAACCATGTAGTACACATTACCAACAACATTGAAACATCCTAACCACATAGTACACCTTAGAAATAACGTAATACACCCTAGCAACCACACAGTACATCCTTGCAACTACCTAGTACACCTTAGCAATCCCATTGAAACTCTACTGTATAATACTATATAACATGCTATTACTACTGCTGCTACTATCTTTTGATTGTCATACATTTGTTTTGAATAATAATTAATACATGAAAATTCTAAAAATCTAGGTATATGCAATATATAGCAAATGAGAAGAATATGATAGTATAAAAAAAATATGTGAATTTATGTATACAGCCTGTACAAAATGTGCATCAAATTTACAGATACTATTATAGTCTATTAAACCTTCTGCCGCTGCAGCTCAAAGTAGCTATTTGCCGTTTGATTTCTGAAATGAAACAATAGTCACCAAGAAAACTATTTTGGTTTCCATTTCCATTCCACAAAATTGCAATAAGGAGTTTACGATGAGCACATGAAGGTAGCAGTAATACGCGGCCAGTCGAAGAGGAAGGGGGTCTTTTATTTTGAAAGTCTGATGCGGAAATTGCCTTGCCGACCAGGAGCAGGAGGAGGAGACACCCGACCAACAACAAATAACAACGAGTCGCCGCAGCATCCACCTCGGTATCACCGCTCGGGTTAAATGACGAGCTAAACTCGTCTAGCCAGCTAGCCACTCATTTCTCTCTCTTTTGAACGCACCGTGTTAGCTAATGTCAAGTTAATTCACACCTAGGCGATAGTTCTCGTTTCACAATTATTCACAATGACGAATTACAAGGCGTTTCATTCTCAACTGACGTCCATCATGGAGGCACTGACCAAAGCGGCCGTGGCAGAGATCTGTGAGCTGGTGGATGACAGCTACGCCGTTTTACAGCTGGAAATATCTCGAAGTCACAAAGAGAACGAAACGCTGAGGAGAAAACTGGAGCTGATCGAGACGATAATCGCCCGGGGACACCGAGGGAACATCACTATGTTGGATTACAACGGGCACGAGGCCGGGGGGTTCGTGGATTTCACTGTCGGTAAGTTGAGGACCGTTTTCCACGCCGCGCCGGAGGGGATCCAGCTCATCATTTGCATTGTATTGGTGCCATCGCTGGTGGCAGGAAGTGTCCCCTATCGCCCGGGTTCCCCTGGCCCCGACACGAGCCGCTCGCCCTGTACGCCAAGGTCCATTCAGAAATCAGTCGATGTAATGTTTCCTTGCCGGGTAAAGGTGCACCCCCTACAAAATGTGACTCTGTACCTTTAACCGACTCGCTAGGACCTACTTTTCAGTTCGGCATGCATATAATGAGTCACGCACCGCTTATTTAAATAAAATGTAAACTTTTTGTCAACGGGTTCGTCCGTTATTCCCAAAGACTTCTGCACCCAAACACACCGTGGTGGGCGGTAGCGACTAGCACGGACCGATTCTACAAATTGACACTTTATTGAAATTAATGCTCCTTGCCGGATTAAATGTATGCCGACTTGGAGAATAGATCCTATTGATTCAGAATCGGTCTTGAGTCACAGGTTATGGTGTGTGTACCTTTGCCGGTAAGTGATGCAACGTTAAATTAACAGGTTGTTGAACGCAGCGCCGTTGTTTTGCGTATGGAGAGAAACGCAGGTATCAGGGATTCGACCCCCCACCGTTTTCACACCAAGGACCCCAAATAGATCCACATTAGACCAAAGACTCCGGTTTGATGACTTCTGGCCCAAAGGAACCCCAGAAGAGAAGTTTGGTATTGTTAAATATGACTTGGTACTTACTTGTCTTAGCCCTGATCCAGGACCCTTGTATGGGAGCCGAACAATTCAAAAGCCTGAGCAAAGTAGACACCACATACCCAGTTAGTAGACACCAGATACCCAGTTAGTAGACACCACATGTCCAGTTCTCTCATAAGTGGTGTCTACTAACTGGGTATGTGGCGTCTACTAACTGGACATGTGGCGTCTACTAACTGGGTATGTGGCGTCTACTAACTGGGTATGTGGCGTCTACTAACTGGGTATGTGGCGTCTACTAACTGGACATGTGGCGTCTACTAACTGGGTATGTGGCGTCTACTAACTGGGTATGTGGCGTCTACTAACTGGGTATGTGGCGTCTACTAACTGGGTATGTGGCGTCTACTAACTGGGTATGTGGCGTCTACTAACTGGGTATGTGGCGTCTACTAACTGGGTATGTGGCGTCTACTAACTGGGTATGTGGCGTCTACTAACTGGGTATGTGGTGTCTACTAACTGGGTATGTGGTGTCTACTAACTGGGTATGTGGCGTCTACTAACTGGGTATGTGGCGTCTACTAACTGGCTGCTCACTAGTGGTCGAAAGGTTCTCTTCTTTACGGGTTTTGATTCTGATAAAGTTTGGATAAATATATGATGTAATATGACCTTCTAGACGTCATTGGGCTGGTCTGTGATGTCTCTTTTCTTACTTTTGAAACTGCACTGCAGTTCCAACATCTTGGAGCAGACATTTTAAATTGACTGATGATCGCTACAAGAATACTCGATTTGGTCACGGTAATAAAAGGTCACCCACCCAGTCTACCTTTCGAGCTTGCCGGCTTTCGTAGGGGAAAAAGTCAATGGAGCAGGACCAGTAAAAGACCCATATGATGAAAGATCCCCCAAGGGTCCTGGATCAGGCTTTACCTGTCATGCTGCAGGAGGGGAGACGACAACAGTAAATAACATTGAAGCCTATGATGTCATCACTCATCCTTACACATTCTCCCATTGGCCTAAAGTCTAATCAGGGCAATAACAGTGAAGTCAAACATTTCGCTGGGGGGACCCACTGACACGTTCTCAGGGACCCTCGGTGGTCCCTGGACCCCACATTGGGAACCGTCGTTGTAACGTATTGTCCGCTGTCTTCTGTTTTCGGCCAGAGCGTACCTTGACGACGGCGGTGGGCGCCAAGCAGCCGAAAGCCAGCCTCAAAAAGACTGGCAGGGTCCTGGCTGTCGAGGCAGCAGAGATGACCCCCGTGACCAAAGAGGTAAAGAGGTTTCCTGTTGTCATGTGAATAAACTTACCTGACAAAAACTAAAAAGGTGCCCTCTGTGTTCTCTCGCTGTAGCTTTCCCATTAGTGTTGAAGGTGTTTGTCATTTCCTGTTACTGCACATTAGACCATCAGGAGTGCAACCACTCTGAGTAGACCATTAGCGGTACGACCCTGACAGCTAGTAGTTAGTGTATTAGTGTGTTATGATTTTGTTCCTGAGTAACATACTGTACATTGTGTTGCTTTTATTATGGAGACCATTACACACAGTTTGGTTTTCTACAGGTGAGTTTGCCGTTAACTGAGGAGGAACCGGATGATCCAGACGTTGTTTTGATCAAGGAGGAAACCGCGGGGGAGGAGGCGAACCGTACCGGCGCCGCCGACGAGCTGCTTCTCAACGAGGACGGTAAGGGAGGAGTCACACCGCGATGTCATGTTGGTGATCCAGGAGTTAAAGCTTCTTCTACTTACACCAGAGTCCAACTTACCACGGCAAAACAGGTCATTGCGTACCAGTTTGTGTGTAATCGCCACGGCTTCGTACTGTTCGTTTATTTACACTCCAGTAGAGGGCACGATGACAAGCCTCCAAACCATTCGTCTTGAAAGGTCGACCACCAGAGAACGGACGCAAGGAAATGGAAAAGGAAATTGAGCCGCTTTTCCACAAGGCACCACAACGGGTCATGTGATATTTTAGACCAATTGCAGGCGTGAAGAGTCGAAGTCAGTGTAGATTTCCTTTTGCCCGTATGATCCTGCCGAAACCCCTGAGTCGTTCTGGATAACCACGAGGGAAATGAGTGCCGATGTGAGGGTACACTCCAACCCTCACACCTCAGACAGCAACAATCCAAATAGAACATACATTCAATTAGATGAATTTATTTTGGGCGTCTATTTTATGTCACTTTTGCTGGTCTGACTGTTATTTTACGATGGGTCGTGCTGTTTGGTCTTTATGGTGTTGCTATCGTTTCTATAGATATTTCTGTGTCCATCTAAGCGTCATTTCAAGAACTTCAAAATAAGGGTTCTGTGAGACGTGCTCATGTAAAAAGTGCAAACTACAGACAAACTACAACGATTGTTTCTGGGTTTTTTAGTTCATGGGGTGCTTTTATTTTAAAATGGACAAGCTTGACACAAGTCTTTGTCTCAGGGGTCTTTTGTGTTTTTTGTGTGTATTGTTTTTATCGAATGTAAAATTACCTTGAAATGTTTCCTTACTGTGTAAACTCTTTGCTCACAGTTTGTTTCTCTCCAAGGAACGGAGGTGCATTCAGCAGAAGCAGACGACTGTGAAGAAGGGCCCTCCGGCATGACGATGTCCACCGCCGCCAACATGAGGCAGTGGGAACAGAACAGTGACGGACCCTCAGAGCAACTCGACCTTCAGGAACCGCACAACGAGCCGGGGTCTCCCAGCCCAGCAGGGGGCTCTGAAAACGACTCGGCAGAGGTTGTGTTTGACTTGGCCTCAGAATCGGACTCCGAAGCCTCCCCCGCCACCTTGACGCGAAAGCCCTTCCTCATCGGGTCGGGGGGAAGTCCCACCTCCCTCCCGGGGACCTTCGACCTGAAGCGGGGTGTGTCCATGATCAGTTCCCTCCCCTACGACATGGAGCTGGAGATGTGCTCGTCGTGGAACAACCAGGGTCTGCCAAGCATGGTACCCGTGCCACACCGGCCGTACCTCAAACCTGACCACAGGGTAGCGCACCTTGACAAAGAGTCCGACCTGAACGCACCTGGCTTCCCCTTGGCCTTGGGCCTGGGCGCGTCCAAGATGGACCCGTCGGACCTGAACAGGTACTGCAGGGACAGGCGCTTCATCTGCAGCTACTGTGGCAAATGCTTCACATCGTCGCGGAGCCTGGAGACGCATGTGCGCGTGCACACCGGGGAGCGCCCGTACAGCTGCGCCCAGTGCGGGAAGCGCTTCACACAGTCGGGTCACCTGAAGACACACCAGAGCGTCCACACCGGAGAGCGGCCGTTCGCCTGCGAGCACTGTGGCAAAAGATTCGCCGGGAAGCAGAACCTGAGGATACATCAGCAGAAGCACCATCCCATCGACCAGGGAATGGCTCCTCTGTAGCTCGTTGGGTAGAGCAAGGCACCGACACTGCCAGGGTTGGCGGTTCCTCTGGGGCCGGCCATGCCGAACATGTATGCACTCATGGTACTGTAAGGCGCTTTGGGTAAAAGCGTCCACCAAATGGCGATGAGCTAGAAGCTCTGATGGACCAGAACCTTACTGCTGTTACAATACATGGAATTTAAATTGACCTTTTTTTTAAGTTCAAGGCCTTTTGCAGATCTTTTGGAAGAACGAGTGCTTTTAATTAGAAAATGGTAAATAGTGATGACACTTCTTTTGTTAGGCCTTACATTTTAACCATCTTAACTGCCTTGGTAGGTACCCTGGTTTGTTTTACTCAAGACAAAGCGTAATGGGACTACGACCTGATACTGAGCAATTCTTACCTCAAAGAACGTGGACCGTTTTGGGTCCGCTTCAATACTTTAGGCTAGAGTACGACTACCTGGTGACAAAATATCTTGTAGTGAGCTGTACACCCATAAGAAGCATGTGAATGTTCGTCGGTTGGTGTATAGGCCAGCAGTACCTAACATTAAAAAGTGTGCAATCTTGGATGAACGTTGGGTTTCATTCGTTGTACATCTCTTCAAACCAGACATGCAACACCCAGATTCTCTAAAGGTCTGCAGGGAAGAGCCTGCTGCATCACCAAGATGACCAAACCAGAAAGCCATGCTGTTCACTAACCTGCACAATGACTAAAAAACAAACTCTCTGTGATCCTGCCATGGTCTTCCTGTAAAATATATGTGTGTATGAAAATTGAGATTGAACCCGATTCATTAGCACTTTGCAACACCAAACTACTGTAGCGCATGTGAGACCTCTGACAGGTGATGTGGAGAAAAAACGGTTGCTATCGACGCTGGCATCGTTGCCAGGAAGTCAGGAAGAGGCTTTTCTACCTTGGTGGATTCGTTTTACAGCTGAAGAAATTTGCACTTGCAGTTGGTGATGAAGAGGGCAGTCTGAGGGCTTGTTTGTGCCGCAGCTTGATTTGCACACATTTCATAGTGAATCAGACAAAAGAAGTGTGCTCTTGGCTGAGGTCCAAAATGTGCACATTGCTCTCAACACTCAACAGTCTGGACTGTGTTTTTGATGAACACAGATCTGCAAAGTCTAGAAAGTGGATCAATTCCAGGTCTAACCCTTTAATAATTGATTAAGAATAAGCCTTGAAAGTATGAAAGTATGACTACCCATCTGTAGATCTTCAAATCCAGTCAAGATGTTTTAAGTGTTGACAGTCGAGTAGAAAGTTGAGTAGAGCTCAGCCGTGGATCAGCTAACTAAGCTCCTGGCAGAATGCACTGAAAGGGACGAACCAGACAAACCCTCAGCAAACAGGAGAGCACCGACAACCACGCGAAAGACTTCCAGCAATAAGACACTCAATATAAATACAAGTTCAGTTGCATTTTATTTCCGGATCTATAACTGATAAAACACAGATGATAAACAGATGAAGACAAAGAGGAAATAGTTGTAAATGCGTGAATGAGAAATAAGGAACATAAAAGAGCGAGGGGATGCAGAAGAGGATCCAGGTCCATGATAAATACCCAGTTCAGTCACGTTACTACAGCGGTGGGTTTTTAATAGACACGTCAGATAGAGGCGCAGCACGACGGCCCAGAAAACCCAGCGGCGGTTTGTACCCGTTTTTCTTTTCCTATGGACGGTGTAGCTCGCTGGGTAGAGCGAGGTACTAATACTGGCCAGCGTTCGTGGTTTCATTCCCTCGGAGCCACCCATGCTAAAAATGTACCCACTTGTGGTAACGGTTAGGCACTTTGGAAAACAAGCGTCCACCAAATGTGATGTTTATCCAAATCTCTCTCTCTCTCTCTCTCTCTCTCTCTCTCTCTCTCTCTCTCTCTCTCTCTCCTCCCCCCCCCCCCCCCCCCCCCCGCTGGCTGGCACTGATTCCACTACTGTCCAAGAAACGCACACACACTTTACGAGAGCCGTACAATAACAGCAGGGCCAGAGGATGTACACACTCATTCATTCACTCCAAGCTTGCCCAGGCTGTAGAATATGACTGCACCATTTATTGAATCACAATATTGAATTGTGCAGTTTTATTCCTCAGCAGACATTGTGTTTCACATGGTCCTGTGAACAGGTCTCTGGCCTTCACATCTTTCATTGTGTTTCATTTCATCTGAATCTCATTTCTGCACCGCCTACATGTTGTGAAAATGTCGTGCCCACATATATACTTTATTTCAGGCAGTTCATAACACCATTGCAATATTCAGCAAAATATTTGAAGAATATTATGTTTTTGGTCAATTTGCAGCAGTAGCCATGTGGTTAGGTTGAGTTGGCTCAGGGCCTCATGTTTCAAATACAGCCCATCACCACAAGTGATGGCAAAACCTATTGAAACTGATATTGTCTTGATGTTCATCCCTCAACCCATCCAGTTATCCTCACAATGCATTCAAAACAACGAGAGCCAAGCACCTCCATGAGCTACCCAGTAGGGCAGCCATGGCCACACAATAAGGGTGTGAACGGACTGGGGAATGTCCATGAAGTTATTGGCTGATGGTAAATTGGCACACATTCAAAACGTGTGGTCATTATGAGCAAATAACGGTAATAACTGAGCCGCTGACCACCGTTAACACCCAGTCAACATGAACTTCAGCAGAAGTCTGCTGGGCTGTTTTCTTCCAGATATCCCCCTTTTGTAGTGCATGGCGGGTCTTCAAAAGAAATATGCCCCTTACATTAGATGAAACTTTGATTCCTGTGAGGAAATTGG
The DNA here is from genome assembly GCA_034670405.1 of Hoplostethus atlanticus. Classification (NCBI taxonomy): domain Eukaryota; kingdom Metazoa; phylum Chordata; class Actinopteri; order Trachichthyiformes; family Trachichthyidae; genus Hoplostethus; species Hoplostethus atlanticus. The sequence goes on along the minus strand of JAXDDX010000111.1, from coordinate 893,613 downwards.
GGTTGTTGCTGCAGCAGAGAATAGGAAATAGGTAAAACAGGTAGCATGCATCACTAGCTATTCATATTATCAGGTGTGCAGATGGGAAAACAAACAAAAATACTACAATACAGAAACGTGTCCAGATGTACAAATATGAACTGTAAGCTATTCACATTATCATGGTCAGATGTACAGATGGACATGCATGCATACCGTGCAGCGAGTAAGCAGTGAGACTGTGGCACCTGCCCTCCTTCCTCCTGTGAACGCCAATATCTCTCATTCACAACAATCCCAGATGTTAAATTTAACGAACTCTTATTGTGAAATCAGCTGGGTAATTCCGGAAGTGCGAGTCGAAAGGAGAACAAAACCACGTCTCTTCTTCCTTTGTCGTCGAGAGACGGGCAGGCTTCATGTCCAAACAGATTTAGTCAGCGGCAGTAATTCGACAGCATCGTCCGTTTCAAACACGGTTGATGCCTTCGGTGTCGTGATTTCCTGGAGTCTGATCTCGGTTCGGTTCGGTTCGGTTTCGAAGCGGAATGGCCGTTATGAACACCCAAGCTTTGCACGAGCAGCTGTCCATCATCATGGGGGCGTTGACCAAAGCGGCCGTGGCGGAGATCTGCGAAGTCGTCGATGAAGGTTACGTGGTTCTGCAGATGGAAATAACGAGGAGTCACAAGGAAAACGAGGACTTAAAGAAGAAACTGCACCTCATCGAGTCCATAATAGTCCGGGGGAACGGGGGGAAGGCGGCAGCCGAGACGGTGGCGCTTCAGGCGGAAGGCTGCCAGCAACCGGATGGCACCCGGCCGGACGATGATGGAGGAGTGACCGCTGGAGGAGACGGAGCTGCCGTGACTGTACGGGAGGTAACCAGCACCTGGCCGTTACCTGCATTCACAGATGTAACAGATTCCTCCGGTCACGGAAAGTCACGGAATACAGGAGTGTGTTTTCCAGGCCTTGCAAGGTTATGGGACCGTAGAATAGTCTTGGAAAAGTCATGGACTGTGTTATATGTCGTGGGGTAGTTTTGAAAACATCATGGAGTTTGATCAGCAAATAAGGAACCCTTACAATTATTGAGCCACACACAACAAATGTGGTTTTAACATGGTTATAAGGCTTTCTCACTGGTCATTTAATAAGGAGATGGGTGACATTGGAGCAGATACAGTCACCTAACAGATCAATTATACAATATTGATCACATGGCTCTAGGTTATTCCTGATTGGAGGACCTGACCCAGTGTTAACCGTCCTGTCATATTATCATCCGTATTGAACTGTTAGGTGTGTATTTATTGTGTGTTTCACAAAGGCTTCAGCCAATCACAGCTAAGGACTGAACAGCTTCATATCTCATCTATCTCCATGTCTTCTTTTCATTATTACGTTATTAATGAATACTTTTTTCCAGCTTCCAGATGTGGTGTTGATCAAGGACGAAGACTCAGACAGTAACGACAGCTATGAGGAAGGTGGGTATAAAAGGCTTACAGTGCTTGGTGTTATTGTGCAGCTCAGTGGGTAGCAGACCGCATCTTAGAGGTCACCGGGGTCAAGTTTATATCTCCTCTCAGAATGATTTCAGGGGGTCTTGTGAGTAGAGCAAGGCACTAATACCACCAAAGTAAGGGGTTCGACTCCCACTGGGACCAAACATGGTTAAAAAGAAAGTGTTCACTAAATGGCAGATCTTGTGGGTTGGCGTTAACAACATTTCTCTTCCTGTCAGGTACCAATACACCTGCTGATGGAGGGACGGGGGCGGCGCCGTCCAGAGAGACCGCCGCTTCAACACCGATCAGGAGTAAGAAGCGGCACTGGCCAGGAGAGGAGGACATCTGCCACGCTGAGAAGACGTCACCTGAGCACCTGAGGAGCCCAGCATCCAAACTCAGCGTTGGGAAACAGAAGAAGGCGGTTTCCCAGTACATCCTGGACTCTCCTCCCAGGGAGCCCGGCTGCTCCAGCCAGCTGGGCGGCGAGGAGAACGAAGCCGGGGAGTCAGTTTGCTCCTACTCCTCACAAATCGACCCAGATGTGCATTTGGTCCACCAGGAGTGTGCGCTGGTTCCTCCGGCGTCCAGCACAAACAGACAAGCGGCGTATTTCGGAGGCCACGGCGGAAGCGACGGCCCGGTCGAGGCTCAGTCTCCGTCCAGCAAAGGAGAGCTGGACCTCAGTTTGACGTGGACCAAACACTCGAAAAGCCAGATGGCCTTCGCGCAGTTTCACCAAAACGAAAGCATCGACAGCGACGCCTTCGGACTGAAGCTGATCAGCGTCTCGGGCTCCACCTCCACCGACTGCCACCTGTCTGAAAGCAGCAACTCGGCCTTTGAGTTTGAGGACGCAGACATGATGAACTTTTGGCCTCTACAGGGACCCGTCCGGCCGGCCTCAGCACTGCAACGGCCAGCTGAGCGCCAAAGGGAAGCGCTTCTTCTGCTCCCTCTGCAATAAGACGTACGCCACGTCTCAAAACCTGGACGTTCACATGCGGATCCACACCGGGGAGCGGCCCTTCACCTGCGCCCAGTGTGGCAAGAAGTTCACCCAGTCGGCCCACCTCAAGTCCCACCTGAGCGTGCACTCTGGAGAACGGCCTTACTCGTGCGCGCTCTGCTCCAAAAGCTTCATCGTGAAATACAGCCTCAAGCTACACATGAAGAAATGCCATCTGACATCTGTTAGTCAAGTAGTTTGAAAACTGAAGTGCATTAATCTTGTTGAAAATGCCTGAAAACGTCTTTTCCTCAAGGAGTTTATATTGAACAGTTTATTGGTACTAGTCTGTGCTCTTCAAACATGCCAGAACGACAGACAGTCTAGTGTAGAGTTATTTAAGAGCGGTTACTGGTTGTGTAATAAACATCCCTTGTGCATCCGACTGTAAATATAGTCTGTGTGTTGAAGGTGTACTCAGCAGTATTTAACCTAAAGGACGTACAAGAACGTGTTATGGTGCAAACTATAGTGTTCATTTGTCTTCAAGATTGAAGAAGCCGTGTTCTTCTTCACATAAATAGACATTTTAGTCTATTTTCCACTATTTATCCCCAAAGGAGATACTTCCCCCCCCCCCCCCCCCCCCAGGTCAGAGGTCGGCTACTGAACAGCATCCTGGAGCTGGTAGCGATTCAGTGTCTTGCTCGAGGACACTTAGCAGGATGCTCTCCTGGGGGCTTGAACCCTGGGCCTACAGCGCCACCTTGCTGCCCTGTCTACTGTCTTAAACATCAATGTACACAATACTCAAGCTTCAAGTCATGAGATCATGAGACGAGGAGTCATCAATGGACTAAATGGTTCGGTTCTTCTGAAGGCTTCCCTCCTGCTCTGGGAACTATTGTACCACCCAGTTGTACTGAGTGACCACACCTCTGGTTCCTCTGGTCTGACCGACCCTGGAGAAGTTGACTTTGTTATTTATATATTTTTATGAGATCCCATGACTCCCCAGCAGCTGGTTGATTGGTTGAGTTTTGGTAACCTGTCATCCCACCAGGTTAGAGAGTCCAAACCAACCTGGTTCCAGTCTGTCACTTGATCTACCATGATGGACTTGTCTGCTCTTCTCTGGTGTTCATACCAGTTAAGAACACATGAAGAAACATCTGGATAAACCGATGAGAACATGCTGGCTGTGAACGTAGCTTTAGTCTGATGTGTTCAGGTGCAGTAGGCTTGATTGTCCTGTCAGTGTCTACCTGTCCACTCACTGTAAATACCATGTTAAAGAGATTGACATTTTTATGAGATATTTGACCTATTCAACTTTAAATAAAACAGTTTAAATAATGGTTGTCTTGTTTTTCCATTATTATTATTACTACACTTGCCAGGTTCCTGTTCATAAACAGTGCTATACACTCTCCTCACCTTCGTCTTCGTCTTCCTTCAGGACTGATGTGATTTAGTTTCTATAATTGTCGTTTACATACTAAAATTGGAACCTGAGACCGACTCACTGAAACTCCTGGATCAAATCCCTTCACTCTTGTGTTCATTTGGAAGTTGTGTTCATTCCAAATGCCCACCGATGTACCAACGGGTCAGTCCTCACACCGCCAACACTAATAGCTTAATTGTGCACTCAAAGCTTGAGCACTAGAAATGGGTCAGAGGTAATACTCACCTGGTCTGAGCAACAATGGAAGCAAACATTGTAGAGAGGAAGAGAAAGACAAGGACAAAGGAGGAAGAGGACAAGACGGCTAATCTCAGATGACATCAGATGAGCCACCATGGGCTGAGGGAGTCCAGACAGAGTCCAGCCCAACCTGAGCCTCCTAGTACCGGTTTTAATTCAGTTGGGAATTAAACCACATACACAATATAAAACCACCTGCTGCCCCCCCGCCCGCTGCTGGCTGGTACCTTTGGGTTCCTTGTCACCTCCTTGACCTTGCTGTGATGTTTGCAGGCTCAATTTTCTCCATTTGCATCCAAGCTGTTGGACTGTAGACTGACGGAGGTCCAAATCCCTGGAGATGCCTCAACAACTCTTCGAGGTCTTCTGGCGTTTCTTTTGACCAGACAGCTTCCACTTCACCAGATCTCTTTTTGGAGAGCGGACTGTTGGTAACCAAACTTTGTGGGGTTTATATGACAGGACAGCTCGAGCCCACCTGACTGTCATCTCATTGATTGGGTCACCTGACCTCAATTACAAGTCATGAACAATGTGTTCAATTAAAACAAGTAAGAGTTCATGCTCGGTGTGTTATTTGTTGAATCACATTGTGTTAAAGTGTTTCTCTATTTGTATGACTCATCTGAAGATCGGACGTATTAGGAGACATTCATGCAGGACTGCAGCTCGTTCACAAACCTTTTCTCGCAACTGTGCGTGTGTTCTTGATCGTATGTGCGCATGCGTACTCTTAATACTTGGAATACTTTCGAGAATACCGAAGATGAGGGAGAAATTATTTGCACATGCGTACATTGGCGCATCGCCAGACACCGCCTCAAATCACTTCCTGGTTCGCCTCGGTACTGTTTACATCAGCGGAGAGGGAATCCCACATTAAGATTAGTTAAGTGGTCGCGTGAGATCGTCTTTGTTTTAAACGCTCGCGACATTAATTCGTCTATTAGGAGTTTTTATTTGAACACAAAATGTCCCCGGCCGTTGCCTTCCACACTCAGGTCGCCTCCATCATGGAGGTGCTGGCCAACGCCGCCGTGGCGGAGATCTGCGAGCTCATGGACGGCGGCTACTCGGTGCTGCAGCAGGAGATCTCGCGGAGCCGGAAGGAGAACGAGGCGCTGCGGAGGAAGCTGCGGCTCATGGAGCTCAAAGCCGCCCGCGCGAACGCTCTGCGAGCCGTCAGCACGGCCAGCTCCATCCTCGCGAGCAGCCGCGCTCGAGCTCAGCTGCCCGCACACCCGGGCAACGAACTGCGTAGGACACCTGGCGGTAAGCGACAACACCTGGTTTACTGACGGCTAACGTTACGCTAAACCGCTCCACAGTTCACTGACCGCCGCGTGCGTCCCGCTGTCTGGTGTGCGGAGGAAACGTCAAACTCCGTTAAAACATCCGTTAAATACAGGCGAGGGAAGAATGAGACTTACGGGGAAATCCACCGTCATTCTTTCTGCTTTTGGAAGAGTTCCTCACTGCTGACGCTGGTTACGTTAAACTCACTAGGTTAGGTTGTGGTGTGTTGACCTTCACAGGCTCCCAGAAGGTCACCACATGGTTTGTGAGTTGATTTGAGTGTTTCTGAGTGACTGCTGCTGCACATCGAGCATCACCCAGCAAAGCTCCATGTGATGGTTTCTGATAGAACTGGCGCCACCTGGTGGCACAAACACGTTACTCCTTGGTTACTGCAGACAACATAGTTTTGGTGGAAGCTTGTACATGATTGTACATGATGTTTCTTTATCTTGTAATAAGTCATTTCTTCTGGTGAAATGATGGATGTCTGTGGTAAGTATCTGTGTACCAGCCTGTACGTTATTGATATGCTTTATGTTTACTTGTTGTTGTCCCAGGGTTGGTGCTGCTGCCCAGGGGGCTCCACCCAGGTCCGGCCGCGGTGTGGAGCTGCCGAGCCGTCCGTTGATACCGGACAGAGAAAGGTGGGTGGAGATGAGTGGGCCAGGCTAGCACCACATAGTACATACCACAACATCAGGTTGTAGGCAAAGAGTTGCTGGTGTGACGCCCCCTTGGATATGAACCAACCAACCAAATGAGCAACTAATCTACATACTGCAGCGGTCAGTGCAGTATTGTGACGAGTCATTGGATAAATCAGGTCCAGTTTGTGATGAACCTCAGGGTCCTTTGGAAATGAGCTCCTGTGGAATGTCACTTTTAAGGTTTTCTGAAAATTTCAGGGATATTTTGGAAGTTCAGCTCCCATTCATTTGTACCCGATTACTGTTTTCCCTCCTTCTAGTCATCTCAGCCTGCAGTGGAACCGCCGAAGGTGAAAACCCCCGTTATCAAAGAGGAGAAGGAGGATGAGTCCTGGGCGAACCCCGAGCAGGACAGTGAGTAACCTTTCAGTAACATGACGGCTGGATGGACGGGCCGGGTTAAGTGCATCACATTCTGCACTGCTGTTTCTAAACGTGGCCGAAAACCTTTTCCTGCATTTCACTTCGCCAACCATTCAGCCTGTTACAGCCTAATAACGTACAAGTCACTGTTCCTCATGCTCAGTATCAGAATGGTATTATGGTATGTTATAAATGTAAGGTGTGGATGAGGCAGGGAGGGAGGAGTCTATGTACTCTGATTCATTTTCTGAAGAGTGTTTGTGCTGAAATGATTTTTCATGTTCAGTCATGTTGAAACATTGAGCTGAAAGAGATGAGATGAGATATTTTGCTGTCATGTTTTCCAGAAGCTTTTCGTCATGCTGTTGACGGACAGCCGAAGGAATCCACAACGGAGACAGAAGCGTCTCCCGCGGCAACCAAACAGGAAGTGGCAGAGCAGGACAGCGGCAGGTCTTGCCCATGGGCGAGCGGGGAGGTGAGCGCCACGCCGCTATCAGTACCTAAAAACCTGACGGCCAACAAGAGACCGGAAGACGCCGCTGGGCTACCGGAGCCGGTTGGCTACGACTGCATGATGTACGAGCTGCAGCTCCAACATGGCTCCCACGGTACCCAGAATCCTTCGAGTGAGGATCCTGGCTGCTCTTACTCGTTGAATACTAGCATTAGCATTTCAGCTCCCTCTGATACAGGCAGCAGCTTCCCCTTTGCCATCAGTGAAGCAACCCACCCTCTAACAGAGCACCAGCAACCTGCAGCTTTCCCAGACAACAGACAGAGGGCGCCATTGCCCGCGGACGAACCCCAAATTCCTGTCAGGAAAGAGCCGGCGCCTGTAGCTAATGCTTTCATAGTGAGGGAGGATTGGCAGTCGCAGTCCCAGGACAGCTTCAGCAGCGCTAGTAATTACAGCAGAGACGACTCCGGGGGGAAGTCGTTCGTCTGCACCTTCTGCGGGAAGACTCTGGCCTGCCTGAAGAACCTGAAGACGCACATGAGGGTTCACACCGGTGAGAAACCGTACGGCTGCGCGCTGTGCAGCAAGCACTTCTCTGACTCCAGCAACCTGAAGCGCCACCAGAGCGTCCACACCGGGGAGAAGCGCTACGGCTGCGTCCACTGTGGGAAGCGCTTCGCCCAGTCAGGATCCCTCAAGGTCCACATGAGCGTCCACACAGGATGCAAGCAGTTCCGCTGTCCGCACTGCGGCAGGACGTTCATCTCCGCCAACCACCTCCGCCGCCACATCAGCATCCACGGCGAGAAGCAGTTACCTCCCACGTTTCAGTGAGGTGCAGTCCTGCAGTACTAAAGCTGCCGGGGTTGGCGGTGCAATTCCCACGCTGAGAACGTATGCCTTCATGGTACTGTAACCAGGCGTTCACACTGTGAGCGACTGGGTTGATTCTGACCGATTGTGGGCGGGGCCAGAGGCTCTGATGTAACGGTTACAAAGTTTTGACCAAGAACAATTAGAAATGTATTTATACAAATCATGTTCTGTTGCTTTGGTATCGCCTTTCATAACGTTACATCATTGTGATGAGTTAGCACAGCTAGCTAGCTAGCGCTAATTAGGTAGCATTAACTGAAAATAAACAGAGAAATGACTTCAGATCTTCCCAACGATGAGCAAGCATCTTTTTTGAGACGTTTACTCCTGCAGAGAACTGGGAAGCAACTTGTGGTCCGTTTTGCACTTGACAGGTGCAACGTACAAAGGTGACACTATCTGGGGATCGAACCCACGACCCTGAGACTGAGAGTATCGACTGAGCTCTCCGGGCCGGACAGCAGAAATAGACAGAAATATTGATCATAAAACTAGATCACATCTGATTGGCTGCTGACTGACGATGACCGTGAAAAGCTGAGATGTGATTTGTTGAGCATCAGCCTCCCTGGAGGAGATGGTCGTGTTGCTCGCAGGGTGAAGGCGGGGCTTCCTGTTAGGGACCACCAGATGAAACCGCTGACCGGTAACAGCAGTGGAAGTGTTCAGAGGTACTGCAGGAGATGTTGATGTCCTTTAGGTTTGTTAGTATCGTCTGTGATCCCTTGTGCTGTTGAACTGCGGTGAGCATCACAAACCTGCTCTGGGTTTTAGAGTGAAGAGGTGAAGTTATTCTGGTTCTGGATCCACGTTCCCGTTCTGGTGAAAACGGTTCCACTGTTTGGTAATTGTCTGATATTTGAAAGGTTTTGTACCAACATGTGCATCCACTTTGGAAAACCGTTGGATATCATGTTAAGAATGAAAGGATCCATTTGTTTAATTCCAGGTGAACCAAAAGGTTCGACACAACTTCATCAACATCACCGAGACGAATCTGACCTTCATGTACTTGACAGATGAAACGATTCATTATTTATCTACAGTCATGTTTACATTTTGTCTTGACAGATGTTGATGTAATTTTATAATAAAGCCCATTGTCACGTCACAGGACTGATATCATATATATACTGTAGAAACAACACTAGTGACTTCAACTCTAAATGGATATGAAGAGATAGAAACACTTTCAGTCTTTACCGTCTTGTTTAATGGATGATAAACATTAACTTTCAAAATAAAATACACTTTCACAGAAACATCAGGAAATATCCAAAATACTGCAAAAATTAAATGTTAAAACACGACAACACTGTATCCATTCTGAACTGAAATGCATCGATCAATATCACATGGATCAGGATGATTCATCCTCCAACATGTTATTCATTATTATTGCTTATTTTTGAAAGCAAAGTCTTTAATAACATTTATCTTTTAACATTTTGAAATGAAACTCTTCAGAAGAGTCGGACTCATTTTGCCTCAGCGTTTAGATATGATTCATTTAAGGTTGAATTTTACAGTGCTTGTGAATAGCTGATTGACTATCAGTGATCAGTGATCAATGCATTTTCATACACTAGAAAACAAAACTAATAGTAAGTGCAAAAGAAGACAAGTAACACCTTTCCATGTTTGGAAATGAGTCAAAAGTACTATGTACAGTATCCATACCATAATAATAAAGGAGAGTAAATCCATATTAAATGTGACCAGGACTTCTCCGTCCTCCAGAGTCCGTTCCATATTTTCATTTCAACACCAAAAACATCATGGATGAAAAAAAAGTCTTTAAATGCCAAAACTGATACATTTATCTTTGATGCTTTCAAATGAAAAGCAACGAAACGTCCTGCAGAATAGCATCACAAGCTAATAGCAATATTGATCAGTTTTGGTTCATTGATAAAGTATTGGTCATGTAACACAATGTGGCACTTTGAGTGAATAAACTGAACTCAGATCAGAGGAGACGATCTGACGAACACCAACACCAAACACTCGGTACATTGACAAGATAAAGAGAATCAGCACACTTCATCTTAGTTCAGGTTTCCTAGAAGGCTTGTTGTAGTTTGAGGCCCAACATGATTGAAGCTGTACAGTACTTTTTTATTGGAACTTTTTTTCCAGCTAGCTGCCACGCTGCTTTTCCTGATGAAACATGTATTTCTCTTCCCTCCTGCAGGGATCACACAACTGGTTTATAAATATACTATAAAAATGTGCCTTTTCTCAGTCAGAGAGGACACAGGAAGTCAAAATCTACTGATAGATTATAGATTATCTCTCAGCTGCTCCCTGGAGTCTGAACCAAACCATTCTTACTGTTTGGTTTTACCTGCTTGCAGCGCCAGGCGGGCGGGGTTTACCACGTAGGGTTAGGGTTAGAGTATTTGAAAGTAAAGTTTGTATACAGTCTGTTTCACAAGTAGATATACGTTATTCTCAAAGTATAATTTGTAGTATTTATAAATGCTTAAATATTATAAATTGAATGTTGAATTTTGTAAAACTGACAATTCTAGTTTTGTTTCTCATTATTATCATTATTAGTAGTAGTAATATTGGTGGTATTAGTAGTAGTAGTATTATAAAAAATGAAATACCTACTTTTGAAACGCCTGGTATTTTCTGATTGACAGCTCATCTGACAACTTTCCTGACGCACTAGGCTCCACCCATCCGCCACGCCACGCAGGTTAAATCCACCAGGTCTGGTATCACTAGCTTCCTGTTTCACGTCCCTGTATTAAAGTTGATTATTGCTCCGTCCTGCTGCATCATGAAAGGCACTTCACACCTGAAGAGTTTTACTGCAAAACGCTGCATATCCACCCTGGAGCAGCTCAGTACCTCAGGGCTCGTCTCTCTTTATAATAGGAGGTGTTTCTTTTTTTAAATGGTGGATATTTCATTTTGAAACAAAACTCTTCATTCAGTTTCCTCAGGAAAAAAATGGCACTTTTATCTTTTACAGTTACAAATTCCAGGTAGATAAACTTCAAATGTTGTTGTACATTTGGTTTGGTTCAGAAGTCACAGCTCTTTGATATAAGTGAGGCGGTGCTGTGTCCCTCTGGACCCAAACAAGCCAAGACAAACTACTGACAAGAAGAAACAGATAAAAATCCATTAGTACATTTGGATGTTACATTTAATGTGAATATCAAAGTATTATTTTGTCTTTGATACCTGCTACTGCAGTGACCTGTTGTGTCACCAGGTTATAACACACAACAACCCACTGGTGGACGCTCGCATCATTGTGGATGTGAAAGGAGGTTAAAGGTCAAACTGTCAGCTCTCATGTGAGACATTTTAAACCATGTTGGAGGAGCTGAAGAACTACAACTACTGTCCACGTTTCACAACAGTCCAACAGCAACGTGTGTGTGTGTGTGTGTGTGTGTGTGTGTGTGTGTGTGAGAACATGTCTTCTTGCTCCGTTACTCGTTCCTCGACGTGATGTCCTGGAAAACAGAATTAGATAAAGTTAAGGTGGTGTCCTCCCTGCAGGTCGATGACCTCAGGTGAACTCTGACCTCTGAACTCTGAGCTGGTGACTCACCTCCGTCTTCGCCTTCCTCCACTCGCCCATCGGCCCCGACTTGGTAATGACTGAAAAACAGACCAGAGAACGGCTTCAACCGACTATCCAGCCTGTTCATATGATACTGATGTTTATAGACTGAATTGATCATTTTCATGCCAGAAATTTAAAGTATTCAGAGTTTTCTTCTCCTCAGGGTGAAAAGCCTCTGAAACATCTAGACCATCATGGACACTAAAACTCTCCACTGAAACCAGACTGATGAAACTCTTAGTGTCAGCAGCTCTTTAAGGCAGGGTGATGATATTTATGATATTTAATAATACATACATCAGCTTCTGGTCCTGTGATACTTACACATGAAGGTTGTGATGATGGTGAGGGCGGTAGCTGCGACGGTGCAGCCCCACAGCAGACACCTGCAGGGAGGAAACCTGATTGGTTCAAAAACACCTTTCACTGTCTTGTACTGTGTGATCCCTCCAGGCTGCCGTAGTCTTGTTGTTCACTAAGACGACTTAGAGGAGGATTACAGTCTCAGATCCTCCTCCTGTCAGATCTCATCAGTTCAGTTATTTAGTGATGAAGAGTTGTCCGCTTTCCCTCAACCTGCCTCGTCCACTTCTACTTAAGTAAGTGATTTACTACGTTTCCCAGAATGCCTTTCAACAACCTCCAGAAAAGGAGTGTAAACTTTTACATGTAGGTGCAGATGGAGATGGTGATAATATACTATAGCACCTGTCTGTCCTCTGTTATTCCTTACCTGGAATACATGGTGGTAAAGATGAAGATGGTGAAGATGAAGAGGAGAAGGGCCTTCGTCGTGGTTAACCCTGAAACACACGAATACGCTTCAGTCACCAACACATGATGAAATGACCAAAACCAGGAAATAAAATAAAGTGGAAGTAATTAAAGTGCAATACCAATATTGTGGTCAGGGTGGAAAGGTCTAGAAACCAGTAAGAACCATGATATCTGACGTTGCAGCTCACCTGTGTGCTCAGGTGAAGTCGGAGGACAGCAGCTATTGGCGTAGAAGGCTGAGGGAGGCGGGACCTCTGAGAGGCCACCCAGTGATTGGGTGAACCGCTCCTGTGATTGATAGATCTCAGAACAAATCTCCTCCTGGATGAGGGTCTGAGAGGGCGGGGCCACTTTGTCAGGAGGGGGCGGGACCTCAGTGTGGTCTGAAACAGCAGAGGGGCGGGGTTACGAAACACAAAGTTAGGATCAAATATATTTGAAAGGTTTCATTTCATAACCCTGTATGTCCCGAAGTCCATCAAACAATAAGAAACAGATTCAGAAACCAGAAAATTCTCTAATAAATTCTAATAAATGTCTGTATTTGAAAAAACTACATACATATTTGATAAAACTATATATCCCTTCTCAAAATAATTCAAATCAAATGTCAAAGTTTATGATGAACTAAAAGAAAAACACAACACAGTAAAAACACAATAAAAATAAAGATCATCTATGAATGAAATGTGATTTAAATCTGATCTGAAAACATTATATTAACACATATAATGACAACATTATAACAGCTGTCCCCAGACCAGCCTTCACCCACCATATGTGAAGCTGCAGCTGCTGTCCAGCTCAGTGCTGCTGATCTCAGGCCAGGACGGATCGGCCGCCGGGGCGTTGAAAACTCCTCTGAAGACTTTCTCATCCAACCACGACTGGCAGCTCTCCGTCACGTCGCTCAGCAGGCTGGCCAGAGAGCGCCGCGGACGCCGCCGACGCCGGAAGATCCTGAACAGAGAAATGAACATCAAACCTCAAAACGAACATCAAACCTCAAAACAAACATCAAACCTCAAAACAAACATCCATCCATCCATCCATCCATTTTCGACCGCTTATCCGGATCCAGGTCGCGGTGGCAGCAGGCTCAGCAGAGTATCCCAGACATCCCTTTCCCCAGCCACAGTCACCAGCTCATGCTGGGGGATCCCAAGGCGTTCCCAGGCCAGGCAGGATATATAATCCCTCCACCGGGTCCTGGGTCTGCCCCGAGGCCTCCTCCCCACTGGACGTGCCCTGAATACCTCCACAGGGAGGGCGTCCTGGAGGCATCCTAACCAGATGCCCGAACCACCTCAACTGGCTCCTCTCCACGCGAAGGAGCAGCGGCTCTACTCCGAGTCCCCCCCGGACATCCGAGCTCCTCACCCTATTCCTAAGGGTGAGTCCAGATATCCTACGAAGGAAACTAATTTCGGCCGCTTGTATTCGCGATCTTGTCCTTTCGGTCACTACCCAAAGCTCGTGGCCATAGGTGAGGGTTGGAACAAAGATTGCCTGGTAAATTGAGAGCTTCAAACATCAAACCTCAAAACCAACATCGAACCATCTGAGGACGAAGAAAAGACTTCCTGTGTCTTAAAGGTTTCCAAAGGTCAGCGAACAACCGCGGAAACTTTGAATTCAACTGAGACAAAATAAAAGCCCAAAGCTTCAAGTCAATGTTTGAGTCACCTTGTTAGCTCATCTACGTCATAACAAACATCCACTTCACAATAAAAGCCCATAGACAAAAAGCACTTTTATTTTATTTTATTGTTTTTTATATAAAAATCCAGTTACTTTTACTTCCTGGATAACTGAGTAAGAAACAGTTTAACTAGTTAACCACAACTTCTCTAGTGGAAGACTGGTTGTACTGGTCAGCTCCCAGTAGAACCAGTAGAGACTGTGGTCGTACTGGTCAGTTCTCCAGACTCCAGACGTAGGACTTGAGGAATTTACAGCGCTCTTAAACCGTCCTCACATGATAGGCTACAGAGCATGACCTCATCTCTGTGAACATGGGGGGTGTGTGTGTGTGTGTGTGTGTGTGTGTGTGTGTGTGTGTGGCTGACTAACACCTGTCAGCAGTCAGGCGCCACTCTTGAGAGTTGCGTAACCATGACATCATTTCAGCTCGTTGCTCCACAGAGTCTTCATCCTCCAATAGTATTTGTTGTATGTTGATCTTCAAAATGGCCTCCCTGTTTGGTCATGGGTCATTTTTGCAACAGTGTTTTTGAAATATTATCTCGTCTCTGGTCTCACCTGACGAGGTTCTCCTTGTAGGAGACGTTGGTCTTGGAGGGCGTGAGGGAGATGTTGCCGTCGTCGTCCCAGGAGAAGCTGTCCTCCGTCATCACGTAGTATCCGTTGGTGAGGAGGCGTGGCGACCGGCGGCAGCAGCAGGGGGCGCCGTCCGCCGAGGTAGAGGAGTAGCACACATAGGAGGAGTCAGGACAGAGGAGGGACCGGCCGAGGCTGAGGAGACGCAAGTCAATTATTAGGACACATTGAAACGGTCACAGTGAAGTTAGTGAGAAGCTGCTGAGGGAGACCACATGACCTGGACCGACCAATCACAACGAAGAGGAGGCCACTGATCAATTGAGATGATCGGGTGCAGTTTAACAAAGCCTTCTAAGGATTCACACTGTTGTGTTTTTTCAACCACATTTTGTTTGTATGATAAAAAGTGGGTTTGTTTTCACAGCAGCTGAAACTTCTCTACCCTGTCTCCACTCTCTTTGTTGTTGTTGACCAAACCCCAGCCTCCTCTTTGTTGTGATTGGCCTTAATCAAAGTAACATGATCGATATATGTTGTTTAATGACCATGTTTGAGCTCATAGCTCATAGTTAGCATTACATTACATTACAGGCATTTAGCAGACGCTTTTATCCAAAGCGACTTACAATAAGTGCATTCAACATAGGTAGGCAAGAAAACTACTAGCCACTAGAAATCGTAAGTGCATTTCCTTCCTAAACAAGCAACTAAGAGCATAACTAGTGTTAAGGTAAGAGTGCAATAAGTTAGATACCTACTATATCTTAAACAAATGAGACAAATGAGACAAATGACAAATAGAGAACAAGAGCTAAGACAAATAAGTGTATCAAATAAGAGCCAATAAAAAAGAGCTCATACAAATAATTGACGACAAATAGGCAAGCCTAAGAGGAAGGGTCAGGGTAGTGTTTCTAGAAGAGGAAGGGTCAGGGTAGTGTTTCTAGAAGAGGAAGGGTCAGGGTAGTGTTTCTTGAAGAGGAAGGGTCAGGGTAGTGCTTCTTGAAGAGGAAGGGTCAGGGTAGTGTTTCTAGAAGAGGAAGGGTCAGGGTAGTGTTTCCTGAAGAGGAAGGGTCAGGGTAGTGTTCCTTGAAGAGGAAGGGTCAGGGTAGTGTTTCTTGAAGAGGAAGGGTCAGGGTAGTGTTTCCTGAAGAGAAAGGGTCAGGGTAGTGTTTCTGGAAGAGGAAGGGTCAGGGTAGTGTTTCCTGAAGAGAAAGGGTCAGGGTAGTGTTCCTTGAAGAGGAAGGGTCAGGGTAGTGTTTCTGGAAGAGGAAGGGTCAGGGTAGTGTTTCTGGAAGAGGAAGGGTCAGGGTAGTGTTTCTAGAAGAGGAAGGGTCAGGGTAGTGTTTCTTGAAGAGGAAGGGTCAGGGTAGTGTTTCTAGAAGAGGAAGGGTCAGGGTAGTGTTTCTTGAAGAGGAAGGGTCAGGGTAGTGTTTCTTGAAGAGGAAGGGTCAGGGTAGTGTTTTGAAGAGGAAGGGTCAGGGTAGTGTTTCTTGAAGAGGAAGGGTCAGGGTAGTGTTTCAGGAAGAGGAAGGGTCAGGGTAGTGTTTCTAGAAGAGGAAGGGTCAGGGTAGTGTTTCTTGAAGAGGAAGGGTCAGGGTAGTGTTTCTTGAAGAGGAAGGGTCAGGGTAGTGTTTCTGGAGGAGGAAGGGTCAGGGTAGTGTTTCTTGAAGAGGAAGGGTCAGGGTAGTGTTTCTAGAAGAGGAAGGGTCAGGGTAGTGTTTCTAGAAGAGGAAGGGTCAGGGTAGTGTTTCTAGAAGAGGAAGGGTCAGGGTAGTGTTTCTTGAAGAGGAAGGGTCAGGGTAGTGTTTCTTGAAGAGGAAGGGTCAGGGTAGTGTTTCTGGAGGAGGAAGGGTCAGGGTAGTGTTTCTTGAAGAGGAAGGGTCAGGGTAGTGTTTCTAGAAGAGGAAGGGTCAGGGTAGTGTTTCTAGAAGAGGAAGGGTCAGGGTAGTGTTTCTAGAAGAGGTGGGTTTTCAGCCTGGTGGAAGATGGACAGTGACTCTGCTGTCCTGACATCAGTGGGGAGTTCATTCCACCACTGTGGGGCCAGAACAGAGAAAAGTCCCAATCCATCACTGCAGTATGGCGCCCCCTGCTGAAACATTGTTGCCCCACTGCTGGCTTCGTTTACATTGGGATTTATTGGAGTGAAGATATTTTTTCACTTTGAAATTTCACATTGATGACGGACACCTAAACATGAGTTTTCTGTATATTTTGAGCGTGTAAAAGGTTTTTATTTTTAACGTCTGCTGACACTCATAAAATCACAGAGCTTTATTTAGAGTTATGATGGGCTGAACAAATATCTTCTTTATTGTATCTGTAAGATCAGATGTAATACATATAGAGGTCTTGATGCTAGAGAACAGAGAAGCAGGTCTTACCTCTGACAGGACTCGTCATCCAGCGACGGCCTCGCTTTTATCGGTGAACCTGAATGACAGATAATCAATAAGTTCATGTTTATCAGGTGAACACTCCAATATGTTTTTATCCATCCTGTCCTCTGTAAAGCTCTTTAGGAAGAGGTTTTGTTGTGAGAGAAAATACTTTGGTCTTTGTATGGAGAATTCCTAACCGAAGACCAACTACGGTACCAGATGTACCAATGTAGAGGTTCAGCTGGGAATCAAGACCTGGTGGATCAGGTCTGGGGTATTTGGAAAGTGGTTACTAGTAGGAGGGACAAGCCGCCATGTTGGAAGGTTGTAGCGTCATCACCTCTTCCTCCCTCATAGAACAACCATAAATAAACAGCTAGTTTGTGAGTGTGAGGAGACGTGACGTACTTGTAACGGCTCCAGAGAAGAACATGCTGGTCTGCAGCCTCGCCGGGCTGGAAGACACCGAGACCAGGATCAGGATCCAGACCACACAACAGACTGGAAGACACCGAGACCAGGATCAGGATCCAGACCACACAACAGACTGGAAGACACCGAGACCAGGATCAGGATCCAGACCACACAACAACACAACAGCTCCCACAGCCTGTATGAACATTTACTGCTTTCAATACAGTACATGGGCTTTTTCTATCCTCTGTTATTTATTTATTTTGTATTTATTTATTTTCTTATTTATTTATCCATTTATTTACTTTTCATATACTTACATATTTTTTATGATCCATTTATTTATTTACCCATTTTTTAAATATATATTATTATTTATTTTTATATATTTATATAATATTTATTTATTTTAAATTATTTTTCTTTCTTTCTTTACTTACTGGGTTATTTTTTATATTTGTATCCATTTATTTAATAATTTAAATCGCTCAGGGAGCATGGACATGCAGGTTGTCTAATGTGCATGTAGTCTATCTTGTCTATTGTATTGTGTAAATGAGCAAAATTTAAAAAAAATAAAAATAAAAATCACACTAACACACTCTCTCTCTCTCTCACACACACACACACACACACACACACACACACACACACACACTGCTACCACTAGCGTCTAAAGTGAAGCCCAGTAACTGAATCTGCTGTGAGGAGGAAACAGAAAGAGTCCAAGATGGAGACAAAGAGAGAAAAGGGAAACCAGAGTTCAGCCTCCCTGTAACAACTAGATCAACAACTAGATCAACAACTAGATCAACAACTAGATCCTGATGGGATGAGTCTCGACCCGTTCAGTCTGCCGTCTGTCTCCCAGGACCTTTCTAGTGTTCTTCTGCAGAAACACCAACACGTTGTCTTTAAGTCTTACCCCAAAGTTGTTCCACTTAAATTCACTTTTCACAAATCTTCCCTAAGGCGGCTGAAGTTTCTCTCAGATCAGAGCGAGGCGTTGGTGGAGGAAAGAGAAGGAAAACAACGAGCCGCGACAGTGAGGTCACAGTGAGGTCACTTCCTGTTAACTCTGAAGGGACCGGGAGGAATTTCACCAGAGTCTCAATGTGTATTTACCCAGGGAAGGACGGCCTCCTCCTGTCAGCCTCCTCCTGCCAGCCTCCTCCTCCTGTAAGCCTCCTCCTGTCAGCCTCCTCCTGCAAGCCTCCTCCTCCTGCCAGCCTCCTCCTCCTGTCAGTCTCCTCCTGTCAGTCTCCTCCTGCCAGCCTCCTCCTGTCAGTCTCCTCCTGTCAGTCTCCTCCTGTCAGTCTCCTCCTGTCAGTCTCCTCCTCCTGTCAGCCTCCTCCTGTCAGTCTCCTCCTGTCAGTCTCCTCCTGCCAGTCTCCTCCTGTCAGTCTCCTCCTGTCAGCCAATCAGGAGCTGCCGTCTTCTATTCTGATGTTTTAATGATTTATTTATTGATGTTAAAATTCTACATGAAGAACCTTTAAAGAAACGATTTCCAACATAGTCTCTCCATGTTGCTGACTGAACTGTTTTGTTGTTGTTTGTCTTTAAAGCTGATCTTTCTACCACTGAGGGGCCGTGAGGGGTCCAGGACCAACAAGCCGTCAGATGAAAACTATATAATATGATTCGAACTTTAATAATTTGTGTGATTTTGAACGTTGATCTCAGGAACAGCAGCTGACCGCCGCCTGGCCGTTACACTTCCATCCTGTCTGTGGCTGAACAACAGACTGTCTGTCGCTGAACAACAGACTGACTGGCCCTCCAACAGAGACTCTTTGTCAGGGTGGGTCATGTTACTGGACTGAGGCTGCTGGTTCAAAGGATGAAAAGATCTTTTCACTCTTCCAGTATCACATCCAGGCCAGAGTCAGTTCACCTGAACTAACTGCTAGCTAGCCAGCAGGCTAACTTAGTTACTGTTAACATGGGACTACTAGCCACTGCTAACGCTAGCTTCTCCCCAACACTTTTCCATCATCCATGATCATTCTAGGTCCCCCTCCCCCACATCACACACATGAAATGCTGAACTGCTGCACCAACTGTTCATATCTGACTGAAATAGACCAGACTGATAATGAAGCAGCAGATAGATGTGAGGCCTGTGGGAGGGGGGGGGGGGGGTGCATGCACTCATAAACTCATAACGGTTTATGGGAATTTTCAATTTTCAAATCTAAGAAAATCACACATCAGGAGTAAACAAAACTATGTTATTATTTTCAGTTTGAACGCCGAGACCTCCCCCTCGGTCCCACCCTCTCTGCCCCCCCCCCCCCACCCCTCGGTCCCTCCCTCTCTGCCCCCCCCACCCCCGTCCCTCCCCTTCTGTCCCTCCCCCTTCCTTCCAAGGCTTAACAAGGTTTCTGCTGTCTGTTTGTAGAAGCACTACAGGACAAAACCAAACCTCAGAATAGATTTCCTGAGGAAAAGAATGAAGCAGAAACATTTCTTCCTCTGTTCTGGTGTAAAAACAAAAATAAATAAATAAATCTATAGCCTGTAATTTATGGATAAAACAGTAAAAGAATATATATAGTTTGGTGTCTATTTGACTTTTCAATGAGCAGTTATTAAATACTTTAGTCTACATTCATTACTAAAGGTGGGAACTGTTAATCTTCATATTTCTATATTTACGGATGTTGAATTTTATTGTTTTCCACCATCAAGCATGTTGAAATAATTCAGTTGTTCATGGTGAAATTAATTTCCTTCTTTTCAGAATTCACAGACTTAAATGTTCATCAGTAGACATAAAATGATAAAACACAGCAGGAGGTTAAAGACTAAAGAGTGAGCAGGTTTATGGAAAATACAAAGAAGAATCACTATAATATTCCTATAGAGACTCATAGTGTGTCTGGTACTCCATAGTGAATTTATATTGACCTTAATTTAACCTTGAGGACCTCAATGTAATTTGAGGTCATTTTGTATTAACGTATTACTGTAATGTTCCTGTATTAATCCTATTATATTACTGTAATATTCCTATAGTATCACTAATAATCCTCCTGTAGGGGACTGTTAGTTTTGCTGTGATATTTAATATGTGTGGTAAGATTTATCATGACTACAGTTGTTTTTGGTAGGAGACATGCTGGACTAATATTATTCCCAGCATCCTTTGCAGCTCTGATCCTGCCTGTGCTGGAGCTGCTGATGCTGGAGGAAAATGCGTAGCAGGAAACAGAGTGATGGACCAAACCATTCCATCAGCACCCCTCGGTATCAAAACTACAATATTCCTATAATACTCCTTACAGTGTGTCTGTGGTACTCAATAGTGAACTAATGCTATTTTATTTATCTTCTATGGTGTCACTAAGATATTCCTATAGGGACCTAAAGCGGGTCTGTGGTTCTTGTACAGTTTCCTAAGACACAAATCAATATTAATAATTCACCTAAAGACATTAATTGATTTTGCATTTATTGTCATATGTTATAACACAGACTTAATAATGCTTAATAGGTCCACAGTAGTAGGACAGCACTGAGAACTACCGTAAAGTGGAACAACGACTTAATTGGTATTATTACGACACAATAATCTTTTACATTTCCTTAAACGATATTGCATTCAAACATATATCATTTAATTGATCATTTCCAACAGTTTTATCTCGGTTTGATTGTTTACTACTTCATATTTTCTAGTTCATCTTTGGAGAATGTTCAAAACCAAACAAAGGAACGGGAACAAGCAGAATGGTACTTACGGTTTAATCTCCGGAGCAGAAAGTCTTTTCACATAGACCGGAAGTCTCGACGTGTCTCGACGTGTCTGTCCTCTTCTTGTTTTGGGACTTTTTTATTCTGAAACGTTTATTCACACGAATCAAACTAAATAAAAGTCAGATTCGGGCTGACTGTCCTGACTGGCCACCAGCTGACTGACTATGAACCACACACCAGACTGCTGTCAAATCTCAAACACAGCTTCCGGCTACACCTTTCAAAGTAAAAGCATTATAGACGAACACATTTTTTAATTTACCAAAATACCAAAGTTAAAATAAAGACACATTTAAGAGGGAATCTGCGCGAAATGAAAATACATTTATTTTTTCAGCGAGTCATTCACACAGGATATATTTATAGTCATATAAGCCTATGCAAGATACCCTATATATAACAGGGCACCAAACAGTGACATCCAAACAGTGACATCCTGCCACCAGAGAGAGACTCTCTGTGGCAGGATGTCTTATAATTTGTATACACTTGCTTTAATATCCTTTAGCCTATGATTTTTACTATTATATTGTTTTTATCTTGTTTTATCATGAATCATGTTGCCCTTACAAATTTACTTGTAATTTGATGTTTGTTTTTCTTTGTCAAAGTATTTTGTAAATTCTGTGTCAGATGTTCTGTACAATTACAATTATTATTATTATTATTATTATTATTATCAAATCAATTTTAACTGATATGCCCTGTGCTTTCCATATTTATAGATTCACCTAAGTAACCTTAAATATACCTGTCCATAGGGCACTCTTTCAGGAAACACCATGCAGCATAATATAATGCTATTTTCCCTCCATGTTTGATTAATAATTCCAGAGTATTTGGAGATGATACATGAGCGCCTGTACACTGCTTTAATTCAATTTTGTTTTGAAAGTAAAGTAGTCCAACTTCCGGTTTAGTTTTGTGTTTGACAGTTTGAGATGACGAGATGAGATGAAACTTCCCCAACAAACCCACTGTAACATTCCTGATGTTGTCAGTCTGTCTGTGGTGCTCAGTAGTTAGTCATTGTTGCTAGGGGCAACAGTAGCTGTGTGGTTTTCTGAGGTTTACTGTGATAGCTGTACAGTCTGCTAAACGTTTTTATTATAGGATTATTAAAGTCGTTTTTCATAAGGGTTTGGACCTGGTCTTGGAACGGACTTGGACTAACGGGGTCTTGACCATGTTCACATCTAAATAAATATGACAGGGATCAGTATTACTGAATTGTCCGTTATTTCACAGCAATCTTTCATCACCTAGAAGACAGAGTTCATCACCCAACAAGTTCAGTAGTGACTTATTCACCCTTTACAAAGTCCACTTCAAACAATCCTCAATATACAATGTTTTATTAGTATCAAAATGATCTTACATTCATATAGAAAATATAATGAACACAGACGAAGCCCCAGCAGTAGCGAGAGGCTCTGATACAAAAATAAAACTGAGGAATAAATAAGTGACATTTAGGAAGAATATATAAGAATATATTTCAACCCAAAAAGCTGTTCAGACGTTTTAGCCTGTTGTTGCCGGACCCAAACCACGAGTCTGCAGAAAGTACGTTTGTCAAGACTGAAGGGAATGTGTACTTTCTCACTGATGGTCCAGGGATTTCTCAAATGATCCAATGGGAGTTTTAACAGTTCTCAAAGATTCAAATCAAATCAAACTTTATTTATACAGTGCCTTTCCTGCAGGCTCTGCAATACAAAGTGCTTATGAAACTCCCTCAACACATGAAGGACCATGTTAGATTTCCATGAAAGTAAGAAAAACACCCAAATAGCAGTCAGTTTTCCCCCAGGGCCGTGCGCTGCGCCGTGCGGCTAGGCGTAGGGTCCGGCGGCTAGGCGTAGGGTCCGGCGGCTAGGCGCAGGGTCCGGCGGCTAGGCGCAGGGTCCGGCGGCTAGGCGTAGGGTCCGGCGGCCGCCTCGGGGATGTTGGTGGCGTGCATGTCTCTGGTCATGTTGGACTTCTCTTTGAGCTTGGCCTGCAGCAGCGTGTGCTCCACCACGCCGATGCGGATGTCCATCTGAACCACTTCCTGCTTCAGCTTCGTCAAGCTCTGCCTGATCTTCACCACCGGGGCTGGGGAGCAGACAGGACTTACTCAGGGGTACAGAGGAATACTTAATAATAAAATATTAATAAAACAAATAAATAAATGAAACATTAATAACTGAAAGAACAAATAATAAT
Source organism: Hoplostethus atlanticus (assembly GCA_034670405.1). NCBI lineage: Eukaryota > Metazoa > Chordata > Actinopteri > Trachichthyiformes > Trachichthyidae > Hoplostethus > Hoplostethus atlanticus. The sequence continues at coordinate 870,338 of JAXDDX010000111.1, read as the reverse complement.
AAAATGTTAATAAATACTAAAAAAATCTATTTTCTCAACGTCACTAGGTTCAGGTACATACAGACACATACAAATGTACCCACAATTCATAGAACCATATACAATTATATATAATAATTCATAGAATTATACTTTACAGTGACAAATATAATTATAAATACACAAACACAGGACGTGGTCTCACCTCCGTCAGACATGCTGCTGCCTTTCTCCTCCATCTCCTGCTTCACCTTCTCCAGCTCCTCGCTGATCTGCAACCAGACATAAACAACCTGATCAGGAACCAAACACCTGATCAGGAATCAAACAACCTGATCAGGAACCAAACAACCTGATCAGGAACCAAACAACCTGATCAGGAATCAAACAACCTGATCAGGAACCAAACAACCTGATCAGGAACCAGTAGGTCATCTCCCTTTACAAACTCACAGGTTGTGTCCTACAATTATGAAAGAAATCACATCCGATGACGCTGACTGAGCTGCTGTTTGCTGTGATGCCCCATCAGATCTGGATGTCCCACCAGATAAACTGTTATGTACTCTGTATACGCTGCTTGCCCAAACTCGGCATCTATTGCATCCCGACCGTCCTAGTAGGGGATCCCTCTCTGAGTAGCCCCTCCCTCTCTGAGTAGCCCCTCCCTCTCTGAGTAGTCCCCTCCCTCTCTGAGTAGCCCCTCCCTCTCTAAGTAGCCCCTCCCTCTCTGAGTAGTCCCTCCCTCTCTAAGTAGCCCCTCCCTCTCTGAGTAGCCCCTTCCTCTCTGAGTAGCCCCTCCCTCTCTGAGTAGCCCCTCCCTCTCTGAGTAGCCCCTTCCTCTCTGAGTAGCCCCTCCCTCTCTGAGTAGCCCCTCCCTCTCTAAGTAGCCCCTTCCTCTCTGAGTAGCCCCTTCCTCTCTGAGTAACCCCTACCAAGGTTTCTTCCATTTTTTCCTAAAAGGTTTTTGTGGGAGTTTTTCCTTGTCCTCTGTGAGGGTCCAAGGCTGGCGGATGTCGTGTACTAACCATTTACTGTTTCACATGTTGGACTTAGAGACTGGAACGGTGAGGTTAAGGGCTGTACAAATAAAATGTGATTTGATCCTTGAAAGTTGAAGGAGTAAAAAACTTTAATAAGTAAACGATAATGTACAGCGTGATATCTGACAAGATCCAGAAGTTTAGTTTCCAGCTGAGGACCAATCAGAAGACGAGAACAAACTATCTATAGTATAGTAGTCAATAGTCTATAGTACAGTCTATAGTATAGCAGACTATAGTACAGTCTATAGTATTGTAGTCTATAGTACAGTCTATAGTATAGTAGACTATAGTATATTATATACTATATATTAGATACTATATTAGATACTATAGTATTATTATAGTCTATAGTCTCTATAGTGAAAGTGATCAGTTTAATTGATCGTAACGTCACACCGTCTGAGTTTGTTCTCCACACATCGACGCCCTTCTGGACTTCTTGACTGCAGAGTGATACGATGACTAGACCTCAGCAAGCCTTCACCGGCCAATCAGAAGTGAGCATTCAACAAAGCTGGGTAATACATTGAGAATAATGCTTAATAAAGTCAGAGGATCAATGAGACCCAAATGTATGAATGATGATGCGTTCACTGACCTCTGCCAGGACTCTGGTCCTCTCGGTCACCCCTCCACTTCCCTGATGGTAGCGCTCCTTTGCCTGCAGGAGAACGGTTAAACCTTCAGACTGGGACGGTTCTCATCAGGTTGGCAGGAACCTCCTGGTTACCACCAGTGTACCAGTCTAACCGGTATTCTGTCAACATCACTCTTAACAAAAAGGCTCCATGTAGTTTCAGAAAATGGTTCTTTAGGCTTGTGCCACAACAGAACCATTGAAGGTTCTGTAAAGAACTCAGCAGGAAGTATTCAGATTTTACGGTATTTGAGGTTCTTGGAGTCGTTCCACGACTTAGACAACATCTCTCTAGCTGAACATTATTCTACAACTACAGGGGTCATACTCCTTTTGCTAATCAAACTCCAGGACTACTCCAGGATCTCCAGCAGCATCTCCAGGACCAGAATCCATCAGAGTCTCTGTTCTCCGTTGAACATGTGGTGTGAATGTCAATTCAATTCAATTCAAGAGTTTAATTGTCACATACACACACGAGGTGTGTAGTGAAATGCAAAGTGGCAATGCTCAGCAGAAATGTGCAAAATAACAGGTACACACTATTTACAATAAACCAACACAATATTTACAATGTCAAAGAAACAACACAATAGGTCTTATTTCTGCTCTCTTAGGACTACTACTATCAGGACATTTCTGATCTGAAGTGGATCAACAAGCAGCCAAGATGGAACATTCAACACTTCACTGGTTGGAGGAAAAGATCAGCAACACATTCACATCATGTTTCACAATTTTTGAATTCCATGGCTTTTCCAGGTTTCCCATGACTGTAGGAACCCTGCAGCTAACATCACGATATGACAGAGACAGCTACACAGAATATGAAGCCATATGTGTTTCAGGACTGAACAAGAACATTTCCCTGCCCTTTTGTTTTTCCCCACAATTTCCAAGATCTGGATATGGTCAAATTCAATTTCCAGACTTTTCCAGACGTGTCAGGTGGTTTACCTCGCTGAGTTTGGCCTGGACGCTGCGGTACTCCTGGATCAGATGCTCCAGCTGGTTGTTGATGTATTTCTCTCTGCTGCTCACCTTCTCCAGCGTCTTGCCGATGTCCTCCTGCAGCTTGTCCAAGTAGCCCTGCCATGACATGAGACCAAACTACTGAGGACAACTACAATAGAAGCACACAAATAGAAAAAGAACTAAAACACATTAATACAATCTTTTTCACTGTGGATTGTACTCAGTAAAGAAGTACGATCCAGGGAGGAAGTCCTTCCTTTATCCCAGCAGGTGGCACCAGAGACAGCCTGACTGAGTCTCAGCTGAACCCACCTTGGTCTCTTTGAGCGAGGACTTGATCCGGTCTCTGTGTTGGTGCATCTGGTCCACGTGGATCCTCCAGTCCTGCAGACAAACAATTAATTCAGCCACAACACCGCCGATACACAACAGGGAACTAAAGCCACCGCCTCGTTTTGTCAGACTGACCGCCTGAGGAGCTGCTACCCATACTTTCAACACTTTGTATGGTCTACTTTGAAAAAGTTCTATATAAAGTGTATTATTATTATTATTATTATTATTGTAGCTTATCTGAAAAAACATCATTTGACTGCTCCAACCTGCTGTAGAACCAGAGCTGGAACTAAATCAGGGATAGTAATAGTCACCTTCAGGCACCACTGGTACATTAGAGTGTACAAAACAGCCAGAAAGTGGCTTGTCAGGTGCTTTTTACTTTAAGGACCACTTACAGGATCTCACTTCAAGGACCCTCCTTAGAGGTTATTGAGTTTTCCGTCCCTCCCTCTCATGGTTAGCAACGACTTCTCATCCATCCTGGAAAACCTTTGTTCCATCTCACGCCTCCTCAGAAACTTTGAATTGAAATCGACCTCCTTCATCGACTCGGCTCCCATGGTGTCTCATATGAATGCAGGCCGGAGGCCAGAGACTTACTTTCCTCTTGGTTTTAGTTAGAAGTGAACTTCACACTGACACTGTGTTCAAGACTAGTTTGGTATTTGATTGATTTACGGGACAGCAACTCAGACATAACTGGATATGACCATAAATACTGATATGAGGTCAGTTTGGTCACGCATGCAGGTAAAAGCCGATCCATTCCATTTACATTGTGTGACACACCACAACCACCTGGTTCAGATAGTCAACATTACTAACTAACAGACGATTCTCTGATGGACCTCCATGATGGAGCCACACCCGGTGGATAGGAGATTGGTGACGTAACTGCAAAGCCTGTTACAATTAACACACAACTGTCCATATGTCATGATCTAACTCTGCAACTAATACCCATTCTTAAACTGCATCATCTACTGGAACTGATCCCAGACTGGGTTCAGGAGCAAACCAAAATGGCCCCCAACGTCTAACATCCCACAGGCTGATGCGGTACCTTGTTGTCGGTCCTGATGGTGACTTTGAGCTGTGGGAGAACCCTCTCCACCTCCAGGTTCCACTCTGCAGCGTCGACGGTCGACTCCAGAATCACATCAGGCTTGGAGGACTGGTCCACTTCCTGTCAGCCGCCAGGAGGGAATGAACGACGGAGGCAATAAGGATGTTTTGTCCTCTACTCATGTCTACAGCCGGGCCGGGTTCCCCAAAGACATCTGAACATGCAGAGCATCTAATGGAGCAGGTTCTCTTAGCACTACGCTGCTTATGGGAAACCCACTCCGGCAACTGGCATGGCAAGTTACACAATACTGACTCATAATTCTGATCATTTCTTGATAGATTGGATGTCAGATTTACCAGAGTACCAGAGTCATCAGACTGTAAACTAGCGAGATGTTAAAGTTAAACCGTTGACTGAACTCACACTCTGAGTGGTCCGTGACTTCAGGGCCTCCAGGTCAATCACATTCTCCTCCTCATCGTCCGGCTCCTCCTACGTTCAGGGAGAAATACATGAGAAAAATGAATTAACTCTATCTTAATCAATATGTGGCATTATAGTTTTATTGTCCTTGAAGTTCTTTGTAACTTTGAATTGAGAAATGCTGTACAAATAGTTAAAAATAATACAATCAAATCCAGTTGGAATAAAACAGGTATAAACTAATTTTATTTAACATCATTTCAGGAGTAATTCTATAGAATAAAATAGTTATTATACCGTTCTTCAGAGACAGCTTATTACTTAAATGGATAATAAACTGGTAACGGGAAGTTGAACACCTACGATCATCTCCTCCTCTACTTTACTGAGAGTCAGTTCAGCATCGTCTTCTATCACAGATTCTTCTTCGGTGGTTTCTGTCGGGTAGTTTGGCCTGAGGAAAGGAAAAGGACAGGAAGTCCAAACATCAAAACCAGGTAGAAAGACACCGATATCACACAGGGACAAATCAGTCCAAAATGTTCTCTAAGGAGACAAACACAAACACATTTGGTATCATGACTTATTCACACATTAAAAACACATTCAAGTATTTTCATGTTTCATTCTGATAACAAGATAGTTTGTAATTGAAAAAAAGCGCAGATGTTCTGCCACTTCCTCATGTTTAACTACAGTAGTTAAACATCATAATATCTCAAAATTGACCAGCTGATGCTCTTAGTGATATGCAATGAAGTCAACGGTAGAATCAGCTTCACTTCCACCAACATTACAAGCAACCAACAGTAAGGAGGTCAAGGGTCAGAGGTCACACTGCCCTGATAAGATGCATGACCCTAGAATGACCAGAAGACAGAAGGGGGGGGGGGGGGGAGGGGTTATGTCCAAAAATAGGAATCCTGATTAAAAAAAACTTCACTGTCGACACCAAAACTGACCTGACCCATTACGTCTCCTGTTAGGCCATTAGCTGGACTTACCAGACAAACAGTATTGAGATGAAATCCATTTCCTCCATTAAAGACACAACGTCCTTGTATGTGTGAAAAACTGCTCTCCTGAAAACATCCTCCCACCTCGCTGCTTCACTCGGTCCATTTCTTTTTATAGCACTTCTGTTCTCTGTCACAGGAATATTATACTGGCTCTGACCTTTGACCTCCCCCTTGGGTCTTGTGATGTAGGAAATTAACCTTATCCTAATACTGACCACATTCTAAGTCACTATGAATAAGAGTGTCAGCTAATTGATTAAAACGTCCATGTAGACTAGTATCTACCAGTCATCCAATAACAGCATCCTCCGTATCTGTGCTTTCCTACTTCTAGTATTAGATGGAAGCTAACACAGACATGCTTCTACAATGTGGCATGAAATGGTAAAACACCATTTACCAGCCCAAAGGAAATTCACTTTGCAAAGAAAACATATTGTGCATCATATCTGGGCAATATGTGACCCATTCACAAGTTAACAGCATCCATCCTAGCTGTTGATTTAAACTGCATATTGTCTGAGGGCTGGCGGTTCCTCTCGATGAGAGATTTCCTTTTTACAGGATGCAGCCCGACAGCGACAGCATCCATAGAGTAAGCTTCAATTCTTCAATCACCAAAAGTTACAAGAAACTCAACCTAAGGAGGTCAAAGGTCAGAACAGCCGTGTCAGAGTGAAGAGATAGGAAAAGCAACAGGATAAGGACTAAGGAGCGAGACAGAAGGGGGGAAGTCGAGAGGGAAAGCCGCTGGGTGGGAAGAAGGTGACGGGATGTGAGCTACCTTCTGAAGGTGAACCCCCTCTTCTTCAGAGCTTCCTCGGCGAGTCGGTCCAACACGAAGCAGACGTGCTCCCCTGAGCCTGATTTCAGCTTGGAGGGAGGGAAGTCCACTCGAACGCCCTGGAAAACACAGCAACACATCAAGTAGCCACTGTTAGACTAAACCATGACTACCCAGGGCTGAACACACTGAGAGGATCAGGATAATAACTACTGTTCTTTTATTGATTACTTCTTTTGTATTTGATCTTTTAATTTCCACTCTGCTGAATGTTAAAACACTGCTGAAATCTCTTTGACTTCCCATCCCAGAGATTCTCTGTCTGTCTGACTGACTCGGCCGACCACAACCTTTTTACAACCTCTAAAACTGAATTCAAGATTTAGAATGCTGCACTTAACTGTACCTTGAGTTGAGATAATATAATTTAAGACGTTTGGTTTCAGACCTGCAGAGTTACATCACAGGTACTTTATGAAAAAGGTTTTTCTGTCGTGTTGCTGAGGCACAACAGTGAGTTATGAGTTCTGGTGCGTTGAGCGTCGCTTACAAAAGCTCTGAGCTCTGCCAGGATGTTGGACACGGTGGCGTTGGGTTCGTCGTACTCCTGAGGCTGAGTGAACGGCCTCCCCGCCACGTTGATCAGCCACGACGCGATGATGGTGAACATGTAGAACTGCTCGCCTGGGTTGGAGGCCGTGTACGGACTGGAGACAAAGTAGTGCCTGGCGGGGAGGAAACAGGGAAGAGATGGTGGGAAGGTGAGGGGCGGGTAGTTTGCAGATTGTCATTGTCAAACCAGCAGACTGTTAAAACTTAAGATAATTAGATAGTTTGAATGTACATTCCCACTAAGTCCAAGTTTAGGCAATTTTAACAGTTGCACCAACAGAAATAGTTCCAATGTAGACAAATACAACACGGTTTATGTCAGCAACATGAAAATAGAACTGATGAAGAACCAAACTTTGATTTTATCTAGCTGATAATAAAATAATCATTTAATGTTACGAGGAATTATATTTGGGCTAACTGCATAGCTTGTCACCCTGTTGAAATGAATAGCTGTTGTTGTCTGTAGTGGACCTAGTGGTTAGAGAGACTATCCTGTAATAGAGACATCACAGGTTCAATCCCTGAAACAGCCAATGTGTCAAATCAACAGGTATTTAAGTATTAATACTTTGGCAGGCAGTCAACCTGTGTTAGTTTGCTCTAATCTACTCTGCAAACTAACTAACTTAAATACACGTGGCTGAATAAATTCTAGCCAAGTCCACCTGCCATAGTGGCTGGTTGACTAAAACTGGGGTTCTTTAGATCTCTGAACATTGTAAATGAGCAACCTTGACCTTTCCTTAAGTAGATTGTACCAATTATTTTACTTCTACTCATATAAAACCTCAGCAAAGTAACAACACATCTACATTAGTAGGACATTTTGGTAACTTCCTCATAACATCGTAATACTCATGTGCTGGGGACCCCTGGAGGAACCTGGACCCCAGTTTGTGAACTACTGGACTACAATGTCTATTTCATGTAAAGTGTAAATTCAACAAAGTTACGCTTTTTTCTGTGAAGTTATTTCCCACCTGGACAGAGCCTTCATGTTGTGTTTCGCCAGAACTTCCTCCTCATAATCCAAAACCTTTAATTTTTCCAGCAAGTCCTCCATAACTATGAACATCTGATGAGCTCCTCCGGGGCCCCGGTCATCGTCCTCTCCTCGTCTAGTATCATCTGCCATTATGCGCAAACTGTGGCTACACTAGAAGCAAGTCCTACACTAACTGTTAAGATGAAAAATACAAAACGAAATCAGTCTTAACTGGCTGAGCAGTTGGCTAGCGTCTGCTAGCTTGCTAGCTAGCTGCCAGGATTGTTTTGGTTACCCTCCGTTGTCAAGCAACCGAAAGCTTGCTAACGTTAGCTAACGTTAGCTCTTAGCAAATAAATAGACCGTGTCAAAACACTCATTTCCCAAATCCGGGGTTTATCAACTTTTGAACATGTGGAATACCTATATGAACTTAGTTAGCAACACGACTATAACATGTCTAGCAATACAATTACCAATACCTGATTTAAACTACCAGTATTAGCTATGCCCTCGGCACCAAAAGACACATTTCAGCTTCCGGTTTTGACTTTCGAAATAAAAGCCTTCTTATCGCATTAGCGTTGCCTCAGGTCAAAACATGTGAAAGCTCGTTAACGAACGTATTGTAACGTGTTTTTGAGTAATACAAGGTACCAAAGTGAAAATAAAGAATATTTCCAAGAACAGCACATAAAAACACAATTCCCATGCCCATTTATTAATACCGATGTCAACCCAGTCTGAATAAAAGATACTTCCTGTAAACACTTTTCAAAGTAAAACTATTATTGCTGAAAATACAGTCACCGGCCACTTTATTAGGTATATGTATCATGTATCTATTCTTGGCGGCAACAAGGTCCCTTCTGCACACCACTGCTGTAAAGAGCTGTTATTTGAGCATTTGTGGCCTTTCTGTTATCTTGACCCAGTCTGCCCATCCTCCTCTGACCTCTGACCTCTCATCAACAAGGTGTTTCTGTTCCTCCACCATAGAGACTGTAGTGGTGAAAACCCCAGGAGGGTTCAGCTGGTTCTGAGATGCTGAACCAACAACCACACCACGGTCAAAGTCTCTTAGATCAGCATCTTGATGTTCTGATGTTCGGTCCAACAAGAAACTAAACCACTTCACCATGTCTGGAGGGTTTATATGTTGAGATGCAGCCACGTGATTGGCTGTTTGGAGGAGCAGGCTATTGGCCTTAACTAGCAGTACTAGTATTGCCATGTTTTTTTGAGTAATACAAATTTACCCAGAGTGTATTAATCGTATTGAAGGGAAGAATTAGTCCTTGGTAGTAGTGGAGTCCTCTCATGTCTTTATTCTAGGTGAAACCGTTGCGCGGTCACTCCATGTAGTTTTGGTCTTTTGTCCTTTTGTTTGTGCTGGTCGGTGCTGTTGTCGTGTCCCAAATGCCAGCTGCCACTAGAACAGATAAATGATAATCTCTCTTTTAGTGATAATTATAGTATATGCTCATGTCTTTAATATCTCTTCCTCAAAATAAACCTGTCTGTCTCGCTGAATTCTACCACTGCATACAGCAAAATGTTGTATTTACTCATACTCATATACTATGTATTCACCCTCACATGAGCATTCACTTTCACGATCAATTTCTACCTGCATATACCTAGACACGTTTTTGTGTGTGCATGCATTTTTTGCATGTATGTGCATGCATCAAGCCTTACATACATCCGTGTGTGTGTGTGTGTGTGTGTTTGTGTTTGTGAATAATTCATGTCTCCATACCCTCCTGTGGTGCAGCAGGCAGTGCAGAACGGGAGGAGAGGAGGGGGCATTTGTTTAATCTGCATGCTGCTCCCTGCCTGCCTCTCTACACACAGGTACTCCCTGGTGACGGTTTGACTGACAGGCCCTGGTGACTGATGGGTAGACCGCCTGCTGCGTCGGTTATGACGCTAGCTGGGCTGGATTGCAATTTCAACATAAGCCTCGACATTCACCTGAACTGTGAAATGTGATCAAGGAAAGACAACATGGAGGTGTGTGTGACTCAAAAATATTAAAGGTGCAATAAGTAACATGTTTACTGACCCATAGCACAAACGTGCTGTAATGCACATTATAACATTTATTGTTTAAGCGCTATACAAATAAAGTTTATTGTTCTCATTGTTGTTGATAATATGATACACAAACAACGTGCTGTTTTGAACCAGCAGGGACTACTCTGCTGTTTCCATAGGACGTTAAAGTGGTGGAGGATGGGAGACTGTTTACAACTAGATATCACTGAGCAGTGGATGAATACGTGGTTGTTCACCTGAAATAGTTCCAACAGTAAACCTGGTTACATCAGTTATATTCAATTAATGATGTTTCATTTTTTATAATTTATGAATTTATGAAACTATCGGCTGCACAATTATTACAAAAAGGTCAGTGTTGTTACTTTGGATACTCAACATAGTGTATCCTAAAGTGTTAGCATGGAGCCTGCTATCACTCAACATAGCGTATCCTAAAGTGTTAGCATGGAGCACCAGAGTCCAACAATCTACCGTCACATGGATGATTTTGGACAGTCTGTCCTATAACTCACCTTTCAGCCAACCAGCAGACAGACGACCTGCTGACTGTAACCTTGATGTGCTGCAGCAGCCGTCACCCAACCCCCTCCTCCACCCGCCCACAAAGCTAACCCTGAAACAAAAGCTAATGCTGAAACCATCTTTTTTCAGCATCATTTCACAAACCGGAGAGAATGGGAAACTTGGCTTAATTTCTGCACCACTATGATTACGGGCTCTGTGCAGCCAGAGAGCATGTCAATAAGCACATGTCAATCTGGGGCTTGCCCTCTTTGTGGCCTGCCTGCATTGTGCAGGGCGTTCGATAGAAAGGTAATTGGGAGGACTGAAGTGGATCCATGGCTCAACCTGAGTGACGCAGTAATGAGCCCTGGCTACTGAGATGCCTCGCCTGAGGGCCAGGAGGCTGCAGGAGGGACGGGAAGGCTTTATTAGCTGCTCTGAGCCTCGTGGGCGGCTCTGACAGTGAGGGGCTCAATGCCAAAATGCTACCAACCCATTTTGAGACATGTTGGCTATCTGAAAGTCATTATTTCAATATGTAAGAGCTTTACTGCTCCATAGCACACAATGACCATTCAGGGTTTGATTTAAGTTAAATGTGTTATTTACTGTTGATTTCATTATATTTTATATTAAAACCCCTTTACTGTTACTTCCTGGTTAATGCCTGGTTATTCTCAGCGGTTACATAATGGTACCAGGAGGCAGACACACACATTCCAACCAAAACACATCACAGATTTCTTTTGATACTCATGGAGACGAAACAGATTTGAGTTTGTGCTGCTGTCCTTTAGTGTCCATATAACCTGTTATTTAACAACAAAACAAGACACCACAGAGAGTTTAATCTGGTGAATTAGACTTTAATTCTCTTCTCAGTTTTCAAAGCCTGTAACTGCTAGTATTTCTAATGATGAAACCTTTTGATCCACTGATCAATTTAACCATCATCACCCGTTTAAAAGACGTCTGGGCTGAAATTAGGCTACAAAGGGTTTAAAAGTGAAAGTTTAGTTTCCATGGTTACAGCTGCTAGCGACTCTATGGGCAGAGGGATGCAAAATGGCGCCCTGGAAGTGTGTGAATCACCACTGAGCAGACCGAGGCGACGGCACTTATGAGTCTGTTCATTTCGGTCTGTGTAGGAGGAGAGAAGTTCGATTGTTTTTTAATTCCTACTGGTGACCAATGAGGTGATAAAAGTCAAGGACTGCCCCTTTAAGGAAATAGGATGTCATCATCAAACGTGTTGCTGTCTTGGACTCGGCGTCCTGTGAGCTGTGCTTTCATGTCAGCAGTCACTTCCTAACGGTGGATGTGTCTCGTTCCTCTCTCGATGAGTCATCGTGTTCCCCAACAGACTGACAGCAGGAAAGATTAACGCCACGAGGATCTCCGTCCATACACCTTCCACAGCGTTCCAGTATCTCCCTGTTCAGGGTGATGCTGATGCTCTCTCTCTTGCAGTGAGGGAACAGGGAGGCGGTCCAGTGTCTTGCTCAAGGACACTTCGGCTGCTGCTGGACTGCTGACTGACCTCCTCCTCCCTCTGATACTGCTAATAGATGTTACAGAGTTGTGCTGTTTAAATACAAACCCATCCTGGATGAGCCCGTCGCCGAGCAACAGAACAAGAGGATCTCAAGTCATTTCTGAAAGTTATTCAAGAGCTGCTGGCGCGCAGAAGTGTCCATTCTCCAATGAAGAAGAAGATAAAAATGTTTTAATGGAACAACGTCCATCAGCAGACAGCCTTTCTCTCCCCGCACTCCAACCACCCAAGGGCATTTCTCTTCACCAGATTGCTTCAAGAGCTCAATTGTGCTCAGCTAATGCATAATAAACAGATGGAGCTGAGTGCAATCACTCCAGAGTGGTGTCTCTCTCTCTCTCTCTCTCTCTCTCTCTCTCTCTCTCTCTCTCTCTCTCTCTCTCTCCCGCTCATAACCACCAAAATAAATCAAAATTATGGTTTTGGCGTCAACGCTGCCGTGCAGGAAAAAGCACCGAGGCACTCAGAACAACACAGTTAACGCCGGTTAGAACAACGGACCTGCACAACTGAATGGAAATGAATTAACGTCATTTTGCGCCACTTGTCCCACCTCGGCCACGGTTGCCTTGCCAACCCGGTAACGGTGAAGCACAGGTGCCCACCGGTTATGCCGATCATTTATGGGAGTGCGGAGGTGCAGACGGCGGCGGTGTCATCTTTCTAAGTTTGTTGGGGCTAAAAAAAGATCTGCTGGAATGAGACGGAGCAGCTGACAGCCCGGCGGACCAGAGCTCACCCAGACCGTCACCAGAGTTTATGAATGAGCATGTCGGGGTTCGGTGCTCACAGTGTGACAGCAGGGATCAAACCTGTGACCTTTCCTTTACATGGCAGTGTCTCCTGAAAAAGCAGCACGCTGTACAGTTCATATTGGATTCAGTACACTTGTACCTCTCATCACCTTATTTCCTTCCCAGTGCCCCCCCCCCCCCCCCCCCCCCCGCTGTCATCACACAATGTGACTGAAGGCTGATTTTATATTGTCCAATGAAATGCAGGGATGCAGTGGAGGGAAAATACATGCAAACTCATTTCATCCACCTTTTATTTTCTGATTAGAGTTCACCCACCTCTTGAGACGGGCGTGACTCTTTAAACATAAATCCCATAAATCCCACAGCAGCATCAAACTCTTTCATCTTTAACGGGCTCATCTTGTGGCTAGTCGGTTTGATTGGGCTGCGTCAGGCGGCAGCAGCAGCCCAGGAAATGGCGGCCAGTATTCGCTTTAGGCCAATATATTCATACTTGACAAACCGCCACTCTGACCTCCCGCCACACAGAGAGGACTCGCACTGTACATTCCCTCCAGAGCCGCAGAATGATTGGCATTTCATTTACAGGCGGACGCCGGCGGAGGAGTGAATCTGCAGGACACTGCTGACTCAGTTGACTGATCATGTTTTGCTCAGGCCGACATCAAGTCAGTGATTTAATTTGAGCTGTGGATGAGACCGGCGTACTGTGATGTGGCTGAGGGAAGGCTAGCGGGGGAAAACACCAGGGGGGGTGTGGGTGGGAGGATGCCGAGGTTGTACCGTGAAAACCACGTAGCTGCAAAACAATAACCAAGGTCAAAGGGTCATGAAAGACCTCTATAGTATTCCTATAGTATCTTATAGTGTTCTGTGGTACTCACTAGTGAGTTCATTGTGTTTGAGATATTTGGTGGCATACTTTCTACCTAGATATGATATTTTGTATGGTTAAGTTTTGATATTTGTATAGCATCCTTCTTCTTTTCTTTTCATAAGGGATGTAAATCACTCGACAGTTAACCTCAACTTTTAATTCAAAGTATGAAAAGAAAAAAGTCCCAGACTGTAGTGATGTGGTTCATATCCAACAGCAGCAATGTTTTTATTCTGCTCTCCTCCTGTTAGAGTTAACACAGGTTTCATCTTTATTTATACAAAAACAAAACAAATGATTCGATGCTGCTCATACACGTCCAAATAACACAGATCATAAATCAACACTTTTCATGACAAAGCGTTAACATTGGACTGGAGATGAGCATAAAAATGACAACAAAACACAATATGGAAACTGAACTGGTAGTTAAAAATGGAACAAATACTAATCAAGGTGTAATCGTTAGCAAGAGATGCTAAATAAAGTTGTGTGTCAGGTGTAACTAGTACTGCTATGCAGGGCAACAGCTCACACCAGTTACGCTTATTCTACCGCCTTGTTTAACTATCAATGCTTTTGTCTTTAATCTTCAGCGCAGGAACATAAAGGTCCTATCATCTGTTGGATGCAGAGTACAGAAGAAGACAGAGACGACACCATGCAAGCAAAGGTTCTGCATGAACAGTTTGATGCGTTTGATGATTGAAGCCGCTAAAAGGTCCAAAATCAGATCATCCTGATTCATTCTGTACGCTGTGTCCGACTCAGAGGAGACTATGAATAGAAAGCAGCGGATTGCAGATATGTTCATACACAAAAATGCAGCAGTGCTCAAGAAGCTTTGATGCCACCAAAACCAACACCCGGATCTCCTTGAACCACACCCACCCTCAACACAGCAAGTGGAGTCGTTCTGTCTATAATATGATCATCACAGCACATTTCAGAAAAGCTTTGCGTAACCGCTTGAACTACTTTGGCAAAATTATTCATTTATAAGGGATTGCAAAATTCATGCAGGTTTTCTTGGTGCTCAATCAAAGGTCATTTTTATCTCTCCCACTACTGAGGATGCCTTTAATGCATCACACTTTAAAAGGATCTTTTAACTTCAACTCTCCAGTCGGTCTCAACTCGTTAGATTTGTGGAGCGTTCAGAAGCCAGTCTGACATTGAATCCATCTTACAGAATAATGTTATTTTCTTAGCAGACTACTCAGAGACCAGCTGAGGCCTGTGCTGACCAATTTCACGTTCCTGGTTTACGGTTATATGTACAACATTATACACTCAGATCCACAACTAACAAACCTTTCAACATCCAATCATCCTTTGAGTTTCATCCACCGTTTGCCATCTTTCTTTTCCCTCCAGCCATCCTGTGCAAATAAACCCAACCTCACCAGCACTTCCACGCTGGTTACTACCCACAACACAACATTTCAGTAGCTAGGACTTACAAACACATCACAGTGTTGTCAGAGTCAGTACTTTTTCTCTAAAACCCAAGACCCGAATTCTTCTTCTTGTGTTGCTCGTTGGAAAACACTAAATATATAAACGCTATTATCACTGAAAATGTGTTAACAGTTTGGTGTTGTATGTTTGATAGTTCAGTAACTTGACTCCTCCCCCTAAAATACAGTTGTATATTACCATGTCATGTTACCATTTTTACACATTCTAACAAATTAAAAGTCCATCATAGATGTTGACCAATCACAGACCTTCTCTCTTTTTCCTGGGCAATACAAGCTTTCCTCAAATGTCCCGCCCCCTCTTCAGGTCATTTGCTGCATTGCAGCCACATCGTGGTGGACCTACTTCCCATAGTAATCCTCCTCCTTCCCATCATCCTCCCCTATCCGGGTGGCGCCAGCCTCCTCCACGGGGCCCTCCCTCTTGGTTTCTGTGACGACCTCGGTGTAGGTGATGCCCGGGCTTTTCCTCCCCTTGCCCGGTGCCACCGCCACCTCGTCCTCCCCGGCTGCCTCGGCTCCCTCCTGGCCCTCGGCGACGGTTCTCTCCTTCTTCAGCTTGATGCGGAAGGTCTCCTTGGTGGGAGCTTTCTTGGCGATGTTCTCCTTGAGCCTTTCGCCAGAATGCTTGATGCGCTCGCCGGCTTGGTGCATCTTTTCCCTCCTCTCGGGCGGGACGACCTTCTCACCGAGGTTGTGGAACTTGGTGCCCAGGTTGTCCTTGGTCTTGGTCATGTTCTCCTTGGAGAAGGCGGCTTTGATGCTCTCTGTGCCCTTCATGACCGACTTCTTCAGGCGAGCGGCTCGGGAGGAGTCGGCCTCCTCCACGCTCATGTACTCCTCGTCCGAGGAGAGGTCGGCGGGGATGTCGTAGGTGTCGGGCTCGATCTCCAGCCCCTCCAGGCCAGGTCCCTTGGGAGACTTAATGACGGCCACTGAAGGGATCTCCGTGTCCCCCTAGAGAAAGGCAGATACATTCAGTTATCAGAGAGCGTTTCAGTACCTATTGCTTCCATGTCTTTACCTTAGTGGAGGTTACTGAGCGCAAGCTCTTCTCAGCTCCGCATTCATACACTTCCATGCATTCACACTGGGAGCTGACCAGTACAACCACAGTCTTCTACTGGTGGCCACTGGGAGCTGCCCAGTACAACCACAGACTTCTACTGGTGGCCACTGGGAGCTGCCCAGTACAACCACAGTCTTCTACTGGTGACAACTGGGAGTGTATTCGTACTTGCCACATTCCATTTACAAGCTCCTTCTGCCACCATTAGAATGCAAAGCTGATACTTTGCAATGTGTCTCATCTAAATCAGGAAGCTGAATGACACCAGTAATTCAATAAAGGGTGGCAATAATCTTTTTCAGTATACCATCTATACTTTTAAGAGGCTACTTTGCACACTGGTGGCTCCAAATGGCAGCGAGAGGAAACTGTTTGAAAAAGTTCAAAACTTCAATACCCAGCCATGCTGTCAGTGACGTCAGTAAACCGGTCTGTGATGCTTCAAACCAAAGGGACGAGAGGAGAAGATCTAACGTTGGTGAGTCCAGATTTCTCTGTTTAGGAGACACTTTGGATTTCACTCTTCAGTCTGGATCGGTCACTTCCTGTGTGGAGAAGATTTCCCACCAGTGACCAAACCGACACCAGGATCTAATCTGGACCAATAGGGTGAATCTACGGTCTCAGTGGGGATGAGGTGCTGTTGCCGGCCTCCTGGTTTAGACTGAGAAGGCGGCTGGATTCTTAGTGCAACTTTAAACAACATCTTCTAAATGACGGATTCTCTTTCTCCATTTTCATTTGCATAGATTAGAATTTTATATTCATTTCATCTCATATGATTTATCTTTTACAGCCTTTTGTGCTTGATCTTTTCATCCAAGCCTGCCAATTATTCTTTAGGGCAGTGTACAAATGTTATCTCTATAACAGAGAGGAGACTAATAACACCCAGAGGGCAGGAATCCTGTCCTAATCCCTGATACATCACATGGTCGTTTGCAGTATTTCATCAAATCCAATCTTCCTTCTGTATAATTTACATTACATTTACATTTAGTTGACCCTCTTATCCAGAGCAACTTGACTGCAGCAGTGGAGGGATCGTACATTCCTTGATCGTAACATAAACAAATGGACTCCTGAAGGAAAGCCTTCCCTTCCCGGCGTTCCCTTGCCCACAGCACCTGCTGCGCCCTACAGGTGACTTTGGATGTGAAAGCCAATTAATCCTAATTAAGATCCGGCCACCAGCAACGATCACACTCATTAATCAAGGCGGAGTCATCAGACCACATCCAGACAGTGTGAATGACACAATAATTACACCAGCAGGGAATGTGGGTCAAGGCACTTATTAATAACCTTCACTTGTGGCGTCGCTGAAAGATTGGCAAGAGGAGAGGCTCTGTGCTGTGGAAGGCCGAGGATCAGCAACAGATCCACGTTGTGTTAGTAAGCTGAGTACTGGTCAAACTGGTTAAGGTGTTAACCAGGTTCATCTGTGATTGAGTCTGTTTCCAGAATATTCCTCCTCCCTCTTTGAGCAACAGTAATAGTAATATAATAGTGACCGAAATGCTATTTGTCATGTTTTCTGTTGACATCAAAATGTACACATAATGCAGTGCAGGTCTGAGTCAGACGGTGTTTCCATGCATGGTTATTCTAACCCAGTTATGATGGTTACATGGGTCGACCCAAAACCATGTTCAGCATGTTAACATAGTCAATGAATGCAACACTAGAATAAGATGCCATTTCTAGACCAGCAAGTTTATAACATGTTTGTGGTTTATAACATGTTCATAATGCCTTAATGTCAGCTTTATCACACCGTGCCTGCAGGTCCTGAAAACAGTTCAATGAAGCATTTCATAAATTGAGTTTTAGAGGTTTTAAAAACGGAGCAGTTCGGTCCAGTCATGCAGTCCTGACAGGTCAGTTGTTTTATCTCACTTGTTAAATTGGTGTTATATTTCATTCTCACTGACATTAAAAAGACCTTAAAAAGTCTTAAATTTAACTTGATGAATGTTGCAGACAGCCTGTACAACACCCACATGTCATATTCATCAATACTGCTTCATTCTTTATGTCAGCTTAAAGAAAGTGTCACTGGAGCGGCTATTTGTGCTTCACTCTCAGCGTCCCAGGGTCAAAAATGTACATTACATTAGTGTTGGCATTTAGCCGATGCACCCATCCAGAGTGACTTACAATGAAGGCAACGGCAGAATAATAATTCCTGGACCGCCGACATTACCGGTGTCGGAGCCACAGCTCCGGGGCAGTAGGTGTACTCTACTCATAACACATTGATAACGCCTCAACAGGACACGTGGATACTGATCCAGTCCTTTGTTCAGCTGATGTGAAGCTTTCCCTGTCAGCGGTACAATAACATGACATTACTGATGTTTTTCTGTTGCCATGGTTACATAGAAGTGACATGGCAGAGGTATTTCCAACGCCGGGTCAAAACCTTGTATCTTGAGTGAAATCAGCTCCTGAGTTGAATTTGAAGCAACGGTTTTCATATTGACGACCATGCGGTTTAGAAACGTTGTCCTGGGTCTGAACAGGTTTCATATCCATGTAAAGAACCAGAGAAATAGAAATCAGGTGCACTGAATATAAGGTTGGTATTATAGATCCGACCTGGTCACCTCATGTTGTGTCTCGCTGTGTAGCTCAATGCTTGGAGCAAGGCACTAACACTGCCACACTCACCACAGCCGTCTACATACCACCACAAGCGGACACCGGGCGGCTGTGGCTCAGGAGGTAGAGCGGGTTGGCCTCCAATCAGAAGATCGTAGGTTCGATCCCCGGCTCCTCCAGTCCACATGTCGAAGTGTCCTTGGGCAAGACACTGAACCCCAAATTGCTCCCAATGGTCAGGCCAGCACCTTGCATGGTAGCTCACTGCCATTGGTGTGTGAGTGTGAGTGTGAATGGGTGAATGAGAGGCATATACTGTAAAGCGCTTTGGATAAAAGCGCTATATAAATGCAGTCCATTTACCATTTACCATTTACACCGACGTAGCACTATCGGACCTACATGATGTGTTAACTATCGGACCTACATGATGTGTTATGTCGGCATCAGAACAAGCATCCCGACGCGGCTATGGTGGTGGCTGGGGACTTTAATAGGGCGAACCTAAAAAAAGTCATGCCGAACTTTCATCAGCACATTACGTGTGCTACCAGAGGGGAAAGAACGTTGGACCACTGCTATACGCCGTTCAAGAGAGGCTACAAGGCTGTCTCTCTCCCTCCGTTCGGCAAATCAGACCATGCCGCCATTTTCCTGCTACCGGAGTATAAACAAAGGATAGCACGGGAAGCGGTAGTGACGAGGGACGTAAAGCGGTGGTCTGACCAATCAGAGGCTGAGCTACAGGACGCTCTGCGCGACGTCGACTGGGGCATGTTCCAATCCAGTTCCAGGGACGTCAGCGAGTTTACGGAAGTAGTAACGAGCTTCATAGCTATGCTAGTGGACACCATCGTCCCTACGGTGAAAGTTAGGTCCTTTCCTAACCAAAAACCGTGGGTTGATAAATCCATCCGCGACGCTTTGAACGCCCGCACTGCTGCCTATAACTCCGGTCTTGTATCCGGCAACATGGACGAGCACAAGGCAGCGTCCTATGGACTGAGAAGGGCGGTGAAGGAGGCCAAGAGGAGGTATAGGGACAGAGTGGAGTCGCAGATGGAGCAGCGCGACACCAGACGCCTATGGCAGGGGCTACGGACTATAACGGACTACCAGGGCAGACCCCCCGCAATTGTGAGTGCCGACGCATCCCTAGCGGAGGACCTGAATTCATTCTATGCACGGTTTGAGGCTAGCAACAACAGCGCTAGCTCGCCGGCTAACAACATCACCGTTAGCGCAACCGGAGTGAGTTCTACCGCTGGGGATGAACACACACTCTCTGTGACCGAGCACAGTGTGAGGAGGGCTCTGATGAGGGTGAACACCAGGAAAGCTGCTGGTCCAGATGGCATATCTGGACGAGTACTGAAGACCTGTGCTAATCAGCTAGCTCCAGTGTTCACCACTATATTCAACATCTCCCTGGCTGAGTCTGTGGTCCCCGCCTGCTTCAAGAGATCCACTATTGTCCCTGTGCCCAAGAATGCTTCTCCAGCATGCCTAAATGGCATCGACCGGTGGCCCTCACCTCGGTGGTCATGAAATGCTTCGAGAGGCTGATTAAGGACTACATCTGCGCCTTCCTCCCTTGCTCCATGGACCCGCTGCAGTTTGCTTATCGTCCCAACAGATCCACGGATGATGCTGTCTCCCAGGTACTGCACACCACACTCTCTCATCTGGACAGCCGGAAGGGGGGCTATGTGAGACTGCTGTTCATTGACTATAGTTCAGCTTTCAATACCATAGTCCCCACCAGACTGGCTGGCAAGTTGATGGAGCTGGGACTGAACACCCCCCTGTGTGCCTGGATCCTGGACTTCCTGACCGCCAGGCCCCAGGTGGTCAGGGTGGGTAGACACACCTCCAACCCCCTCACCCTGAACACAGGATCCCCCCAGGGTTGCGTCCTCAGCCCCCTACTGTACTCCCTGTACACACATGACTGTGTGGCCAGGTTCAGCTCCAACACCATCATTAAGTTTGCGGATGACACAGTGGTGGTGGGCCTGATCTCCGACAACGACGAGAAGGCCTACCTGGAGGAAGTTGCTGATCTGTCACTCTGGTGCCAGGACAACAGCCTCCTCTTGAATGTCACCAAAACTAAGGAGCTGATTGTGGACTTTAGGAGGACACAACAACAGAGGACGTACTCACCACTGGGGATTAATGGGACTACTGTGGAGAGGGTGAGCAGGTATAAATACCTGGGAGTCCACATCACTGATGATCTCACATGGTCCACACACACAGACACTCTGGTGAGGAAGGCGATGGCAACTCAGGCAACTGAGGAAATTTAAAGTCTCCCGGAGGATCCTTCAGTCCTTCTACTCTGGAGCTGTAGAGAGCATCCTGACAGGAAGCATCACTGCCTGGTTTGGCAACAGCTCCGCTCAGGACAGGAAGGCTCTGCAGAGAGTAGTGCGTTCGGCCGAGCGCACTATTGGAATTACACTCCCCACCCTGCAGGACTTATACACCAGGAGGTGCAGAACCAGAGCCTGCAGGATCATGAAGGATCCTCACCACCCCAACAACGGACTGTTTCAGCTGCTGCGGTCAGGCAAGCGCCTCCGTAGTCACGCTGCAAAAACAGAGAGACTGAGACGGAGTTTCTTTCCTCAGGCCATCAGGACTGTGAACTCCGACCTCACCAGGGCCCCCACCAAGACACACACACTGCCCCTCTTATGGACACACACACACACACACACACACACACACTTAGGTAATGACTACACATAATTTATATACATATATACAATTTCTCATATTTCTCATATTACTATAATTTTGTAGTGCTCTTACTGTAAATATTGTGTTGTTTTTTTTTATATAAGAGCTCTTACTGTAATACTGTAAATATTGTGTTGTTCTTTTATTGTAAATACTGTGTACTGTTGCCCTTTGCACATTCCCGTTGAGCATTGCCACTTTTTCATTTCACTGCACACCCCGTGTGTGTATGTGACAAATAAAGTTCTTGAATCTTGAATCTTGCCAGGGTTGGGGGTCCAAGTCCCACTGGGGCTCCCCGTACTAATACTGGATGCACTCATAGCACTGGGGTCAGCGGCTTTATACCTTTATCAATAGTCCCCCTTCATCCCTCACATCCCCAGGATCTTTCAGACCAGGCAGTAAATACATTATTACATATTTCAACATAAACAGCTGTAAATATCAGAAATATGCACCAGAGAGTCCATATGTACAAGATAGTGGTTTTATTTTCATAGATCTCTTTGTAGCCTCGTTTCAGCCTCGACGCTGTAAAGCATTTAGACGTCTTTTAAAGGGCTGATCAACATAAAACTGAATGATTCTGATGTCTGTGATTAGTACAGTAATACTGGTGACCAAGAGAGGCCGTTTGATAAAGATGGCGACTAAAAAGAGGTCAACAACTTTCCAAAAGGCATGAAACACATTAACATTGTTCATAAACACAACTTGACTAAACTCATAAACGCCACCCGATAGAAATATCACAAGTTAAAACCATTAACTCGCCCCAAAATTAAACCTTGTCCTTCAGTATCCTGCGCTCGGAGCAGACCCGATGTGAAACAACAGCCATTTATCTCCTTCCTATTACTGCCCACCGCCCCGGCGCTCATCACTCAGCCAGCCCTGCCTTGCCACTGGCGATGACTGTCTCTAACACTCATTGCTTCCTAGCTAAAGTTAAATGACCGGTGCGTCCATTGCTGCTGCATCACAAGCAGAAACTCTATATTAGGAGATGTATGCCCGGCTAGCCGAGGCCTCAGAATAACCAGCAGCAGATCAGTCATGTGGAAACCCAACACTAAGACTGTCTGCAGGCAGGACCGAGAGAAGCCCGGACCCTCCCGGGGCCGCAGAGCTGAACCAGGACTGATTGTACAGTGGAAACCCAAAGCGCATCGATTACCGTCATGTTTAGAAGACGGTCCCGGACGTCCTGGTGTCTTGTACCAGGGTTCGACCAACACAGGTTTCTGAAGGCTGGTACCAATATCTTTAGACTGAAGTCACCAGTATTCATGCTGATGTTCAATATCTTCTAATTTGACCATTTTCATGCCAAAAAATGTTTTCTTCTCCTCAGGGTGAAAAGCCTCTGAAACATCTAGACCATCATGGACACTAAAACTCTCCACTGAAACCAGACTGATGAAACTCTCTTAGTGTCAGCAGCTCTGACAGCTCCCCCCCATATTCAATGGTAGGGAGACTCTGGAGACGTTACTGAGTTTACATGAGGAATTAATTTACAAAACATTATTGATCCATTAAATGAATAAAGAAAATGTGGAAAGAAAATCAAATGTCATGTCAGGTCAGTAGGAACTTCCATCATGTATCAAATCAGAGCTGACCGATATCTGATATCTAATAAAAGGCCGATATCGACCTGATAAATCGATATCGACCAAGACTAATTCCTGTGTTCATACAGGATATTTATCTATTGGTGAATGAAGCGAATCTGATTCTTCCATTAAAATGGTATTCAGGCCATAGAATGTAGCACGACATAACAACACCACAGCAGATCAACTGTGATTTACGTTTTTAACATTTAGGAATTTAGCGACTAGAGCAACTTGCAACACTATAATATTCCTTCATCACCAATAGTAAGGTCAGGGGTCAGAGGTGATGAAATCGATAGAATAGATGAAACAAATATTAATAACTGTGTCCCTAGAATGATTTTAATTGATCGAGGAGCACTGGGGAACAAAATAAGAGCCGGGGATAAAAGGTGGAAAGTATGATTCATCACTCATTCATATCCTGTTTAAAAATAGCTCCCTAAATAATCCTAGCTAGCCGATATTACATTTCCTCAGATATTCTATTTATACATATATGAAATATGTTCATACATACTCTTATATATTTACTTTATATTTACTTATATCTTCAGCAGCATGTTTATATAACCCCACAATTGTTTATAATTGTATTCTACGGTTTCAATATTCTATTATTTCTACAGTTTTTAATTGCTTTTTACATTCAATCCTATTACCTTTGCTGCTGCACCGAACCAATTTCCTCAAGTGGATCAATATATCTCATCTTATCTTATCTTATCTTATCTAGGAGGTGGTCCTTGAAGCAGGTCAGGATGATTGACAGCCCCCCCCTCTCTTTATATTGGCCCCAGCAATCTGCTGCCACATTAGAAGGCCATAGTGGAAGCTGATTTTTTGTGACAGCAGTTTATTGCGTGTCCCCGTTGGCAGTAAAGGGAGAATGCCATTTCTCCCAGAATAGGTCACTCTGTCACGGATACACAGCAGCTGCTTGCAGGGGAAAGCACATAGCACTGCCGTTACTATTCTAAAGTCTGAATATCTGTAAAGACTAGGGTTAGACCAATAGATCTGTAAAGACTAGGGTTAGACCAATATATCTGTAAAGACTAGGGTTAGACCAATATATCTGTAAAGACTAGGGTTAGACTAATATATCAGTAAAGACTAGGGTTAGACCAATATATCAGTAAAGACTAGGGTTAGACTAATATATCACTAAAGACTAGGGTTAGACCAATAGATCTGTGAAGACTAGGGTTAGACTAATATATCAGTAAAGACTAGGGTTAGACCAATATATCACTAAAGACTAGGGTTAGACCAATAGATCTGTGAAGACTAGGGTTAGACTAATATATCAGTAAAGACTAGGGTTAGACTAATATATCAGTAAAGACTAGGGTTAGACTAATATATCAGTAAAGACTAGGGTTAGACCAATATATCACTAAAGACTAGGGTTAGACCAATAGATCTGTGAAGACTAGGGTTAGACTAATATATCAGTAAAGACTAGGGTTATACTAATATATCAATAAAGACTAGGGTTAGACTAGGGTTATATATTTGCTGATATATGGGGCTGATATTGGCTTATAATTTAAAAGGAAAGATGAATGTAATGTGCATCAGTCTGTATTGTACAAGTCAAAATGTCCCAGCAGAAATGGCACCAAGACACATTTCCTATGCATTTATTCTTCTGATTCTGATGGTATCTCCAAATCTTCTTGTCTGATTGTAACTTCACTCATGGCCTCCAGAGATGGTTGGGGTGTCTCTGATTACCATTAAAACTCCCGTGAGCTCAGTGAAATGCCTTATTTATCTTGTCTGACCCACTGCCACCAGAGGAAAGTCCATAGTACTATTATAAAGCACTGTTAAAAAGCCTGTCCACCTCTTAAAAATGTCTAGTTGGAGATAATGCACGTCTTGTGTTTCAATTTAACATGTTAAAGTTGCGTCCTTGTCCAACTTCTCTCAAGCATCAGCCTCCAGAGCTGCATGGGGTGTTTGAGACAGTCAGAGAAATGGCTTGTTTTTATGTATTTCACCTGACCTGGAGTCGTTTGCATCTTGGGTGAGAATGTGCGCTCGCTAAGAGGACGGCTTCTATAAACTGCCGTCATTATAGAGTAGAAGGCCTTTAAGTATTGAACTTGAACTGCTGCCCCCCCATCTCTCAGTGCATCCACCACCTAATGAAATGAGTCAGAGTTCATTTGAGTTAAGATCTCTGTCTCTCTCTGCTTGGCACAGATAACAGGCAGAGTTTGTATTGCCTGAGCGAAGGCGTCCATCCTATTTTTGAGACTTAACTTAATTATGCTCCAATTCCTAATAAACCTACGTAGAGGACTTTTGATCTGATAATTCAGGGCGGAGCTACCTTAGCATACAATATTTGATTTATGACCTATTCTGTGTCTGAGGTGGATTGAGAGTTTTGGAGATGCTTTTTCTCAATATTGAAATTCCATCACAATTGCATGTTACTGTTGAAAAGATATGAAAACGTCATAACACCAATTTAGGGACTGAAGGATTATATGGTCCTTTGGTCTAATTAACCCTTTCAAGACCCATTGGAAAAACTCCAAAATACATGGTTGTCAAGCTAACCCTAACCCTAAAAGACAGCTGTTTAGTTAGTTCCTGAAAAGTTGACGTCTTAGACTTTCATCTGACAGCGAAGACACGATATCATAGTTCTTGACAATTGTGGACCCCCCATTACCTGATAGATGACGACGCGGAACTTGTTGCGGGTGAGGAGCTCGTCCTGCGTGCTTTCCACCTTCTTCACGCGAACGTTTTGCTTCTCGACGCGCATCCGGACCTCCTTGACGTTGGCGCTGACCTTTCGGGTCTTCTGGAGGAGTTTCTCCACCGTGCCGCTGGTGGTGGTGTGGTCCTTGGCCAGCTTCAACACGTCTCCCTGGATGGTCTTGATGTTGTTCTCCAGCTCCAGCTGACGCTCCTCCATGCGCTGCTGGCCTGACTGGACGTTGTCGATGATGCCGGCCACGCGCTCCAACAGCGACAGAATGGTCAGGGCGCTGATGGGGTTCCCGGCCTCGTCCTCCACCCCAATGATCTCCAGCTTCTCCTGCATGCCCGCCGTGCGATACTTGTGCTGATCCATTGCAATGTTTCGAAGAAGGGTGGCTAAAGTCTGGAGGACAACTTGAGATCTTTCTCTTGGAAGTGCAGTTGACTTGATGGTGAACTTCAACGTCTTAATGCTTGCCTGGAAGTTGACAATTTGTGGTTGAATCTGGGAAAGGGGAACGGGACCGTCAGGGTTTCCAGCTGAGAGACCAGAGAGAGGCGACTCCCAACTACTGTGACCCAAACTGAGGTCTGGGGACAAGGGAGAGGGGAGACTCCACCTTCTCCTTTTAGAACAGGCTTCAAGATCCTTTGGGAACCTGTTCTCAGCCCTCATGGGGGTGGTGGGGGGCGCTGGCGAAAGACTCAAAGGGGTGCGGTGATGCTAACACGAACCACACAGCTAAAAATACTCCTCTTTGTAAGGTGACACTCGGACATTTTGGGAAGATGCAAAGCAGGGGATGATGGAAATCCCCATCGCAGCCCCACTCTGCTGCGTCAGACCCACAAAGATCGATTCATAGTTTTCCATTCACTGAGCAGCGTAATTATTTGCACATATGTCCATGCTAGCAGCTGTGAATCCTGTAAATCAACAGCAGCTTAAGAGTCATTCTTAAGCCCCACGGTGGCAGATGCAGAGAAGCCACAGTTGTCTGGTCTGATTACACAGTGCTGGAATGTTTGGGGGGATTAAACGTGGTGGCACTGCCCTTTTTACTTTCCCCTGGATAGCAGAGTCCAAACATTGGCTGGCAGTGAGATCAGAAGACTTTAATAAAGACCACTGACAATGCTAGAGAGCAAGACGTGTCCTCCTTCAGCACTCACTTATCTGAGTGAAGGACTGATGTATTTCTGATGTATTACCTATAAAATAGATGTTCATGTACAATTGGTTTTCAGCCCAAGAACTGTAGAACTTTCTCAGAGGACCATGTGATCCTTCAGTTGAAGTTAAAACATGAAAATTACTCAAATTGGAAATTACTAAATTTTGACTTCCATATGAAAAACGAATTCAGTTGCTGTGTATTTTAACATGCATGATTGATTGACCGTCTATTTCCTAACTTTCTATTCTTAATTATTTTACATACATGAGTAGATTCATCCTTATTTTGATGTTCTGCCTTTCACTTCCATGTGAAAGGTAAGAATATTTGTATATTGTTTATATTCCTCTATGTTAACATCCAACATTTATTATAAATTTTGAGTTAATACTTTTTTAATGCTTATCCAGATTCTCTCCCTTCCCAAAAGACAGAATCAACCCAACCCACTGACACAATTCTACTTTGATTAGTCATTTAAAAGGCTGTCGCCAAAATGATCCTGGGCAATAAGAGATAAAGCATAGACATGATGTTGAAGTGACATCATCTTGATATGAGTGGAGCGAACTGCTTTATTTCAAAATAGTGTCACGTGTTTCAAGAAGTTGAGAAAAGTCAAAATGCATCAAATTGAAAAGATGTTCCACTGGCAGAAGATGTCATTGCTCAATACCAGATGAAGTCACGAGATGGATATTTTTGCAGTGTGGTAGTTTGGGACTGACTGCCGAATCCCATCAACTGAAGCCAGCAGCTGCTTCTGTTCCTGAAACCCCCGCCCCCCATCTATAATTACCCCTGGGTGGCGTGCCTGAGCCCCCACCCCTGGCAGAAATGTACAATGACACACACCGGTTTATTTTCATGTGGAGATGCAGTGACCTCTGCTCTTGTTCAGGCTTCTGCAGACGAGCAGTTTTTAATTAGACTGTAGAGCCAATTAATGATTTAGCCCCGGCGCTCGGCAGAGGTTGGAACCAGGGGAGGTGGGTGGGGGGCTGATGCTGGACTGATGATGGCATGGCTGCAGGCCATATTCACCCGTCTGCCCCGGTTTTCAAACCACTAAATCCCTCTGCGCCTGCAGGCTTCTACAACTGGGGGTAGATGGTGCTAATATTTCACAGTATGCCAAGAGGATGTAGAGTGTTTGCAGTGTGGTAGATGTATCACTACTGTTCAATGAAAACCACAAATTTACAAAAATTAAGTTTCTCAGCAAAGAAGAAAAGAATGTATAGTTTTCATGTAGCCCTAGTCTCTACTCTCTACTCTACTCTACTCTACTCAACACAAACACTCATTTAGGACACTACCCATCCCAACAAGACAAGACAGACAGAGAGGTTCAGGAGGATCTTCTACCCTCAGGACATCAGGAAACTAAACTCACATCCAACCAATAAATGACTCTTGGACGTTGCGTAACTCTGGTTTTTTACATTGCACATTCTTTTTGCACATGTACATACGTACCTGACTTTCTACTGCTTATTTTTACATGACCATATTGTCTATATATTTATTTTATTGTTAAATGTATTCTTATTTCATGTAGTAGTTTTTTAGTATATCTCCTAGTTTAGCCCCTTTTCCTTTTCAGCTCTCAGCATAGTGATCTTGTATACCACCGCGCATTTCACTGCACTTTTGTATCACTATAACTGTGTATGTGACAAGTAAACCTTTGAACTTGAACTTAGTTACTGTTAACATGGGACTACTAGCCACTGCTAACGCTAGCTTCTACTAGATATGTTAGCTAGTTTGCTAACCAGATGTGTTAACAAGACAGTGATGGTTAGCTACCAGATACTATGGTTAGCTAGCTAACAAGCTACATGATCTAAACACTAAATCAATCAGATGGATCAGTGATGAAATGATCAGTTCAGTAGAAACAGACAGAAATTAACCATGAAGATTCAGAGATGAATTAGTACAGACAAGTACATCTGTTGGTCTGTGGCTGAACTGAACAGCACACAAACACACACACGAGGTACGCACGCACACACACTTGCACAGGTACATTATTACACACACAGACACCTACAACCTGCCCACACACACACACACACACACAAACCCTCTCATCTCACTCTCACACGCTCATGTGTACACACCCAGAAAGAAAAAAACATGTAAATCCAGACAAACAAACATACACACACACACACTTATCATCAATCATCTTTTCCCAGCAGGTAGAATATGTTTTTAAAACAAGAGCAGCATCAGAAGAAAGCAAAGTCAGAAAGACAAATTAAAGAGTCTGAGTTGAAATCTCACAGGACGGCAGAGAAAGGAACATTTCACTCAAATGACACATCACTCTGGCGTACATTAAAAAAACATTTCCTTTTTATTTTAGCGGAGACCAAAATAGCCTCTAAAAGTCCTACATGCAGAATATTAACATGTCAAACACATTCTAGTCACATTTAGAGAAGTCACGGCTGCGATGGTCGACAAGTAGAAACACGTTGCTCGGCGGGGGGTAGGGGTGGGGGCGGGGTCGAGAGGGACGAGGGCGGGGCTTGCTGACCTACGACCCGATCAACGTAGACTAAGACGATACAGAGAAACCTTGGCGACGTAATAAACGGATAAGACGAACCTCCCTGAACTCACGTTGGACCTCAGCACAGCTTCAGTTCCTCTCCCACAGAGACACACGGAAAAGAAACCAGGAAGTGATGCTGCAGTCACGTCACATGGGAAAGACGGCTGGTACGAATACCATTCATCTCAGATTTCATTGACTTGTTGGAACGCTGATGTCCAAGATGGTGACCTTCAGGTTACTTTAAAATCTACCACAAACAAACTGCAGCAGATATTGCTATTGCTGTATTAGTGTGCATATAATTGATCGTTTTGATTTATATTGTCTTGTTTGCCGTCTGTGTCGACACACTTCCACAATTTGTGATGCCAAGTGGGAGAAATAGGAGCCTACGAAAAATTCCCAGATGTCCTACTGGTGATCACCTAGCAAACACCCTTCAACACAGGTGGTAATCACTGGACAGTACCGGTCACCTGAGCTTTCAAGCGGTAAATACTACTTGTGAACTCAAGGTTTAAATGTAAGGAACGAAATATTAATTTAAAATAAAACGGACAAAATGTATCATCACCAAGTTCATGTGTGTTAACGGTGAAAAAGCTGATCAGAAGAAACCAAAGTCTCCAGAAAACTACAATCATGGCGTTTGACAGCTTCAGATGAGTTGAACGTCCGACATGTATTCCCATGAGGTGAATGCAGCATGACGTGCTAGTGGGGTACGCGCTCGCTACTTCCCATCGGCACGTTAGACTGTCAGTGAACCAAATCTTAACATCAACGTTGTATTGTTCTTCAGTTCAGTGACTGTAAGAGACTTAATACTGTACACTTAATACTTTACAACGCTTACAGGCATGAAGTGAGACTGGTAGCATATCTAGCTAGCTGTTAGCTGCACCCCGCTAGTACCTGGACCTGTGTGTACTTGTTTAAATATCCCCCATGAAAAATCACTATAACATTCCTATAAGCACTGACAGTGTGTCTGTTTATGGTATCACTATGACATCCTAAAGGGATTTGCTGTGTGTTTGTGTTACTCAATAGTAACCTTATCGTATTTTATGGTATGTTTTTATCTCCTATGGCGTCGGATATGAGTACTATAGTTTTTGTGTGATATTTGTATAGTGTTTGTCTCATATTTACTACTATAGTTGTTTTTCATAAGGGATGCTCTGTGCTTGGAATGTAACGCTGAGGAGCAAATGTAAAATCAACCCCCCCAAAAAAGACAAAATTATATTCTCACATTCAAATTAAAGTCTTGATTACATCCATCTCAGCAACCAATACCTTTTTTTTCAATGACATGAAACATATCATCAAGAGTTGATAGTACCTCGATGTGCAGTCCTTCACTCCAGCTGGACTAACACTGCCAAAAGCTGACTTCCCTTTTCTTACAATCTTCCGAAACTCAGTTTTAAAGACTGAGATGAAAAAAAAAAAGCGCCTGCCTCCAAGCATTACAATCCATTTGAATCTGTCCCTCATCAAAGCAAAAGTGGTTTCAGAAGGTACTTTGAAGTTCCCCCCGTGAATGATGTCTGCGGATGTGACAGGACAGGAGACTCGTTTTAAAACATTACACATTCCTTTTTTCACACCGACTAATTCCTCCCAGTATCCCTCCCCATCTCCGCCGTCCACCAAACCGGTTGGGTTTCCACCCGGTGCGCCTGCGGTAATGTGCTGTGATAATGGGATCTCGGCAGCGCTGAGATGGAGGAGGATGGAGGAGGATGGAGGAGGATGGAGGAGGCTCTGAGGCTGTCAGCTTTTTCTTTTAGAAGTTAAAACTACACCACAGTACACAGTTTTCACAAGTCATGCGATATACAGGAACTAGAATTCAGAAATTAATATCATTGTAATATTAACGTAAAAGAACTATTTAAAAAGAAAATAATAATAATCGTAATAATAAATTATTAGCATGTTAAAACAGAGACTTTTTTTTTTTACATGGAATTTCATATGAAAGAATAAGTGTAAACATATCTATCTCACTGGCTGGCCCACTCTCACCCCCCCACCGAAGAAAATAATGAAAAACTGCATTTGGTGATCAGCTGCACATTATCTGTAAAAAGTGATAGGAATATAACAAGAGACAGAGGGGGGGGGGGCATAGAAATAATAATTTCCAATAAATAGCACATTCCAGAGGGGCCACAGACTTCTAGGTTAGCCAGTTTGCCCAAGTTACCATATTTCTAAAGCATTCAACAAAACCAAACAGGAGCAATTAAGACGACAGAGACAAGAAGATGGTAAAGTGACAACGGGTTTTGTCGAGTTGGTTCCTCATACTCAGTCTTGCGGCGGTTGCGATAGCGCAGGTCGGTACGCTACAATTCCATCCCAGAAAAAAAGGAGAAAATAAGGCCCCTGAAATAAATATTCTCATTCTTCTTTTTTTACGGTTTCCCAGGAAAAAAATAACAATACGACACATCTACCGTTAAAAAATGGTATTCCCACGCCGTAAGAAAAAACTTATCAAAAAACACGGCTATACCATCCTGGAGTTAGTGTCCGATGAAAAGTGTCCAAGGTTTTGTTTTTGCCGACGGCCCCTGTTGTTTTTCGGGCATTTCCTGATGGGAAAGAGAGAGAGAGAGAGAGAGAGAGAGAGAGAGAGAGAGAGAGAGAGAGAGAGAGAGAGAGAGAGAGAGAGAGAGAGAGAGAGAGAGAGGAGAGACATATTTAGTCCGAATCCAGGATGTCCTGAGTAGATTCTTGTCAATGAGCCTACAGAGATCTTTCCATTTCTCTCTACTAACTATCAAATAATAAAAAAACATATTATATATATATCCAACAGCCAAAGCACGATTCCAAAACAAAATAACTCAAGGACAGAGGATAAAGATCCCAGATGTCTACTGGCCAGCTGAGGATGCCTCGGAGAGTGATTTGGCCGACGGGGACGAATGGGAAGCCTCAAGATTCATTGCAAGAATGTCACAACATGTCCAAACAACACTAGAGTCTCTAGTACAGAGCCAGTAGAAACAGATGGGAAATGAACAGCTGTGTGTCTTAACTGATCGCACACGATGTCAAACCCGCTGCCCATCTCAACCTGTCAGGATGCTTCTCTCTGCTCCCTTTCATAATAAGTTTGTCTCTCCAAGACAACTTGGAAAGAACTTTTTCCACGAGGACACAA
This sequence comes from Hoplostethus atlanticus, assembly GCA_034670405.1. NCBI lineage: Eukaryota > Metazoa > Chordata > Actinopteri > Trachichthyiformes > Trachichthyidae > Hoplostethus > Hoplostethus atlanticus. The sequence goes on along the minus strand of JAXDDX010000111.1, from coordinate 837,521 downwards.
GTATCGACTTGGCCTTCTTGGATTCGATATTTAGCCTTGGATTCTCTTGGCCCATCCCTGTCCTGGACTGTTTGCTTGTATAACTCCACTTTACCTCCTAAACTGGCTCCTTCTAACACCTCCTACTTCCTAGACTGTTACCCTATAACACTTCCTACCTCCTAGACCGTGCCCTCTAGTTCCAGGATGCCACCGAAGACCAAGAGTCTGCAGGTTTTCATTCCTACCAAACCCTTCAGCAGCTGATTTCACTGGTTAGTTCTTCCTCTCTGGCTGAAGGTGTGTTCATCAGTCTAGAATGAAAACCTGCAGACTCTTGAGCCTCCGTGGACCATGGCTGTCCATCCCTGCTCGAGTTCAATGAGACATTTTCAACAAGGGGGCTAACCCTAACCCTATCTGGTGATTGTGTTGAAGTTCATTGTGAATACAAACTGGCAATCATTTCTACAATAAGAGATCGATATTTCATTTTATTTTGTCCTGAGTGATGGAATAAATCTGTGTCTGCCTGAGTGACAACTGCAGCATTACTGAGGAGAAAAACCAGACCGACTGAAATCCTTTTTAATTTTCCTCGGGTTTTAAGCCTCTCACTCCTCAACTGTCACCGGTAGTTCCATCCTAGAAAATCCAATGGGTGAAAGCACATAGTGAAAAAGCTCAATTCTTAGGGTGCATTCACATCAAACATGTTTGAAGTGGTTTATTAACCTCTGCAGCGTTTCCTCCTTCAGCTGGTTTCACCAAATTCACCAAATAACCGACGAGACGCCTGAAAACGTCTCAGTCCTCTAACAAGAGAACTGTGGTGGTTCGTTAGGAGAGAGAATTAAAGTATTTAAGTTCACAATAAATTGTGACCGTACTTAAAGTAATATTTTCATATAAATAAATAAATAAATGTCTGTTTTATTCCTCCTCTATCTCTACTGATAAAACCCATCAGTGATCATCCTCTACCATCGTGAAGCTTCTCCATCTGCTGCTCTCAACACCTGTCAGGTAGGTCTTTCCTGGGAGAAACCCTCTGGAGACAGGAAGTGATGCATTTTACGTTTCAACAGAAGAAGAACTGGGTAGTTAGCATGAGCAGCAACAGCCACCATGGCTGAACAGACAAAGAAAAGAGCGCCACCTACAGGAACTCAAACAGTATTATTGTGTACTTAGACCACCTCCTCAGGTAAACACTGCAACGTGCCACCAAACCATGTGCTCCTCCTGACTGCATGTCTTCCAGTAGACTTGTTGCACCACAAACCTGTTTCAACGCTGTCTTACCTTGTGATGCACATCACCACAGCGACAATGATGGCGATCTGCACAGCGCCGATGATGGCGGCAATGAGGACATAGTGTAGCTTCTGTCCACTGGGAACTACGTAGAGGATGTTGAAGTCCTGTGGCTCTTCACACTGTGGGCCCTTGTAACCTGTATCACATCTGTGTTACAGACACAGGAAGAGATTATTCCAATAAGGTTATACATCCGTTTTGGAAAACAAAATCCTGACCAGATGGTTATTAATCAATACCTCTAAAATCTAGAGGATCCAGCCTTTAAAAGTGTTCTTAACTGTGTTCACACTGTGAGCAACATGATCATCAAGTCACCAGAAGTCCATTCATCTCCTACAGAGCTGAACGACCAGAGAAACTCGGCCGATGTGAACGCTCAACAAGCTTGTTGGTCGAGAAAAGTTACGGCTGAACTTTTCTTGGCCAACATCGGCCGTCAACAACCAATCAGATTTATGCACTTCCTTGTTTCATGAACAATAGTTCTGCCTGGCAAGTATAAAATGGATGAGAAGTTGATTCCAGGCGGACAAAGCTTCTCAGTTCTCTACAACTTTTATTTGAAAGACGACAATAATAAACTTCTCAAAATCGCTGCTTGGAGAACGGCTGACCCACCGTTGGTCCATGGGAAGATCTGAAGACACTTTACTGACTTTTTATGTTCATTTTCATTCATTTTCAATTAATGGTGCTTAATTAGCGCTTGCTAGCTAGGGTGACCAGACGTCCCTGTTTTCCGGGGACAGTCGCTGTTTTTGGTGGCCTGTCCCTGGCTGGAGCTGTCCCCGGAAATGTCCCCGTTTTTAACTGTGCGTTAAAAACAGACGGCAAAGTGAAATAATATTTTACGTGGCAAGAAAACGGGGGCAGCAGAGCCTACCGGTAGTACCCAATTTTTACAAAGTCGGCCTGCACCATAGGAACGTCCCTACTCCAGAGTCTCCCGGAAATGAGCCCAATCTCCCTGACTCCCGGAAAGGAGTTAATCTCCAGACCAAAAAACAAACAAAAAAACATTGCACGAGTTACGCACTTCGGCACAACAACAGCGCGCGGAATGTGATGTTCGGTGATGTGATTTCAGGATTTAGCTAGCCAAACAAAGAAAATACTCTACACAGTTATCATCAGACCACTCACGAACATATCCATGTCTTAAGGCAGTAAAAAATAAGCCGACTATGGCACACTGCACTGTGTGCAATTCTAGCTTTCTAGCTTTTCAGTCGCGGGCAGAGGTTTAAATATAATGTCAATATAATTTATCTAAAACGTTTTTGTCTGTAAATCTACATGTCAGTGGGAACGATCCGGAACGGCATTCCGGCACCTTTGATTAATAAGTAAATAAATCTGATTGGCAGTTTCATACATAATAATGTCAAGCGAGTTAATTTTCGTGTGCTGCAGCCTGGCGTTCCTTCCAGCTGCCCCTCCTCTCCGTGTAGCCTCCTCTCTGAGGCTACATCCACAATAATACGTTTTCGTTTTTTTTTTTAAACTAAATGATCTCGGTCCAAACAAGCGTTATAGCACAGTTTCAGAAATGATCTCCGTCCATAAAAACGCATATCTCGTTACCATTCACCTACACTGGGCATGCGCGTGCCGGTGTAAACAGCGATATTTTCTGTAACTAAGCAGAGCAGACAATCTGCTTAGTTACAGAAAATATCGTTATGCAGAACAGCAATGGAGAAAAGTAAGAGCAGAGATGTCTTTGTTTGGACGGACGACGAGGTGGAACTGTTACTGAAAGTAACAAACGAGTATAAGGCGGTAAATATTGTTATTTGTCACAAAGTACTTAAATATTTATAGTGGAGCACCTTATATATAGTATTATTTAATAATTAATTTAAGAAAGTGTGTGGGTGCCCCCCCCGAAACCGGTCAGCTACCACCACAAATAGAATCTAATTCTGTGGGAAACACTGTGTACACTATGTGTTGTTGAAGTTATCTGATTCATCAAATGTCTTAAATAAAATAAAAAAAATTATGAGGCGAGTCATTTTTCCCCGCTGCACCGGATCTTAGGGTTCCCCCACCTGCCAAATCGCATTACTAAGGCAGGTTGGTTTACAGTTCAGTCAAGCTTCAGTTAAGTTAATAGACATAAGGGGAAATAATAATCTACTCGTTATAAAATTAACGATTGGAATAGTGGTGTAGTTTTCTTGTGATTGCAGTATTGACGGTGGAAGATGGTGAAATGCCCAAATCTCCCTGAAATCAGTTCTGTCAACTTGGGCTGTCTGACAGTACAACAGTGGTCAAAATACATGAGACCGGAATTGTCCCCCTTTTTTATTTCATAGATAATAACATTGCATATTTTAATGATATATTGACCGCCAAACTGGAAATGTCCCCGGTTTTCATTTCAGAAATCTGGTCACCTTATTGCTAGCTAGCTATGCTAACTCATCAAAACAATGTAACGTCATGAAAGCCAATACCAAAGCAGCAAAAACTACATGATCTGCCTGTTCAAAACTTTGTTGTCTTAATGGAGGGGAAGCAGTTTTCAATTCCTGATAGATGGAATACAAAGTGCCCGTCTTGAAAATGGATGTTTTCATTTTGATGTAAGATGAGGGTTGTTTCAGACTAGATGGTCAAAGACACGTTCCAACTGATAATTCCCATTAAGCATGGCCAGCTGAGGGACCAAACTGGCTGCTGTGCTGTGGTGGTGAGTGGGGAACAAGTCAGGGATCGTTCTTCTTTTCTTCTCATGTTTCAACACTATTTTGAAGTACAGAGAGCACATGTTTTCATAAGTGTTATGAAAGCCGTAATACCCAGGAGGGCTTGGGCCTGCGACTCGTGGCTGACTGCATCCCCATCTTACCCATAATCACAGTAAAAATATCAAATTACTTTTGTTGCTGGTTTCATTTGAGGAAGGCTTAGTTCATGATCAGTATTAAGAAGTTGCCACGTGCTGTTATGTGTTATGAAGATTTGTTTTTATTTATTACCGTTACAGTCTTTAGGTTCTGTTTGACTTCTGTAGGGTGGAAAGTTTTTGATTATATGATTGTTAAAAGCACTTTCTAAATGTACAATACTTATGTTATTATTATAATAGCAGTAGTAGTAGTATCAGTAGTAGTACTACTAGTAGCAGTAGTAGTTACCATAGTAACTGTATAATAATTAAAGGAAGTAACATGACTCTTTTCTAATCTCATGCAAGTCAAAGTGGATCCAGGCAGCGACGGACCTGCAGGTCTCCATGTTGTACTTGATCTCACATTTCCCATGAACACAAAAGCCGGTGTAGCTGTCGGCACAGGGGATCCCGGCGTAGAACCCGTCACCGTGGTCCAGGCCTTTGGTTTCTAGCCAGCCGGGAAGAGGGAAAACAGGATTAACAGTTGATGTGGCTCAACTGAGACAAATTCACGTTCACAAGAAGGATAATAAAAACCATCATTAGGTGTCAAAGTTCACCGTTCTGGTCGGTAACGAGGATTAGGAACAGGCAGAGCTTCGAAGCACCGGTGGATCAAGAATGTTAGAGATTACATTACAAAATATAAGACATTATATTGGTTTCAAAAGGATTTCATAACTCCAAGAGTTATACAATCATCCCAGCCAGCAGAATCCTTCAGAAGTAAAAAAGTAAAGTAAAAACAGGAAAAATCCCAAAACTGGAGTTAGGAGGTTTTCACCACAGCAAACAGTTTTGTAGTAGTAACTTATCCCCTTTTACTCACAATGAGGATAATCACTAAGAGCTTAAGCCTTTATTGTTAATTGGTGAAACCATAATTACAGATCATTTCCATCCTGGGAAACTTTCCAAGCATTCCTCCAAGGATCCTCAAAAAGTAAGAGAGAGAGAAAAGCATTTCCAAAAACATAAATGGACCATATTTAGCTGGTTTATCAGAAGAGAGATGCTCTATGTACCATGGTCTCTGGTAGTATTACTAGCACCATGTCACAGAAAACCCTTCTTCCTTTCCTCCCCGGTGTGAAAAGGGTTTAAATCCACTCAACATGGATACTCTGAGGGCCAGATCCTCCTCCAGCTGGTTTCCTCTGGTCAGAACCAGAGTGGAGAAGTTGACTTTGTTGTATTTTAGTATCTGGATGGTTCAGGTTCACACTGACCAATCACAAGCCACGCAGAAGTCCCATGACTCCCCAGCAGCTGGTTGATTGGTTTTGGTAACCTGTCATCCCACCAGGTTAGAGAGTCCAAACCAACCTGGTTTCAGTCTGTCACTTGATCTACCATGATGGACTTGTCTGCTCTTCTCTGGTGTTCATACCAGTTAAGAACACATGAAGAAACATCTGAATATGAGCATCAGTCCAGACTGACCAAGTCTCCTTCTACCCATAATGCCTTGTGTTCTGGGGTGGTTTCCTGTAGCTGGTTGGATCCCGTTCTCTCTCCTAACGAACCACCACAGTTCTCTTCTACCCATAATGCCTTGTGTTCTGGGGTGGTTTCCTGTAGCTGGTTGGATCCCGTTCTCTCTCCTAACGAACCACCACAGTTCTCTTGTTAGAGGACTGAGACGTTTTCAGGCGTCTTGTCGGTTATTTGGTGAATGTTGTTGTTCTCACCTGGAGACCAACCAGCTAAAGAAACGCTGCAGTTTAATTAACCCACCAGAACATGCTGGCTGTGAACGCAGCCTCAGATCCTTGTCATATATTATCATTATGTGTTTAGTGTCATCTGTACGTCCTTGACCCTTGCACTGCTACACTACTGCTTGCTTGTGTAGCGCTTTCTTCCCCTCTAAGCACTAAGGATAACGCCCTGAGTTCTATTCTTTATCCCTTAATTTGGCTAAAAACCCCTTGAACATTTAGATATAGATAGGTACCAACTGATAGCAAGAGCTCAACAACTCATAGCAAAAAATATCTCTATTTATTTAAGATGGAGAAAGACAAATATAGACAAAACAAATAAATCAAATTATTGCAAATGCAATTATCCTTCAGTTAGTGCAATAACACAACCCTGGTGCTATTATTCTTCAACGTATATATACACACAATTGTCTATTTTAAGCAAATACATCCAAACCACATATAACATTGGCAATACTCTACTGCTAAACCGGGTAATAATGAGACTCAGTATATAGCTCTGTGGGCCCACACATTAACACACAAACCGGTCAAAAAGGTAAAATGAAATAAAATAAAATAAAACCTTGTGGCAGGCCTGAACGAAGCTTGGGTGCGTGGTGGCTTAACAACAGCCTCTTCACTCTTTTAGAGCAAAAACTTTAATACTCATGGGAGCAGAGTCAGTGTTTTACTGTCCAACAAACTGGTATGCTGGTCGCTAGGCAAACAGCAGATGAACCAGATCCCATCAGCGTCATGAAGGATTTTCTGGGCATCTTGTTGGGTCTCGAAGGTGACAAACCCATATCCCTTTGATATTCCTGAGCGATCCATCACAATCTTCAAATCAAATCACATTTATTTGTATAGCCCTTCATCACCGTTCCAGTCTCTAAGGGCTTCACAGTGCCCAACATGTGAAAATAACAACTGATTAGTACACGACATCCCCCAGCCTTAGACCCTCACAGAGGACAAGGGAAAACCTTATAGGGAAAATTGGGAGAAACCTTGGGAGGGGCTACTCAGAGAGGGATCCCCCTACCTTCACCTCTTTAACTGCACCATACTGAGAGAAGATGCACCTCAGATCGTGTTCATTAGTCTTGAAGTCCATTCCCCCAACGAAGATACGGTTGGGGATGACTATGCCAAGGCGGGGGACATGGTGGATAGGGGGGGTGCAGCTGTGGTTTTCTGGAGATGCTGGATCAGGGGAGGGGGAGGCTCGACAGGACGACATCAACTGTTCAATTCGTATCGGTTGAAGGCCCGAAGTAGTCTCGAACACCACTGTTTTGCTGACTGCATGTGGGTCTTCAGGGCCGACTCACCCATACTCGATAGGTTGGGTAACTTTCCAATCACTATGTAGGGTAGTGACTTCCATCTGTTCTGCAATTTGTGTTTTCCGGTGAGTCCAAGGTTGCGAAGAAGTACACGGTCACCATCTTCCAGTGCCTGGTTTCGCACCCTAGTGTCATACAATCTCTTGTTTCTCTCATGGTTCTTGGAGGCTGCATCAGCTGCTAGCTGGTAAGCACTCCTTAACTCATCTCTCATATCAGCCACATACTGGTGGTGTTTTACATTATCCTCTCCATCTGGGGATGTGCCAAAACACAGGTACACTGGCAGCTGCGCTTCCCTCCCAAACATCAAAAAGTATGGGGAGTAACCAGTGGCATCGTTCCTTGTGCAATTATAGGCATGTACAAGCTGGCTGATATGCTGGCTCCACTTCTGTTTTTGAGCAATATCCAAAGTCCCCAGCATGGACAGAATTGTGCGATTAAATCGCTCAGGCTGTGGGTCTCCTTGGGGGTGATAAGGAGACGTTCTAGATTTACGGACGCCAAGTATGGTCAGGAGCTCTTTTATGACTTTGCTCTCAAAGTCTCGCCCTTGATCTGAGTGGATACGGGCGGGTAATCCATAGTGCACAAAGAACCTTTCAAATAGGACTTTGGCAACTGTCAGGGCTTTTTGATCTTTTGTAGGAAATGCCTGAGCATATCTGGTGAAATGATCTGTGATGACTAAAACATTGGCTATTCCCTTGGAGTCAGGCTCTATGGACAGGAAGTCAATGCACACCAGATCTAGCGGGCCTTTACTTGTAATCTGCTGTAATGGTGCTGCTCTTTGTGGGAGGGTCTTCCGAGCAACACACCGCCCACAGTTCTGAATATACTGTACAATCTCAGATGCCATTTTGGGCCAGTAAAACCGGTCCTTGGTGAGCTCTGTAGTCCGGTCCACTCCAAGATGACCTGTGTGGTCATGCATAGACTTTAAAACCATGGATCTGTATCGGGCAGGTAGTACAAGCTGTCTTGCTTCTCTTCCAGATGGTCTCTTTGTGACTCTATACAGGAGTCCCTGCTTCAGTTGAAGTTTGGAGCGCTCTCGCTGTAGCAGGGCAACATCAGGGTTTTGGTGCCTAGGAGCTGAGATACACCAGCCATTCTCCACTTGCCGTCTAACAAACAGGATCCAGGATTTGTGCTTCGAGCAGCTCCTTTTGACTAAGTTGCTCTAGCGGACTCACTTCCAACTGTGTAGGGAAGGCATAAATGGTGGGAATTGCATTAGGAGAAGCCCCTAACTGGTCAATGAATCTGGTGGTGCCATTAGGATTTCCACGCACGCTGACCTTCTGACAGACTGCCTTTATTCCAGACAAGAGTATTTCTTTCCATTCTTCCTCTGTCTCTGGCAGATTTCTAGACAGCAGGTCGGCATCAATATTGTCCTGACCGGGCTTATACTGGATGGTAAACTCATAGGTTGAGAGTGCAGCTAGCCATCTGTGGCCAGTGGCATTAAGCTTGGCGGTTGTCAACACATAGGTGAGAGGATTGTTACCCGTCCTCACGGTAAATTTGGCCCCATATAGATAGTCATTAAATTTATCCACTACTGCCCATTTCAAGGCCAGGAATTCCAGCTGGTGGATGGGGTAGTTTCGTTCTGACTGACTCAGCTTGCGGCTTGCAAAAGCAACAGGTCGGAGTCCCTCAGGACACTCTTGATAAGGTACTGCGCCTAACCCATTCAAGCTTGCATCCACATGACGTAAGGCTTGGTAGGGTCAGCAAAAGCCAACACTGGGGCATGTGTGAGGCAGTGTATTATTTTGTGAAAGGCTTCATCACAGGCGTGATCCCATCGATCACCAAAGGATTCTGAGGCTTTAAAGTAGTCCTGTTTATTCTTGTTACTTGCCACTCGCCTTTTCCGCTGAGCAGGAGGGTAACCTTTGGTTAACTCTGTCATGGGACGGACAATAGCAGAGAAGTTGGCAATAAACCGTCGATAGTATCTACAGAAACCTAAGAAGGACCTCAGAGACTTCAAGTCAATAGGTTTCTTCCAGTGCAGGACTGCATTCACTTTCTCAGGGTCGGTGGCTATACCCGAGGCAGACACAATATGTCCCACATACTTCACTTGAGGCTGACAGAACTGGCACTTGTCAATGGAGAGTTTGAGCCCAGCTTCCTCAAGACGATCTAGGACTTTAAGGAGACGTTCCTCATGTTCCTCTAGTGTCTTACCAAACACAATGAGGTCATTTTGAGGTCAAGCTATTCACATCCATGGCGGAAGAGGGCAGTACCACAGGTGGCACAAGTATTCCAGCCGGAAGCTTGCTAATGTTGGGGGTCTCAACCACCAGAATGTTCTTTCCCAGGCTAGCGAGCAAGCTATGTTAGCTACGTGCTAACACTGCTTCTTGTTCAATTCTAGCACAGTTACCTATTAACAGGTAACGTACATGTGGTACTTACAGGTACGATTTATTGTACTTAATCACAAGTGGTCATTGTGGCGGACTGGAGGGAGGGTGGGGGAGGCTTAGGCCGAATCCCAATTCACCCCTTGGCCCTTCCCCTCTGTTTTGCGCGTTCACGTGAAGGGGTAGGGGTGTCCCAATTCTCTTGGGATCGAGGGGTAGGGCTAAGTGCTAGGGCTACATGGCCCTCCAAACGGAGGTTTTTGAGGGGCACACTACAAACCGAGGGTTAGGAGAAGTCTCCCAGAATGACCTGCGAATCAACTGGAAGATCATGGCGAACGCTACACTACCATCAAAGTGAACCACAAATGTAGTATTTTCTTCGTTAATAAAGATTTAAAAAATATTCTAACCGTGGTATTATCTTAGTTTAATGTCGTTTCAATGTATTATAGACCTTTTCTTTATAACAAGCATAACAAAAAATTACTAGTATGCCGATGTCTCTACCTCGCTAGTTAACGTTACAACATTGTTTATAGGCTGATTTGTGCATGACAGTCCCGCATTTTGACATAGTTCCATGTCGCATTTCCCCCCTTTGATGGCATATGACGCCGGAAATATAACTAAAGTTCAGCAGCGAAGTTGCTGCACTTGTTACAGCTCCTCTAATACCAGTGCAGACTGGCAGGGTAACGGTAGGCGCACGGCTTGCTAGCTACAGAGCACCGCTAACGCTATTCTGTCATGAAGTGGTCTGGTAATGAAGCAGTGGTCTTTTTTATTTGATGACTTGTCTGATCGATTAGTAGCGTGAAACGTATAAATTGTGAACGAATCGCGAGCGTCCATGCTTTTCTATCTCCATCAGATGAACGGCAAATGTCACTGTGATAATACCATTATTGACATAGTAATCTCCGATAACAAACTCGTCCCGTCTGTTTATGTAAACGTCATCGATGACCTATCAGGGTCTTGAAGGGTTGTCCCATTTCTTAGGGAGAGATTTCTACCACTACCCCTTGTGACTCTGTTCCGAGGGCCAAGCTGAAGGGCCAAGCCGAAGCCGTAGGGGTGAAAATGAGAATTGGGATTCGGCCTTAATTGGATCCAGGAGAGAGGTGAGTTAGTGGACTGCTTCTTTCCTGGATCCAGTACCAGCTGCAGCCAGTTGGGACTGATTGCAGCTGGGGCCTTTTTAACCTGTGTGTGAATGTGTGTGAGTGTGTGCGCGCCAGGGTGAGAGACTGGCTGTGTGACCGAGGAGCCGACAGGGATGGTGGATCCGGATTGGGGCGGGATGCCCCTGGAAGCCCAACCCCGACTGGTCAGCCCTTGCAGGCGGCTCCCGACTGCGCCTCCGCCGACCTCCGCTGGGCGCCGCGGCAGGAGACGGCCCGCTCCCGCTCCGTCCTCTCCCGCCGGTGCTGGCCCCGTCTCTCCTCTCCGCTCCACAGACAGCCGACCGGATCCACCATCCCTGTCGGCTCCTCGGTCACACAGCCAGTCTCTCACCCTGGCGCGCACACACTCACACACTCACACACAGGTTAAAAAGGCCCCAGCTGCAATCAGTCCCAACTGGCTGCAGCTGGTACCGGATCCAGGAAAGAAGCAGTCCACTATCTCACCTCTCTCCTGGATCCAGTTAAGCCTCCCCCCACCCTCCCTCCAGTCCGCCACAGTCATTTTAAAAGAAAGAGGTTATGACATCACATGTCATGACCCAGAATGCATATTAACATATCGCATTATGTTGTATCGCCTGGGATAAACAGTTAATAGGTTATTGTTTCAGTTGTATAAAATCAATCACTGATAAGTAAATCCATCTTGAGAAAGGCAGAGGGATAGAAAGGGAAGAGTTGACTGAAGAGATGGATGAATAAAAAAAAGGTGGTGCTGTGTGTGTGTGAAAAAGATGTAGGCGTGACTAGCCTACATTGGTGGTTCAGTGGTGTGAAGCATCGCGGGGTCTGTTGGCTCGGCGGGGTCGGGCAGGTAGTTGTAGTCAATGCGGTTGGCGTAGCGATGGTATTTTGGTTTCAGATGGACCGGCGAGGGAAACATGTGATCCTTCCCAGGGTCTTGTTGCATGACAGCGGATATCATTCCCCCTGGGCTCTGAGCATACACTTGGTAGGCTGGCTGAACCATGGGCTCCACAGACTGCTCTGGTATGGTGCCTTCGAGGATAGGCAGCGGAGGCTGGACAGAGCCTCCATTGGTGGGCTGGTACAGGAAGTCTGACGGCTGCATGTACACTGCTGGACTGGAGGCCATCGGAGTCTGGAGGACATTCCATTGAAGGTGGTTTGGGGTACACTGGTAATGTTGATGGTGGGCAGGTTGATAGGGGTGGGGGGGGCATCATTGGAGAACGTATATATACATATATATACACACAATTGTCTAATACATCCAAACCACATAACATTGGCAGTACTCTACTGCTAAACCGGGTAATAATGAGACTCAGTATATAGCTCTGTGGGCCCACACATTAACACACAGACCGGTCAAAAAGGTAAAATGAAATAAAATAAAACCTCGTGTCAGGCCTGAACGAAGCTTGGGTGCGTGGTGGCTTAACAACAGCCCCTTCACTCTTTTAGAGCAACAACTTTAATACTCACGGGAGCAGAGTCAGTGTCTTACTGTCCACAAACTGGTACCTCGCTAGGCAAACAGCAACGCAGCGCTGGGAGACAGTCTTCCTTCCCACGAAGCCAGAGGAACTTACAGGCTTGTTGCCAGGTCGCCCGGAGCGCGATCTGGTGAGACGGTCTCGACTCGGCGTCCAAACTCCGGGACCAAGTTTTAAAAGACTAGAAGGCTAGCGAGCAAGCTATGTTAGCTACGTGCTAACACTGCTTCTTGTTCAATTCTAGCACACAGTTATCTATTAACAGGTAACGTACATGTGGTACTTACAGGTATGATGTATTGTACTTAATCACTACCTCATCCCTTATTCCGTTCCTACTTTTTTTATTTAATCTACGCTGGCCGCGGTATCTCTCTCCTGCTGTTTTTTAGACCTCCCGCTCCCTGTCACTCCACCAGTTCGCCCTCTCACCCCCAAGTCCCGCCCCCCAGCCAATCATATTCAGGAAACAGAACAAACAACCAACTAGAGGCAAGCAAACTGTAAACAAGCAAACAAGCACGGTTGCTCACTGATGCTCCACATGTTGACAAATGAACCTTGCAAACAAACTATTAAAATATTAAGAACTTTATAGAGCTCAATAGTGAATCGCTGGATTCAACTGGACAATGTAGGAGTTTAAGCGGATCCTATTGGACGTCATCGTCAGCTGCTCTGGATAAACGCGCCAGATAAATCCTAAAATGCAAAACGAAGGCATCTGCAGAGCGAGAGCGCGGGGAGCTGTGGAGACGATATTTCCCCAGAGAGATTTAGATGGCACTATCAATGCAGAGAGTGAATGGAGATTAAAAAAAAACGCCCTGGATTCGGTTTCATCTCCTCTTTGATCTGCAGCCGCTCGAAATCCAAGACCCACGTTGTGCAGCTGGGTGGGCTGCACTTTAAAACGTATGAACCCTCTATGAGACCTGCTGAATGAAACGTGTACCAGAGAGAATCTACTAATTCATGATGTACTTATGAGGGTGTGAGCATCATGTTTGTTGTACTTCAGCCAAACCGACGTTATGAAATCTGTAGGAAGATTTCCATTAAGCACTAACAGTATTATTGTGCAGTTGTAGTTAATAGACTAAAGGAGTGAAGCCACTAAGGTGACCGCTGGCTGCAGTAACTGATTTACAACATGCCTGTCTCATCTCTGCAGCTCTGTTCTGATGAAAAGTTTCCCGGGTCCTCTCTGTGTTGAGTGGTGTTTGACCCCCAGGCCCTTGAAACCTGTTCAAACCATCAACCTTCAAACCTTCTTTACACAGAGGTAAAGAAGAAATTTTTTTTTTTCATTTGTGTAAAATGCATTGTTTACAGGTTTGTGGTTTTTACCCGACAGAGAAGTTTGAACTGCTAAAGTATTTTTTAACGTTGTTTTTGTTCCCGTTGTTACAGCAGCAAACAGTAGAAGGAAATAGCAAAGAAAAATAGAATATCAGTAAAAATAGAGCGAATGAGGTCTAGCAAATATAACAACAATTACAACACGAGAATAATAAGAATAAAAACATGGAGTACATGTTAGTAGAGCAGACTGAGACTGAGACTGATATATATATATATATAGACCTCAACATATAGCAGCAGGACCTCCAGTCAGCCTCCTGTTTTATCTGCTTTTAATTTGCTTTAAAGTGCAACAAATTACAAGACTTGCTTTTCATGAAAGAGAATTCTAGAAAACATATTATTTCTACTATCATGATTATTGAACAGCTTCCTTACCGAGGATGTCGGGTTTGAACGGACTGCTGTCGTCTTTCTTCCCCAGCTTCTCTTTATCTGCTGTGGAGGAAAGAGATGCTTGTTCAGGTTCCAGGTCACATTCATGATCACACAGTTGACATGCTGTATTTACACACACACACACACACACACACACACACACACACACACACACACACACTGATGACATCAGCATGACGCAACATGGCTGTAACTGAACAGCGCGACCCGGCGGGAGGTTCCTCTGATCTCTGAGAGGAAAACAGGAAGCTGAAGACCAGATGAATCACTGGAGGTTCATCAGATCTCAGCTGTCAGAGACGGGGCGTGTCTGGGATACCTGACTTGGTTTATTTCACTTTATTGATCCAGACAGTTTTACTGAGCATGTGTTACGTTTCTATTCAATTCTATTGAGTTATTGTTTGGTTTTTATTTCTTTACTCTTTTAATTGCTTATTGTCTTTTCTATTTTGGTGCTTATAGTTTCAGTTTCATCTTCTCTTCAGCTTGGCAGTAGTTACAGAGATTTTCCCAGCAGGCCTTGGGATTCAAACCAGTTTGGCTCCGCCCACACTGCAGGCCTCATTCATGTCTCTTCCAGGACGTAGCCACGCCCCCTCACCAATATGACCTGACAGACTCACACCTGATGGTTTCTAGTCAGTGTGAACATGGACTCGCATGTTTTCAGTTCCCCTCCGTGACACGAGTCAGACAGGTGACCTACATGAGACTCGTGTTGCGTTGGCATGACAACAGGTCAATCTTAAGACAGCTGTCATCATGTTGTCGGCTTGTCTGAGCAGCGCGGAGGACAACGGGACAACGATGGACAGAAAGACAGACCTGATCATATCGGTACAGGAAGTGGTTTCATCGTAGAGCAGATGTTTTTTAATTATTCATTTTTATTAATTTAATTTTGAACTATTTGGACTCGAACACGTGAAAACCGAGGTGGTGGTTCGTCTGCCTGTCGGTAGTGGTTTGTGTAATCTGTTTATCTGTAAGGGCGGGCGGTGTGTGTGTGTGTGTGTGTGTGTGTGTGTGTGTGTGTGTGTGTGTCCTCAGAACAAACTAAAGGAAGTGGAGGATGTTGAGGATGTCGGAGGTTGTTTACTCGCCGACTGAGGCCCGCTCTGTTTTTGTCAGAGTGGAGGTGGAGAGGGTCAATCTGTCTGAGAGGCAGGGAGGAGCCTCCACTGTGTGTGTGTGTGTGTGTGTGAGCGTGTGCGTGTGTGTGTGTGTGTGTGAGCGGGCGACAAACAAAGAGGAGGTGTGGTGTGTTATGGCGGTATTTTTCTGAAAGCAGTCGACAGTCGGCTTCATCTTTTTGACGCAACGCTGCTCTCGTCTGCTCGACACCCGAGAGCAGGGAGGCTCTGTGGGGGGAATGCTAAGCAGCGTGTGCACACACACACACACACACACACACACACACACACACACACACACACACACACACAAGATAATCATACGCCTCATACTCTATTATTTACCCAGGCAAACTGAGAGACACACTCACACACACAGAGAGACAAAGAGACAAACAAACGCATACACACACATACACACACACACACACACACACACACACACACACAGCTATAGGTACATATTCACATCACACACACTCATCCATTTTTAATGCTCCATCATTCCTGAAGAAATATTGACAGTCTCTCTCTCCCTCCCTCCCTCTCCTTCTCTCTCTCTCGCTCTCTCTCCCTCTCTCTCGCTCCCTCTCTCTCTCTCCTTCTCTCTCTCCTCTCTCCCCCTCTCTCTCTCTCTCTCCTTCTCTCTCCCCCCCCCTCTCTCTCTCCTGTGCTGTGATTGGCTGTTGAAGCAGCAGTGAGTCAGGATGTTGTCAGTTGATCCTCTTATTACTCTGATATGTAGAAGCTGTTTTTCTCTTGATTGATTGAGTTGACAGATGACTGATCTGAAACTGATTAATATACTATTAATAATATATTAATAAACCTGTTAATAATATATTAATAAACCTGTTAATAATGTATTAATAAATCTGTTAATAATATATTAATCTGTATATTCTTCTACTTGTTTTTATTCTTGTTTTTTATTCTTCTCTTGCTGTTCATTGTTCTGCACCAAACACCAAGTCAAATTCCTTGTATGTGAAAACACACTTGGCAATAAAACTGATTCTGTTGGATCTCTGACTCCTCTACCCTGCTGTAACCAGAGACCTGTAGATTTTAGACCATAAAATCAGATTATTATTTGTCCAGCAGCAGTGAAAGTGGGTTTGGTTTGAGCTGCATCTTCATCTTCACTCTGAACTGTCAAGCTGAAAGATGAAGAACCCCCCCCCCGCCCCCCCACCTGTGGAGGTCTTGGCCCACCGCCCTGAGGAGACAAAACCAGAAGGACAGAGGGCAGGTGCTCCTCACCTCAGGGTGTGAGATATCCCGCCCACCTCTTCCCTCTGAGCCAATCACACGCTTTGTCACCTTCCACCTTACCGCCTTAATAACTGACAAGAAATCCATAAACCCTCGCCAGGCCGCCGTCTCCTGCCAAGACGGAGAGCGAGAGACTCTGACTGTTGTGATCCTAGCAGAGTCTATCAAGCTGAATCAAATCTAAGAAGATGTACTTTGAGGATGTAGTTGGACGGCGTCCGAAATAGCTCTGGGTGTTGGCACCGTCCACAAAGTCTCCGGAAAAATCAGACGGCAAACTGGGACTGCAAATGAGGTTTGCATCAAACCCCGGCCGCCGGGCTCGCCAGATCAAAACGGCTCTACCACCGCCAACATAACTCGCCTCGGCTTTTCTCCCCTCGTTAAAAGACGCCGTGGACAAATAATAACGAGAGGCGGCGGCGGCTTCAAACGCTGCAGAGGAAATGGAATTTGGGCGAAACGGTTAGCGGTCCGCTGGGTGACCGAAACCAGAAGGTCACAGGTTTGATCCCTGTATCCTGTCCAAAGAGTCCAAGAGTCTCAGCGCCACTTAAACACCTAAAATGTAAAGGCACCGCCATGTTGGAAGAGACGCAATGATAGCAACGTCACCGCCTCTTCCTCCCTGTCTAATGTTGAGATTCAACTATTAAATTCGATGAGTCTTTATTGCAGCTGCAGGAAGTAACATGAGACAGGAGGTTCTAGAAACATCAGATATACTATGTTGAAATGTGTAAACCGTCTGGATCCAAGCAGAAGAGCAGCAATGTGAAATATCAATATTATTATTGAGTAGAGGAACCGGGGGTCCGTCAGGATGTGAGGTCACAGTGTCCCGGCGTGTCCGAGCACACGCCTCCCACATGTTACAGACAGTATGAACCAACCGCCCAGATATGTTATGTTTACACATACTACGTACTTCAAATGTAGTATTTCATATTTCTGTTAGTAATGGTGACTGAAAGTAACTGTAACTTAATCCATAACACTGATGGGAACGTCTGAAAGTAACTAAATATGATATTGGCCACCAGACAGTCAGCAGGTTATACAACCCCACTACTGTTGGTATTCTATTTTATTATTATTACTTTTAGTTTCTTATTTTCCATTCTGTTGTTCTATTCTTCTACTATACCACTACTGTGTTGCTGCTGCCTCGGCCTAATCGATAAAGTTTAATTGAATCTCTTATCTTGTCTGTTTGGTCTCTGCTCCAACATGGTGCCGTGTCTCTGACTCGTATGTCTCTGGGTGTTTGGGAGGGAGTGACCAGACCGACGAGACCGACCAGACCGACCAGACCGACCAGACCGATGAGACTGTCCAGACCGACCAGACCGTCCAGACCGACCAGACCGTCCAGACCGATCAGACCGTCCAGACTGATCAGACCGTCCAGACGGACCAGACCGACCAGACCGACGAGACCGACCAGACCGTCCAGACCGATCAGACCGTCCAGACTGATCAGACCGTCCAGACGGACCAGACCGACCAGACCGACGAGACCGACCAGACCGTCCAGACCGATCAGACCGTCCAGACCGATCAGACCGTCCAGACGGACCAGACCGTCCAGACTGATCAGACCGTCCAGACCGACGAGACCGACCAGACCGACGAGACCGACCAGACCGTCCAGACCGACCAGACCGATGAGACTGTCCAGACCGACCAGACCGTCCAGACCGATCAGACCGATGAGACTGTCCAGACCGACCAGACCGTCCAGACCGATCAGACCGTCCAGACGGACCAGACCGTCCAGACCGACCAGACCGTCCAGACGGACCAGACCGTCCAGACCGACCAGACCGTCCAGACCAACCAGACCGACGAGACCGACCAGACCGACCAGACCGTCCAGACCGACCAGACCGACGAGACCGACCAGACCGTCCAGACCGATCAGACCGTCCAGACCGACCAGACCGTCCAGACGGACCAGACCGTCCAGACCGACCAGACCGTCCAGACCAACCAGACCGACGAGACCGACCAGACCGACCAGACCGTCCAGACCGACCAGACCGACGAGACCGTCCAGACCGTCCAGACCGACCAGACCGTCCAGACGGACCAGACCGACCAGACCGACCAGACCGTCCAGACCGTCCAGACCGATCAGACCGTCCAGACCGACCAGACCGACCAGACCGTCCAGACCGACCAGACCGTCCAGACCGACCAGACCGACCAGACCGACCAGACCGACCAGACCGTCCAGACCGACCAGACCGACGAGACCGTCCAGACCGATCAGACCGTCCAGACCGACCAGACCGTCCAGACGGACCAGACCGACCAGACCGACCAGACCGTCCAGACCGTCCAGACCGATCAGACCGTCCAGACCGACCAGACCGTCCAGACCGCCCAGACTGTCTAGATTGATCAGACCGTCCAGACTGTCCAGACTGGCCGGCGGAGGCGAGGGCTTATCGCTCCACATGCAGCTTCATAGCAGCATGGAGCTCTGCATGAGCACCGCCAGGCTTCATGTCAGATGAGAAGCTTCTGTGCTGCCTGAGGAGGATTATGGGATATTGTCCACTTATTATAATGCAAGGCAACTTAGGATCACAAACCAAAAGAGTATCTGGTTTGGTAACGTTAGGACAGAGAGCTAGAATGTGCAATGGTTGGGTTGGTTACTAATAGAGCCACTAAACGATAAAAAAACGTCTTTTCACATTTATTTCACATACTTCATGTGTAGCATCCAATCAAGTTGACCCACTGTGGTCAAGTGAGCGTCTACTTCTGTACTTCTGTAATCACGGTAAAGTTACGGTTACGGTAAAATCGTTGGCCCAAATGAAAAATGCCGTACCGTACACCAGTAGACGCGAGACAAATTTTAAGCGCGGCTCACTTGACCGCAGTTATCACCCGCATCAAACTATAACCGCAATACAATTTGCCACTGGCCACCCACGTAGTCGGCGCCTATGAACCTGCCAACTGATGCCTTCATCACTGTTTTTTTTGGAGAATCGTATCATCTCGGCTTGTTGAGCTTCAGAAAATGCTCCATAACCTTGGTGAATTATGAACGAGGCCCGTTCCAACCCAATAAACTGCCCTATAAATGAAAACCATTTTATAGGCCTTGTGAGACACAATGGCTCTTCCATCCACAACATACTGAAGCTGTGAATAGTATTACTTTCCTCAGTAACAAGTAGTGTAACTAATTACAATCTCAATTTCAGTAATAATATTACAATCAGAGAAATAAATTGTTACGTTACTTTTGTTATCACATTTCAGTTTAATAAACCAATCTGATGTATTGCTATCATAACTGAAGGACACGTCGCCACAAACTTGGATTAACGATGGATAGGTTGGCATTCAGCGGCTGGAAGTAATCCCATTACTTTGGTTATCAGTCACAGAGCAACACAGGAGAGGAACTTTATTTTGAAGGTAAGAGGAAACAATCTGTGTTTTATTTGGAAGGGTAACAGAAAAGTAATATAACGAGTAGTGTAATGAATTACTTCTCCCAGGGAGTAATAAGTAAAGTGATGTTACTACTTTTGAAGTGAAGAGGAACATATTACATTTTTGGAGTAACGAGCCCGACACAAACAAGATGATAGTCGTCATATTTTCACCATTTAGGGAAACTTACAAGGAGAGATTCAGTGTCTTGAGGTCAAACCTTGTCAGTACTCTGCTGTTGATGGACACGTTGGGGATCGCACTTGTGACCTTTGAGTTACAGAACAGCCTCCCTAGTCAGCAACCCATTCATTATTCCTAACCCTAACCCTCCCAGCCGGTGATATGCCTTCACAAAGATGAAGCCGGACTAGTCTTCTTCTTCCCAGGCAGCATGAAGCTTCTATTAAACCCTGGACTGAACCCAGAGGTTGTTCATCACTGTCTTCTACCTTTAACATTATTTTAAGGCATTTCCACAAAGGTCATTGTTTACATTTGAACCTGTGACTTTGCGTCTACATGGTCTGCGCCTTAACACGCTGATCCACTAAGACGATGCTGCTGCTAAAAGCCTCACCCTCCTCTGGGCTGTTAAACACACTGGCTGCACATCAAGTGTGACCATTTAATCTCTTCAATAAATCACCGTAATTATTGAAATCATGTAAGACCAATTAATGTGCCTCATTACTGATGTTCAATTAGAGGATTAATCCACAAACCAAGCATGTAGCTTGCTTCCCCAGGAACAGTGTTTTGATTGGATTAAAACGAGACAGTAATCCACACCTTGTTTACATACATAATCAGAAGCAGAAGAATTACGTGGTCAGAATTATCGCTTCACAACTCAGTCTGCATGTAGAGACTGTAAGCTGCATCACAAATCTCCCAGCAGCCTCGTCTTTCTCCATCATGGATCCACTGGAGAATTGTACCTGAACCAGGTTGTTGTGGTGTGTCTGTAGATCATCCAGTAACGTTCTCAGTAAAAGTGATCAGTGTGATCAGGTAGATTTGTCTCCAAATGTAGGTTACTGTGACTCAGTAAACTGTCTTGTCTTTAGCCCTAGTCTCTACTCCAAAACACTCTGAGTTGGAGCTGGAGAAGAGTCAGCTAGTTAACCTGAACAAACTGGTAGCTAGCTAACTAGCCAGCAGGCTAGTTTAGTTACTGTTAACATGGGACTACTAGCCACTGCTAACGCTAGCTTCTACTAGCTACGTTAGCTAGTGTGCTAATCAATGCTGGTTTTAAGTACCATAGTACCTATAGATACTATGATACTGTAGGTACTATGGGTACTATGTGGTGAAGAGGTTCAACCATTGACGGAGCACTCGCTGTTTTGTATTTCACTCTTCAGTTTCAATTCATCACTTCCTGTGTGGAGACGATTTCCCACCAGTAACCAAACGTAAAGTAATTTGGACCAACTGGGTGAATGTACGGTCTCAGTTAGTGGGGATGGGACGCTTTAACATAGGTGCTTAGTGCAGCTTTAATCTGCATGGAGCTCGTCAGCTTGGCCCTGTGTGGTTTAGGAGAGCCTGTTATGTGTTTCATTAAACACTCAGTCTGTCTTACCTGGGCATCTCCCCAGGTGTTTGACGTCGATCTGTTCCTGCTTCATACACGATGCCTCTCGGACCAGACAGGGGTTGTTGTATGAGTTCCCGTCGGTGGCACATACAGGGTTCTCATTGTGGCCGCTGCAGTCGATGTTACATATGCACCTGAGAAGAGGATTCACTTTTCAATATTGCTGACATGAATAGACGCTGTGGGCGCTCAACCCAAAAAAAACAAACCAAGAAAGAGAGTGAAAATCCCCCAAAAAACACACAGGAAACGTAGTCAGCCTTGCAGAAACACGAAAGGCACTGTGCTTTCATTCATCAGCCACAGTGTTGCTGCTGGACAGCTTCCATCAGCACCAAACCTCCATCTGACGAAGGCTGCACAGCTGGGACACGTTCATATATTGACTTGGGAGTAAAGACTCAGCTCATTCATTGTCCAGAGCACTAACTAAAATATTGTTGTGGTATTTTGGCTTCATCAGATAGAGGACAGTGAATAGACACGTGGAAACTGAACAAGGGAGATGAAAGAAGACACTTTAACAGCTTCTAACACATGGTCCTGTGGTGGGAGCCATCTTGACACCATTAGGCTCTTGAGGTCCGGTTGGTAGGGTTACAGTGGTATGGAACATTTAGCTGATTAAACTGGGGATTATTGTACAAGTCACAGTAATATTTTGTTTGCAATGGCCTTAAAAAGGCATAAAAGTGCTCTAACTTGTGTATTGAAGGACTAAGTTGCAAGTACACAATAAAACTTTACGTGATGAAATTGAGATAAAATGTGGGGCATTAGGAAGCTGGCAGTACTAACATTGTACACACTCAGTATTACAGTATTACACTCACGTTTAACCTTTCCAAGCTCAGTAATAAGTTAATGTACCTCTTCCCAGGATCTGATCGAACCATCCCTCGTTCAACTTAACTAGAGTAGAACCATTTATCTATGAAGACAACAGTAGGACCAGATGCTCACCAGACGTCCTCCGAGTCTTCGTCACACTCCGCTCCATATTTACAGGTGCCGCACTTGGTGAACTTCTTCCCGACGTCGGAGCCTGAGCCCTCGTACTCTGGAGGAGACGGACAGGAAAACCACCGGGGAGGTTAGGGTTGAACGTCGGTGTTCACAACACGAAAACAAATTATGGAGACTTTTTGAAGGACAGTCAGAATGAAGACCTTTTATTTATTAGACGGAATCGTCTGTTTTAAAGACACTGAATGATGAACGTCCGTCTTGTCCTGAGATGGATGTTGTGGATGTGTCTGTAAAGGTGTTTGATCTCATGCTGCCTTCTGTCCTTCAAAAAGCAACATCACTTGTTTTAATGTAAGAGTAGATATTAGAGATCTCGTTTGAGAAGGAAACTCTTCGGAGCACGGCTAACCACACTGAGATTACATTACACTGAGATCTCTGAGCACCATTGTGCGTTCTGAGGTGGATTTCTATTTGACTGTTTGATTCACGTGTACAAAACGCCAATCAGGATTTCTGTTGGTAAAACTTTACAGTGGCGCTATATTATTCCAGTGTATTCTGGTATCACATATATTATAATGGTGCTGAATAAAACTTGTACTCACATTGTGATATTCTGATGAAATACTTAGTATTACTCTGTAGTTACAATATTCTCCCATGGGAGAATACATGTGAATACACTGGAATGAGGCCATTGAACAGTAAAATGTCCCTCTGAGGCTCAACCACCCTCTCCCAATAGACAACAACCTGAAACCAAACAGCAACGAGCTGGAGGGATTAACCAAGCACAAATGACTAGGGCGCCTTTCATCAAGGGGCCATTTCATGATTCATCAAGTGTAATTTCATACTGTAATAGAGGAGAAGCCAAGAGGAATTCCAATTAATCTACATCAAACGACATGAAATATAATGGCATCCTGCACACTGCAAAAAATGTAAAACAAGTGAAAGAAATCTGCCAGCGGGGCGATAATGCACCTTCTTCCAGCCCTGTGTCTTTCCAGTAGCAGTATGCACAATGTTCATCATGTTCTTGAAAGTAATGGTTGCAAGAAACAAGTGAAAAATATCTCACCCATTTTCTCACTTTTCAGTAAGATTTTCAGAGTGAAAACAAGATGAAATGACTTGTGAAGATGAACATTTGTTGCAGTGGAAGTGTGTGTGTGTGTATGTGTGTGTGTGTGTGTGTGTGTGTGTGTGTGTGTGTGTGAGCACGCTGTCTGACAGATTGGCCTGCTGTGTGTGGATGTATTGGACATGGAGAGCACCGCCAGGCTGCTGATCGATAGATGAAGATCTGCAGCAGGGTCTTTGTAGCGGCGTGGCTAGGCTAACAGCAGGCTAGCTGGTGTCACACAGGATTTGGCAGCTTATGACATCAGCCTATAGCTGACTTGTAGGTCTGTACCTTGGGATGTGATAATCATTTTGTGGAGCGAGATGTTTTTCAGCCTCTTGCTTCATCTCCCTTAACAGTTTGTATCTATTTATCTTCTCTCTTTTGAGTGTTTTTCATCTTTTGTATGGATGTGCACATAAACCAACTAACTAAAATACTGTTTTCAACCTTGATTCATCAAGGGAACATCTTCTACCGCTGGCCTGAGAGCAGCTCCAAGGGGATCTGTCTTAAAGATCTGCTGATGCTTTGTACTGCCAGATACAAATCTAAGAGTCACCAACACACACATGCACATGCACGTACACACACACACAGAAACAATTCAGGTAACTCTTCTATACGCACCACATACAGCACCAGATCCGACCACCCACCGCTGCTGGTATTTCTATCTTTCTTACGTGAATTTAAAGTTTCTATGGTCTCTTCTGTGTTCAGAGAGTTTGTGGGAACCTCGATAATTACCCCCCAACCTCTGCGCTTGGTGAAACATAGTCAAAGAGTCCCGGATGTATACGGTCAAGATTTTACAATTTGCAACTTTCTGATTTAGAAAAGCAAAATTTGAAATTTGTGCTAAAAATACACTAAAACCTTACAGATTCCCCTCCTGCATGTCTGGATCACTAAATCACTAGACACCAGGTAGTACTAGGGCCCTGCGAGTAGAGCTGTAGACCCTTGAAACCTGTTAAAAAATACATGCATACCTACAAGAAAATACTAATTCATTTCATTAACAGTTTATGTACTTTTTGTACATAGTTGTTTTTTGTCCAACGACAGCAGAGCACACGTTGGGAGAAACAGAAAGACAAACAGCCGACGTTCAGACAGACACAGCTTCAAACAGCTCAAATGAATTTAATAATTTATCTCGGCGGCCCGGCCAGTCGCCTGCAGGGTTTTACTGGATCGTCTCGTGGCCCACGTGCAGATGGTGGAGATACCGTCTCCCCGGTGGCTGCCTCCAATTAAAACCCCCCAGCAGCCATATTAAACAACAAACGCCGCGGTCGTCACATGCAGATGGTCGCAAAATGTCTCTGTTGCCAAAACTGGCGCTGAAGCTTCGCGGTGCATTCAGCTCTGCTCCCGTGAGAGGGAGAATATCAATACCTTAACCAGGGAGGAGTTAATGCAGGACAGAAAACCTCCTCCACCATTACTGGGAGACTTCAGGTGGTCGGGACACAAAAGGACTGACAATGAAACTAGAAAAAAGGATCCTCAGACGCTGCAGTGGTGCTCCCCGGTGGTTTCTTCACCACGCTTTGACCTCAGCTGGTCTTGGTTTACCCACAAAGACGACGGGAGCATTAATATTAGCCGGACCCATAGGATCTGATGATACCACTGGTTCTCAACCATGTGCCATGGAGGCCCAACAGTCTGCAGGTTTTCATTCCACCATGACACCAAATGATTTCTCTGGTTAGTCCCTCCTCTCCTCTATTTAGAGGGAACATTTATCGCTGTTGTCATGTGAAAACCGTGAAACTCTATTTTGTTCATGTTCTAACTTCAACTGAAGGATTACATAGTAGAGTCTCAGGGTGGAGCTAACTGTTAGCTAACTAGCTGAATGGCAAAGAAGGAACTCTGGTCAAAATATAAATAAAATATAAATGACAATGACTTATTTTTCTATTCATTCATAATATTAGAAGGTCAGCAGGCTAGCTAACTAGCTAACCTAGCTAGCTATAGGCTAGTATGGCTAGTTTGACCTTGGAAGTTTGACCCTAGATAACTTAGTATGGCTAGATAGTAGCAGAGCGCTAGGCTTCATAATATTAGCTAGCTCCTCTCTGACCTCTTGTCTTTTTTTCTCTGGACTTCAGTCTATTAGTACCGTTTCTTTGGCTCCGCCCACTGAGGTTTAACTCAACCAATCAGATTATTTCTGCCTCCAGAGCAGCTGCATCCGAGAAACATTTGTAGAACTAAAACTCCAATTTTGGGTGACATTACATTACATTAGTTTTATGAAACCCTTTGAAAACACATGGTTAACCCCAAAAAGGATGTTTGCTTAGTAGTTAGTTGACATTTTGAAGATACAAGGTTTTCCCCTGACATCGGCATTACGTAGCAACAGCGTGGATGGTAAAGGAAAGGATCACTGGGAATATAATGTCCCCCCCCCACCCTCCTCTGATCAGTACTACACCTACACCACCCTGCCATTGCATCTACTCACATGAAGGCTGAGCTTGTTGTGGTGAACTATTCATTAAATCGCTGTCAGCTCAATAGAATCACATCGATTCAAATATTCCTCGATTCCTTCCTGTTTCATCAACATCTCAGAGTTCGGTGCGAGCAGAAGTGCAGGATCAGCGGGGATTTGAAGTCAAGCCACGATCTAAATGAAAACCTCCGTAAGCAGCCAGAAAACCTCTTCCTGTCATGGTTAAAGGAGCACATCAGCATTTTCAGCACGAAGGAAATCGGAGAGTATTACGCGGTGTATTAGCCTACGTGCCAATACACCGCCTGTGGTGCATTTCTGTGTGGAGGAGAAATCGCCACCGCACCGCTGCAACGCCAATTCCCTCCTCGTATGGTCGAGTGGCGAAGACCAGAAGGTGTGTGGAGGACGCTGTCGAATCCAAACGCCACGTGACAACCCCATTTACCTAACACAGGCCTGATCTGACCTGACCTGACTATCCGCTGTGCTGCAGTACAAGCACTCACCATTTCTAAAAGGAACGTTAAGACTGAAATGTGATTGGTTTATATTTGCCAGCAGGTTGAAAAAGGCAAGGATAAGTGAAGGTGGTGATAAACGTTACAAGCATCAGCTTTAAATTACCAACAGGAAAAATAACACCTACCCTCTCCATCTCCAGAACCGGAGCCGGCATCTGTGAAGAAACAAGAGACACGAGATCAGGAGCTATTTCTGAACAAACATCAAAGACTTATCGAGGTGTCATGTGATTCTTTTGAACTAATCACAGAGTTTATTCCCATCGCTCGTCAAAAGGATGTGCTGTTGTCTGGGTGTGAGGAATAACGAGCAGCGAGTCGGTCTGACAGGGTGAACCAGGACCTGAAGCAGGTCTGTACATCATCCCTCTATTACACAGCAAGACATGAAACACCTGACACCAAATATTGATCTACAATTATTTTATTACAAACATTGCAAAAGTAATTTACAAGCATCTGCCAAAAAATAGTCCGGTAGCAACGTCGTTTGGTGTTGCCAGTTTGATTAGAAATCAACAAAATTGGACTCATTGGCTTTGCATTCATTGGCCAATCAGAATTGAGTATTGAACACAACAAGTTAATAACATCAACACATGCTTTTGATCATACAACATGTATGATCAATCTTTTTAGAAAGCACTAAAGAGCTTAAAGAATTCAACTAAAAACAAGACAAACACACCAGAGTCATTGAGTAGGACAGAGCTGGTGTGTGTGTGTACAGGTGTGTGCATGTGCATGTGCATGTGCATGTGCATGTGCATGTGCATGTGCATGTGCATGTGCGGAAACGCTGCAATGCTATAACCTGTGACATTATAACATGTGGTGTTATAACATATGTTGTGTTGAATGTGTGTTGTCCAAACGGAGAGTGCACCTATATAAATAGTGGTGCTGAAGCTGCGGCCTGTTGTTGGCATGGCGCTGCTGCATTAGGAAATGGATCTTGACAACATAAATTCTGGCATGGCATCCTCGAATTAAGAAATGGGCGCTTACTTCTCAGAGTTTGGCATGGCATTGTTGCATTAAGAAATAGATGTTGGCTGCTTTGTCCAATTAAATTTCACCTTTAGTTACCACTCTTCTTTACAATGTCATGATTAGATGGTTTTTCATAAAAGGGTCCAGAAGTGGTCCGGGAGTGACCGGGGATATTAATGGTGCTGTCAGGATATTATTGACTAAATGTAAGAGCTTTGTTTAAAACTGCAGCTGGAATTGAGTCTTAACTTCCTGTCATGGAAACCCTCCTAGTGGGTGGAGATAATGGACATGTAGTAATGAGGAAATCAAACACAAGGCAGTGTTCAACACAGTTTGTAAAGTGATGCAAAACTCTTCACTCTCCCGTCTTGAGCGCTTCAAATCCAGCCGGTATAGAGAATAACAACAGTTGATCTCTCCCCTCCCTCACTAACTACCACTGCAGTGCCCTTAAGCAAGGCACTGAACCCAGTGCACGCATACTCAGCAACCCCCCCCCATGGACAAATGAATGGAGTGAATGTCTTGGAGCCTTCCCAACAACAGCCAGGACCAACAGATGGAAACAAGACAACATTTACTGCAGCACCAGTCAATAAAACCTGCTGAGGGAAACAAGCCCAGCCTCCCCTCGGTGAACGATGCAGTCCGAGCCGCTCCCCCACAAACTTCACCAAATCATTACACTATTTCAAACTGTAGATTTCTTCCTGGTATTTCTCAGTTATTTGAGAACCTCTTCAGCTGTTTTCTTTTCTTCACTGGGAACCTTTCAGCCTCCAAATAAATGAATTAAAGTAATATTAAAAAGATCTGTTTCTGGTTAGCTGAGTGTTTTTCGGCAGTAATCAAGGAGTGCCGTCTTTTAGGCAGAAGATGTCACAGTTAGTTTGATTAGAAATGAATAAAATTAACAGAACGTCCTGACAGTAAAACAGTGGCTGTATGCAGGTCCTGAAAGAAAAACGTCTTGAAATGTCTTAAATCACATGCAGTATCTAAACTGAAGGTCTTACATATCAGATAAAATTAGATAAAATGAAACTTTATTGATCCTTGTGGGGAAATTAGGTCGATTGTGATTGATTGTTTCATTCTCATGTTTATTTCAATTGCCAAACTTGTCCTGAATTTCATCATCACATTAAAAACGTCTTAAAAAGTCTTAAATGCTGCTGGCCTGGCATCATCCCTCAACCCTCTCCACTGTGTCTCCTCCAGCTCCTCTACCTCCTGCTGTCTCGCTCCTCTCCTTGCTAAAAAGAAGCCAGAATGGTAGATTTGCTGCAGCACCAGTCCCTTTCTCTTGCCTGGGGAAATTACCTCAGCTGGGGTATTCAGCTGAGTATTCGCGGCATCATCTCGTCCCATAGCTGCCAAACGCTCCAATTACAGGAAGCATAAATCTAGCGGAGGGGAAATTGCAGAGAGGACTGGAGGGAGGCGAGTGAAGCAGAGGGCGTAGCGGGGCGCTGTGTCCCTGCATGGTGGGTAATAAGAGCCGAGCGCCGGGCGGCGCCGCTTGGGAAATCAGGCCGCTGCCCCTACAGATTGAGTTGACCGTACCGCCGCCGTGGCGTTGCTATAACTTTCCCCGACACTTTTCTACCAAGTGGGATGACAACATGAACCCTGGCTGGCCTGGGGAGACGTCTGCACCCGGCGCCTGGGAGTAGTCTGCTGGGTCCTCGAGGAGGTTGGAGGAGCCGGCGGGGAGGGCTGGAGTCATCGGTGTAGGTTTTGTTTCTACCTTGGTCTGAGTCCCAGCTGGTAGATCATGCTGCTCTGGACCATTAAATCAGAAGGTTTCAGGGCTTAAATGTAGAGGAAATAAAGCCTATCCCGTCCTGATGTTCCTCAGATCTGTCTCAGTAGGCTTACTGAACACAGTACCTGGATCGGAGAGGGTTTGTTTGATCCTCGTTGTCAGGTGGGTGGGGTTTCATACGCAGGGCAACACAATGAGCAGCAGAAAGTTTGGAAAATGACAGGAAAGTATTTCAAAGGTAATCCAGTAGATTCTTCTGTTATTCATAACTATATTGTCTTAACTGTCCTGATGCAGTAAACCCGCCCATCTGGTACCCCAAGCAGACGAAAACAAACACTACAAATTATTTTCAGCAACTACAGTTCTTAACCTTGTTCTGCATATCAGAACTGAAATGTGTTGAATTTGACATTTCAAGATATTTCACCTGTGAGGTAAAGAGCTCCGTTTGTCTGGATCATCACAGATCTGGATCTTGGTGGTGCAGAGCTTCAGCTAGAGAAGAGGTTCCTACACGGTTTCATGTCAAGTTCTCCAAGTAGAGATACATTAGACCACAGACCTCCTCGAGCTAACTTAGTAAGACTAGGGACCCCCTGGAACCCCTCAAGGACCCCCTGGAGGTCCCCGGACTCCAGGTTTGAAGCCACTCAGCTGTGGGTTTTAACAGCTCTCATCCAGGGCTCATAATTAAAATTGATCAGGGGTTGATTAACCAGGCCGCTCACAGAGATCAATCTGACCTATGAGGTTTTAGAGAGAGTTCTGGGAATGCAGGGGAATCAAGGACAACTGGTCAGCATTTTGTGTTCAGTCAATTTGAAATATAATAGCAATGAACTTAAATACCATAAAGATGTAGCAGCACTTAAAATAATGCTGTGGTAGATATTTTTATGGACTAGATTCACAGACATGGTTAAGCCGAGTCCCATCTGATGTAGCTACATGCTAGGCATCAATATTGCCAAGTTTCTCTGCAAGCTGCAGCAAGCTGTATCTAGTTATCTAGTTATCTAGTTATCTGGAGGTAGAGCTACTGTGACTGTCTGGAGTGGTGACATCAGTAAACTAAATGTTCTTCTCAGTGTGGAGGAGGAGGAGGAGGTGAAGAGGTTCAGCAGCTTTCTCTGTTCAGGAGACTCTGGATCGGTCACTTCCTGTGTGGAGAAGATTTCCCACCAGTGACCAAACCGACACCAGGATCTAATCTGGACCAATAGGGAGAATCTACGGTCTCAGTGGGGATGGGACGCTTTAAAAACCTGGACCAGCTACTGATCCCTGTAGAAACATTCTCCTTTCTCTTGCCCCCCAGCAGGGAGGACGCTTGGCATCATGGGGGTTGAACCCCGGTCCTCCAGTTGAAAGATGCTGTTTAACCACTAAGCCACTATGATTTCTAACAGATAAAAATGAATCCTGTTTATTTGATTTTGTTTTTTCGTATACATGAAATGACTTTTGAGTAACCATAAAACCTTTTCTTTTCAATGCTACAATAATTTACAGTTTAATGTCAGCAGTCTGGACTATGAAATGGAATAATATAGAAGATCTCAGGTTTGGAACCGATTTGTGCCTTTAATCGCAGCGTACAAATCACCCATTTAGCACCTGATCAAAAGGAACACCATATTTTAGCAGTTTCATTCCATAATTACAGCTTCAACGTTTAAAACAGGGACACCTACTATTACAAAATGATTGATAGCACAAAATGTAACCAAATTATGGCACATTTTATGAGGCAGTAGGTAACTTACATCCTTGGATGACACTTTTACAACACCTTTACTGACTGGATCCTCTATAATTTAGAGATATTGAATGATAAACTTAAGGAAATGACTTTTTCCCCCAAAGTGGATATATAGCATTTTGGAAGTGAAGTTTTCATTTTCTGGTAGTACTCACCGGGAGAGCAGGGCCCGTCAGATACCCGAGAGATGAGTCTCTGCTGCTTGCAGGAGGCCTGTCGCCTGTAGCATTCATTCTGGTAAGTATCTCCATTGGAGCCGCACACAGGGATGTAGTTTTTGTGGCACTGGAAATCAAACACAATTAAAAGGTAATTATACAACGGGTAGTTTCGGCCAAGCGATGTGACGGGTCAAAGACGGGCCAAACTCCAACCGTCGATAATTCCCATACACGGCGATCGGATGCTAAGCCAACTCCTGTGGTAACCAGGG
Source organism: Hoplostethus atlanticus (assembly GCA_034670405.1). Lineage (NCBI taxonomy): Eukaryota > Metazoa > Chordata > Actinopteri > Trachichthyiformes > Trachichthyidae > Hoplostethus > Hoplostethus atlanticus. The sequence goes on along the minus strand of JAXDDX010000111.1, from coordinate 805,901 downwards.
AGCTAGTTAGCAGTCTGTTCTGTTTCTGTCTTTTACTCTGATGTACTTACACTACTTTAAAGAAAACTTTACACAGTACACATACGTTGCTAACTGTTGTATAAAAGCCATAATACCCTGGAGGACGTTCATTACTCTGATTATAGGGACTTCAATGTCGGCTTCAAATGATATCTCAGTTTGCTGATATATGGGAGCCAGTAGTGGTCTTTTATTAAATATGAGATATCAGCCAGTCATGTCGTCCACCTCTGATATCATGGAGGTTCCTCCCTGACAACAACTATAGAAAATATTACAGGCAGGAAATGAGACATTCAAGGATCACAACAACAGATGACTGAAAACTGTTCCCTAGAATATTCCTATCAATCATTTACAGTGTCGTTTGTTCCTTCGTATTTCCCTCACATACATGCTGGTAGAGCTTCAGTGTCTTGCTCAAACACTTTGACAACAATCAAACTTTGCAGATTGTAGTTTTAGTTCTACAAACGTTTCTTGGAGGAGGAGCTTCTCTGGAGGCAGGAATGATCTGATTCGTTGAGCTAAACCTCAGTGGGCGGAGCCAAAGAACCACAGTTTTTCTAGCTAGCTAATATTATGAAGCCTAGCGCTCTGCTACTATCTAGCCATACTAAATTATCTAGGTTAGCTAGTTAGCCTAGCTGACCTTCCTAGTTCAAACTAGTCATACTAGCCTATAGCTATTTAGGTTAGCTAGTTAGCTAGCCTGCTGACCTGCAATATTACGAATGAATGAAAAAATAAGCCACTGCCATTCATGTTTTATTCATATTTTGGAGTTTCTTCCATTCATTTCAAGTCAATGATTGTGATAGTGATCTGAATCATTTACTATGGAGGGCCTGTGAGTTTCTGTGGTTATTTGTTTGAAGGTTAGCACAAACTAGCTTGACAATGCTGTCCGCCACGGCTGTCAAGGCCATATCTGTGTTAAGCAATCCATATTCTATTAACTGTGCACTCATCAATCATTTAGTGTGAGGAGCTGTTGTGAATACCACCTAGAAGGGACCTGGTGGCCTCGGGGACGGCGGTCTCTAACAGGAAAAGACCCCAAGAACACAAAAAGTTTAGTTCTTTTTAATCCGACAAATACTCGTTCAACCAAAACGCCTGTAGCAGTTTTTTTAAGCTCATAATGGGAAGAGATCACACAGAGACGGGGTTTATTTCTTCCCCTTCCCACGCCAAACATCAGACTCTCTCAGCAGGATCACACACACACCTGCCCCCCTTCTGTTGCAATTATAGTGACATTAGAGAGAAATATGGCAGCCGTCTAAACCCACCGCCTGAGAAAAACAACTCAGCTGAGGAAAACAACAAGCGTGCTCATCAGAAGCTGCCGAGCACGTAATTAATGACTGAAGGTATTGATATTCCTCCAGTGAGTCGAGGGCTTTGTCTTCCTGTTATGAGTTGTAATGTCATGACGTGGTCAACCAAGTGAAATCAAGTGAAAAAGAAGCATCGATTTGTCAGAAGAGGTCGCTGGTGTCTTGCTCAAAGGCACTTTGACGGCATGGACCTTCGACTTGGGAGACTTTCATTGTTTTTTAAAGCAAATGGCAACTAGTCCTTGGGTACATCGGACATTGAGTCTCCATCTTTGTCTCTCAGCCTCACTGTAGTGTTCTTCACTGTGGTGTTCCTCACTGTGGTGTTCTTCACTGTGGTGTTCCTCACTGTGGTGTTCTTCACTGTGGTGTTCCTCACTGTGGTGTTCTTCACTGTGGTGTTCTTCACTGTGGTGTTCCTCACTGTGGTGTTCCTCACTGCTCTTCCCAGAGATCACCTGTCAATCAAACAGTGTGTCCAGTACTGTGACGTCTTTCTCCTTGGATTCTCTGTTGATGGAGTTTGAGTTCCTGTAGGTGGCGCTCTTTTCTTTGTCTGTTCAGCCATGGTGGCTATCGCTGCTCATGCTAACTACCCAGTTCTTCTTCTGTTGAAACGTAAAATGCATCACTTCCTGTCTCCAGAGGATTTCTCTTTCTAGAGGTTGATCACTGGTGAGTTACAGAGATCAGATGGAGGAACAAAACAGATTTATCTAGATGGAAATGTCACAGATTATTACTTTAAGTTAATGATTGCAGTTTGATGTTTCCCTGCCTGTCGGTGGGATTATCTATGATTTATTATGAACTGTTGTTGTTGGTTCCTGTCTGCAGCTAAAGATCAGTCTCTACTGCTGATACTGCGCCTGCCAAAATAGTTTCTAAATGGTTTCTTCACCAGCTTCAGATGAATCTTACAAAAAAAGTGCAAAATAATCAGGCCATCATCAGTGCAAAGATCTGTCTCAGCTCCCTGGTTTCCTTTTTGAGGCTTTTCGTGCCCGAGTTAATAAGTCTGCAGGTTCCAGTGTTGCCTGATGTCGACTCACGAGGACCGAACCTGGATGAATAAACGCTAAATTAAAAGAACAGAGATCAAACCCCCACCTGGAACTGGCAGACACATTTGAGCTGAGCGCCGTCGTCTCTGCAGACGCCTCCAAACCGACAGGTAGAGTCGTCACAAACCCTCAGGTCGCTCTTCTTCTCCGACAGGTCTGCAGCGACAGAGGAAAACAAGAGGAAGGTTAGTTAAATAGACAGGAAGACAGGCAGGCAGACAGATGAGCTGAATTAGACCCACAACACCTCCAGAAGCCTCCCTGGATACCTGAGCACACCGACACTCAGGATAGAGAACGGCTTTTATGAGCCGAGGATAATAAAGCAGACAGATAGCAGCGCCGGAGGGAACATATGGACACGCTTTGCAGGCCTGAATGGCAAAGCAGACATGAGAGATGATTGGCTGGCGTTCCCTGGTCGCCCTGCGGGAGCCAATGAGGGCGCGGCTGGAAGACAACAGCGCAATAAGCCTTTGAGTCATGTAGGACAGAGAGGAAATAACTCAGGCACCCTGGATTTGGTCTTAGATGTTTATCTTTTGGCTTTCTGCATCAGTGTTTTACATCACTGCTCTATTTTTTTATATTTAGAAACTTTTGAAAGCATCTTTGCGTTACGTATTTTTTTTACATACATCACTAAAGACTTCCTGAAATCCGTCCAATCAGGCCAGTCTGCAGCATCTGAAGTCAGCAGGTTGATCTCATTAGAATTAGAGGAGCTGGTGCTGTCGGCCAATCAGGGTCCAGGATTGTGACGACTCAGTCTTCAATTCAATTTCAACTTTTAACTAAACTACATTTATTTGCAAAACATCGTGGAGAACATTATTCTGATCCTGAGCCAGAGTAGATAAGCTCATGCCAGCTGACAACCGTGTTGCGTTCAGGGTCCAGGCCTGGTGACTCTACTCTCCCCTACAGAAACACCCTTTGGTACATGAAGACATTCCCACTCTTCCCTAGCTCT